>BMAO01004048.1:0-421960 GCA_019973975.1 Trichonephila clavata
AAACGAGCCTTATAGGAGAACGGCATCCAACAACACTGAATGGGTTCAAGGAGGAATAGAGTGAAAATTTCATGACAGTACTAAGAAAAAGTTGACTTTCACGGAAAATTCGAGCTAGAGCAATTGTCAAGAATCATGGCTATCAAATAGATGCAAATTACCGCAAAAAAATACGGTATTTATTGATAAAAAAATAAATTATCAAAATCGTTTTTATAAAGTGTAAACAAGCTTCTCTATAAATTATAGTTGTTATTTGAAAAATAAAATCCAAAATCATTACACACTCCTTGTAAAAATTTCGTATTTTAATAAAGATATGAAAAATTTGAGGAATTTCAAAATCTTTTTTAATAAATTAATGCAAATTGCTACATGAAAAAAAATACACATCATAAAAAAACAAACAGATCATGACAAAATACATATAGTTGCTTTCAAATATTCCATTTTTAAAAGTTGCTTTTAATTTTTTCCATTAGCCTTCCATTAGTTCTAAAAATTTAAAATGAATCTAACCTTTACAAAATCAAAATCAAAATTTTTACTTCAAGCGTTAATTTGTATGTATTTTCAATTTTTCACCAATTTTCCACATTCACCACTGATAAAAACAAATACTTAGAGAAGTCAACGTCCGTTAAAACAATCCAACATTGGAGGATTTGTAACAGCCTATGTCAACGTTCTATCATTTCAATGTTCGAACAAAAGAATTCGTTCTCCCTCGCCCTATGACACGAGTGTCACTTTTGTTTTATTCATAGAATAAAAGTGAAAATACTGGGCTGGGAAAATGTGACAAGCGAAGCAGCTATGCAATGAGTATATGATCATTTCCCTCCCTGTCAAAAGCAAGGCGTGAACTGTCAGGCAGCTACTTTTGTGAAGTGATAGCAGTGTTATTTAAGGGGAAATGAATATCTTTGGTTGTGAATGCTCTAAATGTTAGGCTTAGATGCCAAAAATGCAGCCCATTTGACAGAAAAAATGTTCTAAATGTATATGAAAAATGAATGATATAGAAATAAGCTTATCCATGATCCACAGACTAGATTGAGACGATTGTTGCAAATAATTTCGGGAAATAAGAGAGAGAGAGCAAACAAACAGATTAAACATTTACGTAAACTAAAAATACAGAAAAAAGGGTTAAATTCCCAATGGTCACATGATAAATGAAATCAAGTGTTTTTCTTTGTATACAAAACTGACATTTGACTTGTACTACCTGTTTCACTTGTAAAATCCAGGTACTATTTCAAATTTTATGATTGTATAAAGATATCCAAGCATTAAGATACTTCAAAATTTTCCAAAATAAAGATATATATATATTATACGGGGACTTATATAAATGAAGATATTTGGTTTACCTATGTGTACTATTGCTGTTAACAAATATGTACTTTTTGAAAGAAAGTTGTTGTAAAATGCAAACCGACTCGAGGGCTTTTGGCGACGGACCTCGTAATTTTGAACCATGGTCAAATGACGAGGACGACACCTGAGCTGCACCCTCCTTTCCTAACTTCTACACCATACCAAAGGGAGGACGTTTGAGCTCTCGACAGATTTAACGTGCATCGCTTCCCCACACGACGGGTCTTCAGCGTGAGTAAACAAATTAGTGAATATTAATTTCACACTGTTTAGCTCACGAGGGCTTTTGGCGACGGACCTCGTAATTTAGAACCATGGTCAAGTGACGAGGATGACACCTGACACCCCCCCTCTCCTAACTACCACACCAATGGGAGGATGTTTGAGCTCTCGACAGATTTTACGTGCATCGCCCCCTACACGGCAGGTCTTTCGTGGTTCTGAGCTCGAACGCATGACATGCCAGCCACGATACCTTGACCACTAGGCTACCACGGCCACAGGTCTTCAGCGTACTAGGCTCAAACTCATGTCAAGCCGACCACGAGTCCGTTTCCATGACCACTAGGCCACGAAGTCCGTCACTTCGCGGCCACTCCTGCCTTTGAGACAGAAAAATTAATTATCTTTTTATAATTGCTACACATATTCTTTGTACACCCTACAGATAAAATCTTTCATATCATCCTTCAACATTGAATATTTATATATAAGTATGATACTATTATATTATTAAAACCATTTATTTTTCTCCTATTTTTAACGAAATTCTATAATGGAGATGAGTAAATCCCTTAATAGATATCCAAATCTTAACTATTCCTTTCAGACTATATATTAAATTACATCTACTGCTCTCCCAACAGAGCATTTTATTACAAACTGGAGTAGAAAAAAGAAAAAAAGAACCTTACAGTAACTCTAAATGACCTACGGTCAATGTGATGAATGAAAAGTATCTGTAACCAAGGTAACCACTTCTATTTCCGCGATGTTCTTTTTCAATATTAAACGAATATCGAGGGCAACGCCCTTTTAAAAGCGTACTTTAATCCTATCCATTACTGTAATGTATCCTTTTTTTTTAATCACCTGCAACAAATGACTTTGGATTCTTCGACTTTAGGTTATTTGTTTCTTCTCTTTTGTCTGTTTATATAATTAGTTGACCTTCAATTAGAAAAACACTACTTATTTTTTTGTGTTGTCTGGATCTGTAATTACGAATTATTTGTATTTTTCGTGTAATGTATAAGTAGATGGGTAGGAATTAATTCGTTCCGGAGTTTATCCAGACTGCCGGCGTCAAAACTCGTAATTGAGAACCTTTTGGTACAAATTACGGCATAATATAACTTGAAAAAATATTTCAAGATATATTAAATGTGAACACATCAACGTAGTTGGGCGAGAAGGAAATGTATGAGACATATCTTAACTTACAGATGACAGTCATTCTAAGTTGTAAGACATTATAAATTATATAAATTGTAGCTCATCTTATAATTCAAGTTGTAATGTCATTTGCTATATTCAACAACATTGAGCATCGCAATCTCTGCTGTATAAAATGAATCCGTTGCATTAGGAAAAAATTTCGATAACTTTTCCAAATTATTATTTGTATCACTGGCGTACCCTAGTTCTGAATGGGCCCTGTATCAAAACTCCTTCGAGGCCCCTTTTCAGATATGGAAGCTCTGTTAGTGGGACTGTAATTGCACATGTTGAGGCTCCTGTTATTTGGGGCCTCATTGATACGGCGATAGCAACGCCCCTGATTTGTATCTAACTTAAAATTCCTCTAATTATAGCTTATGGTATACTCCATAATTTTAATAGAAATTTAAGAACAAAACTGATTCCATAAAAATAATTGATCCTTAGAAATTTCAGCACCATGTCTTAAGTGAAGATTTTTAGAACGATTTAACATTTTGTGCGACATTTCCCTGTTTTATATATATGAGTCTTTGATTGGTTTTGAGGCTCATTTTCTTTTTGGCAACTATGTTTTCACATATTTATTGTACATTGTGATCCAGCTCTATGTTTCCTTTTAATTTAAGAATAAAGGTTTTTTAAAAAGAAAGGAGGATGAAATAATTATTTTTGTTCAAAATCTGTAATTATTTTTTTCTCTTTGTTAAAATGCTCTGAACGTCTTATGAGGAAGTTTTGGGAATTCTTTTATCCTAAAATCCTTTTTAATGCCTATTTCAAAAGCCTTCGATTTTCCGGTTAACTGTGAAAGCAGTTTTTTCATTTAAACGAAGTAGTAAGCATTCAACTTGCGTTGAAAATATATAACCAGTTTAGAAGGTATTTATTTAAGATTTTGTATATAAGTGCATGAGAATAAGCAAAGAAAATTTTCTTAAGTTGTAATTATAATTGACACTTTCTTATGATTTGAAAATAAAACAGGATATGCCGCGGGAAATAAATTGATTTCTTTTTCAGAAGTTGGATTATTTCAAAAAGGCAATTTAGAAATCAGGATAAAAAAGTATTTTACCTCAGATGCAGATATCATAGTTAAATTATAGAGACCATTTTTTTTAAGATTGGTTTTACTCTACTATTTGTTATATAGACGCTGGAACAACTTAAGTAAAGTTTAGCTGAAGAATACACCTTTTTTCTCTTACATTTGTATTGCTACATGCAATCATTTTAATTTTATTTCGATTTGAAAATTGCATTGTTGTGGTATAAAACCTACACACACAAACACGGAGCATTTCAAAACAGTCAGCATCAGTATTGGGCAAGATATTTACTATGTGCCGTACTGTCAGTGGCTGGAAAACAATGTATTTATTTTAAGCCTTACTTTTAACTGTCTTTCCTAAGATAACGAAAGACCTACGTCACAACGCAAACTTCAACACATTTTATTAAATAAGAACTACGCAAGTAATTCGAAACAGCATTACAATTCAAAAACCTATTGAAACTTCACTTAGTGTCAACGTAATGTCAAGTTATGAGCAATAAAAAACAATTTTTTTTTAGAATTTGTAAGAAGACGTCTCTAAAAGTTGACGTGTTTTGAATACATTGTATGAAGTAATAAGATCTTTTGACCTTCAGAAGTAAAAAGAAAGAAATATCTTTTTTTTCCCCTATCGTTGCTCTGCAAGAGTGCATTTATCTTTTCACTTTTAAAATGAATTACGTTTTCAAACTGAAATGAAGTGGAGAAAAAGAATGTTCTACACTTCATGTACGACATAGTACGGTTTCAATCTACTGTTCTTCAAGGAATCTCGAATATTCTTTGGAGCGAGGAGTTGCAAATGACTTACTTCTTAGAGGAATAAAAGCGACAGTATGTTAATGACATTTCTTGTACTATTAGGATTCGTATTTTTTTTTTAACAAGAAAAGAACTGGTTGTGAACTAAATGTGTTTCAAGAATTGTTCTAATCCGTTACTGTGCATTCAAAATAGCTCTAGAAAGCATTGCGTTTTGATTATTTCCCTTTCGTTAATATTTGTTAAATTTTGTTGGTTATTCACGAATAATAAATCTCTCTTAGCTGAGTTTCATACCAAAAAATAGAGAATTTTTTAATTAATTAATTTATTTATTAATGAATTATTTTCTGTTCAAGCTTTTCAGTCTTTTTTTACTTGCAAATAAAGTGCATAGAGAAATTTTTACTACAATTTCTAAATCGGCATTCAAATTTTACTATTAATTTTCCTTCAAAATACATAAATTTTTCTTATACAGGTCAAATAAAATTAAGGAATATTTCTGCTGAAGATCCCATGTTTTGACATGATTTTGTACTTCGTTTTCATTTCTTATTTTATATGATATTTGGGTCTTTGTTTTTTCACATACATTACGTGAAAGCGTTGGAGTTTTGCGTTGGAGGAGCGTTGAGTGCATTCAAATGTATGCAATATCATTGATTGAAATAAATCGTTATTTGTGTCGTATAGAATATTGTTTAATTTAACAACTACCTCGACACTGTTTAAAATCACGACACAATTACTGAAACTTTTAATTTGTTGATAGTAATCGCGAGCTAAAATATTCTTTTTACTGACATTAAATCATATATACAAGATTTAATCGAAAAAAAAATCTTTTCACAAACAAAAAGTCTTTAAGGTATCCGACTGCCCTAAAATTGTGAATTTTACCAAAAATTGACAAATTTTTATGGTTTATTTTATAGGCCATCTTATTAGATTTATAAAAATACCAAGTTTATTATTTTACGTTCACTAGAACAAAGACTACAAGTGTTTTAGTAAAAGCAGATGCCATTACACTTGAAGCAAAATGTCATACTTTAAAACGCGTTTTACTCGAAATGTGTGTGTGTGTTTTAAATGCTCAAACAAGGTCAGCGACTGCTCAAAAAGTTTTGAAAATAATTAACTGAAATTTTTTCTGTAAGTCCTGTATAATAGTACAAGTCTTTTAACCTTCAGATTTATCAATCACTGTTTTATTAAAAGATTTACAGTCCCTTACGTGAATATAATCACTGTTTTTTTATACAATTTCATATAATAACTAAGATAAAGTGCTCTAGTTTTTGTAAAAATTAAAATATCTCTTACTCTGAAGATCATTTCAAAAATGAATTTCATAGCAACACAGCAAAATTGGAAATTTGTTCATAAACTTTTGGTACAGAATGGGCCGCGTTTTTGTTATTTTTTTGTAAATTTTTACCCATTTTTTCCCATTTTAGTCATTTTTTCTTAATCTCTTCTTAATTTTAACATATTTTTCTTAAAATGTACTAAACAAATCTAAAAACAACAAAAAAAATCCCCATATCACCATTTTTTTTTTTAAAAAAAGCTGTTGCAAGTAGTCGGATACCTTAAGTTAAATTTAGGAAAAAAACTTACAAAAAATTTGATGCATTGAATATAACAAATAAAGAAATGATACACATTGTTAAATATCACTATAACTTGAATAAACTACTCCTTAAAAAAGAATTTTCCGTCTAATGGGGGAACAGTT
Organism: Trichonephila clavata; assembly: GCA_019973975.1. Lineage (NCBI taxonomy): Eukaryota > Metazoa > Arthropoda > Arachnida > Araneae > Nephilidae > Trichonephila > Trichonephila clavata. The sequence goes on from BMAO01004048.1 coordinate 6,390, forward strand.
AAAAAGAATGTGTAATACATTCTTAAATTGCAGAAGAGAGGTTTATTAATGAAGCTTCACAAATCATTCTACAAACAAATATCAAAATTATTTTTTATCTTACTATACTCATACACATTATTTTTAAAAGCCCAAAACACGTAATGTATAGGTAAATCACAAATTAGGCTTATTACTTGCATACTAACAAGCGTATGAAAAACATTTTTAACCACAGTACATAAATAAATTAGTTCAATACTTCGAGCAAAAACTTTAAGAAAAAACAAATTCATTGTTATTTCCATCATCAAACCATTCCATCAAACATTACATAAAAAGTTCTTACATCACTATGACATAACTTTCACCATTAAATTTCTTTCCCGCCTCTTATTACGTAAAGTGAAATCACAGCAGATGAAAGGTAGCCTTGACTCACTACAACCCGGTCATAGAAGGTTAAAGAAACGAGAATTGGAACTTACACGTTTTTGTGTCAGAGATGACCTGCACAGAAGAAAAAGTTCAGCGTAGTGGGTGATAATTGCATTTTGTAGTAGAGGTCACTCATACTTCGGCACGAGGCACTCGTGTCGCGAGCTCTAAAACTGTCAAAAGTCAACGTGGATTGATATTTTTGAACGAATGGCTTTGTGTGGATGGTTATGACAATTTCGAACTATTTTTTGTTTTGTTTTGTTTGTACAGATTTTTTTGGGTTTTTATAGAAAGGCAGTTGTGAAATAGGAAACATTCGAATGACCTCATTTTCAAATTAAATCAGATATTTAATTACAGTGCTCAAAAAAATATACACATTTGATTTTTTTTAGTATTAATTTTATTCCGAACAAATAGGATTTTTTTTTTTTAAAAAATGACATTTTTAAAAATGTTTAGATTTAAAAATATTATATTGAAGTTTAAAGTACAAGCATTTGAACTTTGGGAAGTCTAAATTTAATTTCTATTAAATATATTTTTTTATTCAATTTCCGTGATATATAAATGATTAATTATTTTGTGAAGTTATTTTATCTATAGTTTGCAAATGAGTAGGAAAACTCATTTGGCAAATTTTTTTACCAATAACTCGGGGGTTTTTTTCCCTTCTTTTTTTGGTTATTATAAAATCGCTGTTTAAAAAAAGCTCATGACAAATTAAAATGACCACAGAGGATTTTGTTTTTATTTTACTTTTACATAGTTAAAAGTTTCAATTATTTTATTACGACTTCCTTAAAAAGATGATAATATATTAAAATGAGAATATTGAATCCAAAAAACCAAGCTGTTCAAGTGTTTTTGTAGTTAATTTTAGAATATCATTTAAAGGAAAAAATCTCTATTTAATTTAATTCTGCTTTTATTAACTAAAAAACTTTTTAAATTATTATTTTTTAAACTATCCGGTTGAACGAAAGACGGTAAAACTTGAATTAAATTATCGAATCTAAAAAAAAAAAAAGTTTTGTGTTATAGAATATCTACAGTATAATAAATATTATATATATTCAAAAAAAGTTTTCTGATGCCGTAATTTGTTTTATATACCTCTTTTTATTAATTAAAAATTCCACTTATGTGAATAACAATATTAATACAAAACAAAATTAATGAGATATAAATCATTAAATGACACAGAATTTGAAAGAATATCTTAATAACAAACTGACAAAAAAGTCACATTAAAATTATTTGCATAAATATTTCGATTGAAAAGTCAATAAGTTTACTGAAAAATTTCCTCGTTAAAAAATTGCTCGTATTTATTCTCTGTGCTTAAATGGTGTTCCTGTATTGTTTTCAGTTCTCTTAGTTTTTAATTGATCGTTATTATAGCGTATACTTTTTCCAAATGAATATACAAAAAATTATTTAGTTTCTCCTTAGCCTACAGAAAGGATAAATAAGAATTATCTGGCAATTGATTGGGCTTATTTCAATGTAATTGCTTACGTTAATTTGTTACTCAGAAATGTGTAAAATTATTCTAAAAATAATGAAACTAATTAAAATTATATTTTAACTAAAATAAATAATAAAACGTACTACAAAGTTTGTTCTAATTAATTTAAAGCTTTCTTTCTTCATTAATAGGGATCCTATCCATGCAAAGTTTTTTTATCATGTTTAGACGAATTATTTGAAAATCTTTTAAAAAATTTCATCTAACTTTTTTTATGACAATTCTCCACCTGATTGCATTTATTTATGAAAATAATAATAAATGGAATTTCCAACTTTCTATAATTTCTACTAACGTTAAGAAAGATTATATAATTGTTTTTGTACTTCTCGTATATTTGCACCATTTTTAAAGACTCAAAAAATTATTTATAATTCTTTTGGTGTAAATTTATTAACTTCTAAAAATTTTTCTCTCTATGTATACTATATTTTGTAAAAGCAGAGAGATAATGGTCTTAATAACCTGTATTTCAAATTTTCATTCGAATCTAGTCATAAGTTCCAGAAGTATACGAAGAAAGCTATCCGGACACCAATATATTAAATTATTTCAGGCAAACGATTCATGATATTTTTCCCGCTTTTTCAACACGTGAGTTAGCTAGACAAATAATTAAAATATTATTGATTAATACACGATCTCTCTTTCAGCTATAATCATCAATTCAACCTTGATCATTTTCTTTGATTATCAGAAATATTGGATTAAAAACTTTTATGATATGATGATTCCAAATATATGTAAAAATTCTGAATTATTGCAACTAATTTTTTTCTTTTTCGCTTTCCATATTTTTAATATTTTCACAATTAGAAAATTTATCTATCGTTTGGAGTACAAATAAAGCGACGAAAGAGTTCTAAATGAAAACATTTTATAATGAATCATTTAAGGATTTCCTGAAACTTAAGTTGGACTATATTTAAAACTATTCCATAAGCTAGAAATATTTCTGTCAAATTTGTAAAAATTTCGAAATCTGAGAAAATTTTGTAAAATTAAAAACGAAATATAGCGTTGATAAGGACAAATTTTTTGGAGTTAATTGACTATCAATTAATTAACCATTTACATTATAATATAGTTATCTTTAAACTATTGGGAAAATTGGATTTTTCGTCTATAATAGATAAGAATCGGAATACCTATTACAGGTGTCTGCGTTTCTCATTTCATATGCAAAGAAAGAAATGGCATCACTGTTATGTTAAAAGCTAATAAAGAATTACTTTATAGCGTTAAAAATTAATTATTTAAGTCATTAGAAGCAAGTAAGCTTGCTGAAACTTTTTCTAAAACAAAAAGATAGTTTAATTATTTTTTAATATTTTAAATTATTTATTTACAAAATTAAGCAATATTATGGTCCAAATAATCCATATTTTAAACATTATTCTAATCTGCTGATTAATTCCAGAAAATATGTTTTCAAAAAAACGTAGAAGATAGTGTAGTAGATAATTTATTGCAAAACATCAATTTTCCATCTTTTCTTTTTTAACTATTCATATTTTACTTTTTTTTATATAACTTACAATATTTATTAATTTATTTAGAATTAGTTTTTAGATCTATATTTTTATTAAGTATTTAATTAATTCGTTGACAATCAAATTTAATTTCCCAGAGTTATTAACATTATACGTTTTTCCCCTATTAAGAAGAAAATTGAGACAATGTTTGAGATTCTTATACAATTTTGAAAGTTCCACGTATTCTACGAAATCAATTTAGTATTTGGTAATTTTACTAAAATTAGAACATTTTTTTGTTTATGCATTTTAATTATTACTAAACAAAAATTCGAAATGCAAAATTAAATTATATTGACTTAGTTGTAATTAAGTATATATATAACCATTGTTTTTTTAATTTTAAATATTTTTGTGTGTCTCTCTGTTATCAATATATTTTTAAAAGGTATAAAAAAGGCATGCAAATTTCCTAGTAAAATATTAAAAACATTTCGTCTAATAATTCTTTACCATCCTAATTGTTAGAATCAGTTTGTATTTCAATGCGAAAGAAAAATTTCGTACCTATTTACCGCTGAAAAAATTAATGTTCTTTTATAGAATTACATTCTATATACGTTAATAATTACTGTATTTTACTAATTTTAACAAACTAAAAACTTTTTTTATGTAGAGATTTCTCAGTATATTAACCTCTTCCAGGCTCATTTTATTTCTGAATTATGAATCCGATGTCAATAAATATGATATTAATAAATGTCATTTTTTATGCTTATTTTCAAACATACATACATTTATAAATATAATAGCCCCATTCGCATACAAAATTTCCGAAAAATTAATGTAAAAAAATCTATTTAAATGAATGAATAATTGACCTGTAAAGTTGGCTTTATGTACGGCAGAAATCATTAGACTTTGAAATCAATTCACAATAATTATAAACATAAAGCTTTGAATACCTAGCTTTTACCTTGAATTACAAAATTTTTTTCGTCTTTTGCATTTACATAAAGGCTTATGAAAAATTAATCAAAATTTGATCGTGTTTGATGAATATGTACGAAAACACGGGTACTCTACATAACCCAACATCGCAACCTGGATAGTAGAATCTTATTTCTTTTCTTCCCTTTATTGTCTCTCTTTGAGCAGCAAATAATGCTTTGTCGTGGTGGATTAGTTTTCTTCTCTGTTGGGGGAATGTAGTTAACAAAGTGTCTTTCGGACAAGCGTGAAAGGGGAGGGGGTACTCAGTACAAGAACGTTCTCTTTTTGTAGAAAATTCTTCCTATGGTACTTTTCGATTATTCAAAACCATTAAAAGCACATATGGAATAATTCAGGAAAAACCGAGTGCACAATGTAAATTTTCACTGTGCCCGAGCTACTCCCGGGATGAGCCAGGATGGTACGTTTTGCATGCCTGAGCTCAGCTCGGGAAAAATCAGGAAGGGGTTAAAACCACTCTACATAATGTATAAATGGCTGAATAAATTAATGTAAAAAATGATACCTGTGCGGCAGAATATTTTAAAACTAAAGATTAAATTTAAAAAATGATAGATTTTCTTGGATTAACCACTTTCCTTACAAATTTTTTTGAAAAAAGTTGCAAAAAATCATCAAATTTTTTTATTCTATTATTAAATACAAGGAAATCAAACGAAACAAAATATCTAGGTTTTAAGTTGAATTTTTAATTTTTATAGGTGTAAAAGCATTTAGTTTTAATATTAGTTTACTATCCCGAGTTATCTTGGGCAAAGGGAAAGAAGTTAAATATTAGTCTTTATATTAAAGTTTTTGAAACAAGGGACAACACAAAGTGATACCTGACATTCTGTACATTGGTATCAGGTATCTTTTCTTACTAGCTTAGCTCTGGCATCTCTTTTACGGGAGCACACAGAGTTACACTGTCTCAATAAGGCTACATACAGAAGAACCACTATTTCCAATGTCCACCTCATCATAATCACTATCTGAAGAATCACTTCTCCCACTATCTTGTATCATCACCATTATTTTACTTTTTTTCGACACAACTATTTTTCTGTATACCTTAATAATCCACAAGCTGCCGTATAATATACAATAGTGAAAACACGTGACCAGTCCCGCCAAAAGAGCCGCGAAACCAACAAAACTTGGCAAACTTCCATTCAAAGTTGAATATTTCCTTTCATTTCCACCAGGCCGATTAAAACCGTGATAAGACAAATCGTACTGACAAATTCTGCTTCACCCGAGTTTTCTCGGGATAGTAATTAACTGCAACATATACAAACCCGAGATAACTTGGGATAATCAGACAAGCAGTTAAATATACACTGTTTCTTCTGCCATATTGAAAAATCTTGCAATTTTTTCATTGAACCGATCTGATAATGTGGAAATTTTCAAATGGTAACTGTAAAAAGAGAGATGTTCTTAAGCCGCCCAGATCGGATAGTGGTTACTAATGCTGCCTGCTCTGCTGAAGGGCCCGAGTTTGAATCCCGAGAAGGTTTGGTCATTTGTAAATGTATAGTTCCTATGCGGCATGGAGCATCCTAAATATTCAATGAGCCGGAAGTCTACTCGCGAGAGGTTGGTGATGAGGAAGATAAATGAGAAACCTCACAGGAGATAAATGAGACCACCCCCTCTGGGATGCTCTCTCTCAAAATTTGGATTAAATGGAATGGAATTAATTATACTGCCATTTGCATGGTACTCAAAAGCTGCGGCCAAACGGCAAAAGTAATCTAACTCCCCTTGCGACGATGAATTTCGTGGTGTCGGCTAGGTGTGATAAGTAACAACAACAGAATTATTTTTTTTTCTTATCAGTGTGTTCGAATCCAAAAGATTTCATAACATTTCTATCTCCTTTTTTTGCGAACACATATAACTTTTCTGTTGTCGTTGTTCAAACACGTCTGTGCCACTTCAGTGAAAGCTGTACGCAACATGAACAAATGTTACTACATAACACTGACAAACACACAATATCTCTCGCTTCCATCCGACTGTAAAAAATAATAAAACTTTCGCAAAATATGTCACTATATTCGAAGTCTATGATAATGTTAAGAATATTTCGGGGAAAAGAAATTCTAACAATTTTATGATATTATACAATTTGACAACATCAAGAAACGTTTTATTCTACCTGTTTTTATTTCAAACTATCCATGAATATAAATATGATCGTTTTACATGCTATTTGTTTTCTTCTGTGTATGTATAGAAACATTTCGCTTCGGTTGTATATATTCAGTTGCGTAACTTTCAACAAAAGTAAAAGGTTACTCATAGTTATGGCCTATTGTGGTTTTTTGAATAGATTGGTACCAGTTAAAACAAGTTTAGAGGTGCTTTGCTTGAGTGCTCATAAAAAAATTATTTCTAAGAAGAATTTTTTTAAAAGAAATCGTTACTGTTTACTTTCTTTTTGTATAAATAATGGGAAAAGTCAAAAGTGTATTTTTCTTTATATTTGCTCACTGTCTGTTTCACTTGCCCTTTCGCAGCGTATCTGATGCATCACATTTTTATCAGTGTCTCTTGCTTTAAAATACATGCAACGCTTCAACGTATTTTCAAGAATCATTAATGACTCATTGCAAAATATTTTGGAACATGCAATTTTCAAAACTAAAGAATTAACAAAACAATCGTCGAAGAAACACATTTAAATTAAGAATTAAGAATCATTTTTGCTAAATCCTATAAATATGTAGTTATTGAAGAAATTGAATATCGAATATGCTTCATACGAGGGTCACTCTGAAATTTTTGAGATACTCCTAGGTTTTTAAAGTTATTCTTACGAAATTTTAGGAGTGTTCAAAGTAGTCTCCTACAGCATCAATGCACTTTTGTAGACAAATTTTTCTCAGATTAAATGCCTCAAACCATTCATTTCTTGGAATTGATGAAAAAATGCATTTATAACCACATCAATCTCTTCTTCTGAATGAACACGACGCCTACGCAAGTTCTTTTTTTAGATTAAAAAAATGACCAAAAGTCCCACATAGCTAGATCCGGAGAATAAGGTGGATGTTATATCAATTTAATTTGTTCTTCTTTAAGAAACTCAACTGTTAATCCGACCGTATGGGAAGATACATTGTCATGGTGAAGCATTAGTTCCCTAACAATAACTTCTTGGAGAATTTCTGGAAGACATTTAGTGGTATACCAGTTTGCTGTTATTGTCTTCTGTCCTTCCAACTTGATGGCTCTGACCAATCCCGTACTTCTGAAGAAAATGGCATACATTGTTTCTTTCTTTCCTCGTTGTCTTTTCACCATTGTCGGCGTGATATCATCTTCAAAGACCCATATTTTGCTTTCTTGACGTATTGGAACGTCAAAAACGGCATTTACGTGTTTCATCACCCGTTACAATTTTAGAAATGATGTGGTGGCCAAGATCATTTAGCAATTTAAAGGTTTCCTTACTGATTCTGACACGTTCCTCTTTTTGGTGCTCAGTCAGATAATGGGGAACCCAACGGCAGGCTACTTTTTCCATATGTAATTCTTCATGAATAATTTTGTATATGGCTGCGGATTGAATGTTAAGTTCCTTCTGTATCATTTGGTAGGTACAGCGATTATCATCCATTAACATTTTTCGTATGGCAGACACATTATCCGGGATTACTGCCGACCGCGGCCTTCCTGTGTGTTCTTCATCCTGAAGAGAACTATCACCACTGCAAAATTCTTTAAACCATCTGGATACAGTAGCACGACTTGGAGATTTATCACCAAATGTTAATTGCAGCCATTGAACGCATCCATCTTGATTTAATCCAGCTTTAAAATCACAGAAAATCATAGCATGATAATGTTCTCACGCCAACTTCATTTTCTCTTCTGTCTAAAATTTATTCTACGCTAAACAACTTGAAGTAAGTCAGTAAAAAGTCGTCTTCTGAGTTAAAATACTTTGTATTTTCAAATTAAATCGTTAAATTTTTTTCTTAACTACTCGTCTGCGCGTATCTAAAAAATTTCAGAGTTACCCTAGTATAAATGAAAATAACTCATCATTAAGCATTAAGTGATTTTCAGATAATAATTTTTTTTATTTTCATGCATAATAAGTGCAAAAGGTGTTCAATTACATAATCAACATTGTTTCCTCTGTAGGTGCGTGTGATAAGTTTTAAAAGTCATAATTTCAGAACTTTCATATCATTGAGAAATATTTTGAATATGTGACCGTCTTCCAAAATACATATTTCCACTATCTTTAAAGTGATCTTAACTCACCGATCAAAAATGTAAAAAATTTTAGGGTTCTGGTAAATTTCGAATTACAAAAACGAAACAAACGTTTAGTAAAATTTGTGAGCGTTATCAGCAATAGTTTATCCTCTGTGTCTATAACAGTAGAAAAATGAGCACTGATATTGGCAGTAAAATGCATCCGGATGTTCAGAATTTACTTTTGTATTTACTCAGTTAATTTGAGTTACATATCAATGAAAATGTAGAGGATTTTCTGTATCGTCAATGAACCGAATTAATGCTGAATTATTTTAAAGCTTAGCTTTGTCGATTCAGTACAGTTGGAGCCATAAGCTCCCTGCTCTGCAGATCTAACCCCTTTGAAAACCTACGCCTTCCATAAAAGTAAATTACTCTCCACGTAGCGTCTTCCACCAGATCATAACTAGTACGCTGCTGGTCGTCCAGTACTACCTCTATCGTGCTCTCCAATTCGCTTGGTGAAATTTAGAAGATGACATTTGAGACCTACGAAGTTCCAGAATGGTTAAAGGACTTTTCCTCCGTGTTCCCGGCCCCCCCCCTGCCAGCTCTTATCTTTTTATTCAGAAGTGGACAACCCGTGGGTCGTATGTGGCCCACCTTCAATAATTTTGTAGCCCGCGAGATTCTTTACAAAATACCATTACTTTGTGCAATATTCTTTGTCTTTAGTGTAGTTTTGTAGCAAATAAATCCAGTAATTGTTTCTATTTTATCACGTTGCTTCTGCTTTTATAGATACTTTGAAGTGAATGGTATTGGATTGCAGCGATACCCCCGCAATATCATGCTTGATTCCTCTAAGCTTTTTTCAACTTAAAACTGTGAACCGTTCTTTTCGAGAAACCGAAATTTATCAAACATAAATCGAGCTCAAACTTATTGGATGAAAACCTGCAACATCAATTACAATGTGCAAATACACACATTTAGATTGACTTGCAAAAGCGAAGTGAATGAATTGAGAAACAAATACAGTAGAACGTCGTTAATCGTTGACCCCTTAGGCCGTCAATATCATCTTCCCGGCTGACTGCTGAGCTTTGATTTTTTAGGGCCTATGCGATTCGAGATGTTTCCATTGCATGCTGATGGATTTCCGGTTGGAAGTGGTAACACCAGGTTTTATCCTCTGCCACTATATACTGCATAAAGTCGCCACCATCATCCCTATAAAGCAATAAATGTTGTAAACTCCGGCCCATTTCAGCTTACACCTTCCAGTGTTAAAAACTTTATCACAGCTTGCTGATCCGTTTTGGACGCAGTTGCATCCATACCAGCCATCTTTAGATGAATGCCACGTCCTTACGAATGCAGTTACAGTAGAACGTCGTTTATCCGAATCAATTGGGACCGGACACCGTTCAGATATGTGATTGTTCGGATAACCGAAAACCGCATGTGATCCATACAGTATATGAAACCGGACACTATAGGAGTATTGAAAATCATCACATGCGGGAAAGTGCTTGAAGAAAAAGCAAAGTAGGTACAAAATGTCGCAATTTTACCTTTATTGTGGAAAATAATCACTTATTTTTCGCTGTACCATTGTACACCTTCGTTTTTTTTTTTTTTTTTTTTGATGCAAGGTCTCTGATTCTCTTGAGCAGCACTCTGATTGTTGTTCGTACCATTATATTTCTGTTTCTAACGCAGAAACAAGTCAGCATTTGATAGGCCCTCGCTACTTTCATTGTTGTTGTTGTCCTAGTCTTCATCCGTTTCATCGTCGACAGGGTCGGATTCTTCTTGCACGGAAGTCACAATCTCGCCATCTCTATGTTCAAGACGTTGCGCTTTCGTTTTCAATTCGAAGCCATAGCAGTTCACAACTCAACAAAAGAGCACGTATACACCCCTCACTTGGAAACAAACTGACCTCATATTCCTCGCAGATGTTTACCAAATTACCCAACTGAAATTCCCCAAATATCCCTCACCTTGGGTTTTCCCGTCACTTTTGGCCTCACGCGAAAGAACTGTTGAACAATGTACTGTTCGAAAACATATTCATACATAGTTCATGTAGCTGACAAAAAAAAAACTGATGCGGATATTTGACGATCCGGATAATAAACTTTCGGATAAACGACGTTCTACTGTATCTCATTATTTGAATAATTTAAAAATGTGATCATTGCATTATATTGCCTATGTTTGAATACATGAAAAATAAAGAAAACAATAACAATAGTTCATTCTGTTTTAAATTTTCACTCCAATAAATGCTCGTAATGAGTCCAAAACTAATGTAAAGATGTATACTTTTATATGCAGCCCACGGTACTTTATAATGTTTTTTCGAAGTGGCCCGCAAGGTCATTTGGGTTGACCATCCCCGTTCTTGCTTGCTTGGGTGCCTCCTGGAGGCATTTGATGGCGGAACAGAAGATGATTTTCGAACTACTTGTGCAACGAGGTCTTTTGGATCTGGTGTAGGCTTTCCTACACCAAGACGATAAGCAACAACAACCATTAGATCGAATTTTATTTTTTTTACAATGCAAAATGCAAATTAAAATAGTCGTTTGATATAAATTCGAACGATATATTTGATGAAAAGTTTATTATTATCTATACTATTCTTACATTTCTTACGTTTCTTATATACATCTAACAGAATCAAATAGAATATAAAAATTAGTAATATATATATATATTTATATTTATATATAAGCTGTGATATCGTTGTGTGTGTGTGCACGGTCGGAGACAAAATTCTAAAAATTTGATAATATCAATGTGTAAAAAACAATTCATTAAATTATTCTCAAACAGAGTTTATATCAACTCATTCTTTAAAGTAGAACATAATACAATTTAAGAATGTTTTATATTACTGTAATTGGCGTTTGTCTTTTGACACCGTTTAGGAAAAACTGTATCTTTCAACTCATAAGTTATATTTTAGGAATATTTCAATTTCTGCACTATTTTATTACACAGACAGTTCTTTAAAAATAACCTTTTGTTAAATGCCAACTCCCGTCTTAAATTCAGACGTCCTTATCAAAAACATGAAGCCTGGAAGAGCCATTTAAATAGTTAACAATACACAAAGATTGCTTCTTGACCTGAATTTCACCCAATACCCTAATGATAAATCTCGAAGTGAAGTGAAATATCCCACGAATTGGGTCACCCTGTGGTTTATTTGTACTTCAAATTTAAGTTTTCAGACTTCTAAATTCTTCAACAAGAATTGAATGGTGTAAAAATATCTTAATACTTTTCTTTTAATGGAACATTAGTTTTCTTTTTTTCTCTTGACGTATACAATTGCTACTACTGCTTCATTTGTATTTACGTTGACTTAAAACGTTTTGTTCCATTTTGTAGCCACGAAAAAGATTCGATAGAACGGCAGGGAAAGGATGAATGTTCTATTGTCCTGTCGTCGATATACATGGAAGGATGCGGATATCCTAAATTTAACGAGATGGGTTTTTTTTTTCAAGTTAATAGTCCATCATGTCGAAGAAAGTTAGGGCAAATGATTGTGTTACATATATTTCCTTCTTTTTTCCTTCTTTTTTTCAATTCACAGTTTCTCTTCACTTCGTTTCGTGATGAATTTTTATCGTATTTGCTAAACATTGAACTGTCAGTACAATAATACCCCGAACTTACGCAATAGATGTGACTGAGTAATAACCCCGTAGTCAAATTCACGTAAGTCGAGGTATGATTTCACATATAAATACATATAAATTATTTTTAGTTGGGGCCGAAGACAAAAGAAAATGATAATCTAAACAAAAAAAATGTTTAGTAAAATCTAGATACACAAATACAAAATCACAAACCAAAGTTATTTTGATGAAGAAGGTTTCATAAAATCTAACAAAGTAATCTGCTGGCTCGAAGATTTTTTTCTCCCGCAAAATTTCCTCGTAGAATGATAATATTTTTGATGTGTAACATCTTTCCTCTCGGTTGCTGAATATTTGTAGGAGCGATTTCATGAAAAGGGACGGAAATGTGTAACAGGAAGTCGGGGAAGCACGCGCTATTTGATTTGACCAATCATCGCTCTTGGTGGTGTCTCTTCGCTACCTTCGAAAAGGGGTCCAACTCTAATAGCCATCAAGCCACCAGCTTTTTTATATTGTTAAATTTAACATTTCAAAAGGTTTGAATTCAAAAACTTAGTTTCCTTTTCTTGACTCTAAATTCACTTCGCACATACCAGCAAGTCTTGTTAGACTTCATCCAGGATATACTGGCGATTCTTATGCTCAATTGTCAAAGTCTCAGGGCTCTTTATGTATGAAATCTGAGGCTAGATTTATATGTGTAAACTATATTAATAATTATATTTACTGTTAAGCGTCTGAAAAAGTTCATCATTCTTTAAAAAAATACGAGTAAGTAATATGGAATTATTCGAATAAATATTTTAGTCCGTATTTTTTTCATGCTTTGAGGTTAATTCCTGTCGCTGTCAATATAATATTTTTAATTGTGATTAAAAAGGTTTCTAGATTAAAAAAACTAATTAATTCCACAGGTACCATCTAACTGGAGCATCTGCTTATGGAGCTCAGCACTCTAGGTCACGAAAACTGAGAAGGGGACAGCAGGCCATGGCCCTCATGGGCTGTTGCTCCACTGAGTTTAGTTTCTTTGAGAGTTTCGTCTTTAGAAATATTATTTTTCTTTAAGGTGACGTTTGAGAGCAGAACTGTGGTCGTGGTAGCCTAGTGGTTATGATCTCGAACTTGTGGCCAGTGTTTCGTGAGTTTGAGCCCTAGTGCCACTGAAGACCTGACATGTAGAGGAACTGATTCACGTTAAATCTGTCGATACTGAAGTTCTCCCGTTGATGTGATAGTTTGGAGAAAGGAGTGCCAGCTTAAGGGTCATTCTCGTCACTTTAACCAAGGCTCTAAATTATGAGGTATGTTGCCAATAGCCCACGTGTTGCTTTGTAATTCGATGTTAATAAACACTCAATCATGCTGGATAAAAATAGTTTAAAATGTAGCGTCATCTGTTAAATTAGTTTTGTGATGAATAAGTTTTTACATTATATTTTTTTTCTTTAAAAAAATTCTTAAAAATGATACAAATTCAATTTATTCTTCTTGTAACTCACGACAAAAACAAGTTGTGGAAAATCCTTTATTATCCAGCTACAATTGGAGAATAACAAAAACACAGCTCACTATAGCTTCGAAATTATTCTAAATTTTCAGATACTCAGCTGAATTTTTTCTGTGCACACATTCTCTTATATTATTTTCTTCAAAATTATAAAAATATGTATATATACTAACATCATTTAAGAACATATCTTATTAAATATATTCAATGTTTTCCCTTCATATTTCGGTTTTGCGATTCTCTCTGGTACGTTGTTAATATTCCCTGAAGTTTCAGGATTGTAAGATCTGGATTTAAAAATCTAAAAACATATGACAAAAAGTTGGAAGTTTTTAAAAAAAACATTTATATTTTCCTGAGGTATTATATTTATAAAAATACATACAAGCATTGAAAATAGCTAATTAAATATTCTGTAAAAGAGACGAATTGTGTTTGGCTTTTTATTGCTCAAGGCAATTAAAAATAACTTTTTCTTAATCAACTAATTGGTGGTCTCCGAAAATTTCGCATATTACTGTGACTTCACCTTGAAATATGAGTTCGTATTTTATATGTGGGCCTGAAGTTACAAAACAATTTGTCAAGTATATTACTGGCCATTAAATTGCTGCACCAAGAAAATAACAAAATGATATTTTTTGGACAAAATATTGTACTGGAAATAACAAGCGATATAATTTTCAAGAAATTTGGAAGCATAGATCCTGAAGAATCAGAACCTAGAATAACTACCTATGTCAGCAATAACTGCTCGTATATGCCTGGCCATTGAATCAAATAGAGATTGGATGGCATGTACAGATACAGATCAGTGCTGATTTAAGCTCATTTCGGGCCTTGGGCGCAGAAGATCTACAGGTCCCCTTGGCACTGGAGGATCGAAATTTATAACCAGAAAATCTGGTTAAGTCTAGCTTATCCTGGCCCTTCCTGGCTCGGGCTCCTGGGCGTCCACCCCAAGCACCCGTTGGATAAACCAACACTGATACGTATACTCAGGCAGTTTTAACACAATGCTTCAGTTTATCGACAGGAGTATGATGACGATCCAGTCACTCTATAGCCATTTACCAGATGTTTTCTATTGGTGAGAGATCTAGAGAACGTGCTGGCAAGGATAGTAGCCGAACATTCAGTGTAAATTTTTTTTAAAAGAAATAGCTAATACTTGAAGTCTTCTATGACATTTTTTTATGCAATGTACACAGCAGCACAATTTATTTTAACAATCATCCCCATTTGAATCAATCAGGTTTTTCACTAGAATAAAGAAAGTTCTGTTTTTCATATCCTATAATTTAATGCGCAAAAAAAATGTAATCATATATACTGAAAAATAAAGTTAAATACTTGTAGAATGCTTTTAAATTTAAAAAGGCAGATTAAAAATACAAGTAACTCATCACCATAACGTAAACAAATATTGGTAGATTATTTTCCGAATGAAATAGCATTCCCGTTCCAAGTTTGAGAGCTCTAAGATATTAGGCGTTCGAGATTTTATATAGTTAATGTATATAATTTCATTCTAATTAAAATTATAATTCTTATGCCAGTAACCAATCCATTGTTCATCTCTAGCGTGACGTTTGGCTAACTAAATTAAACTAAACTAGGCCATTTAACTGTACTACGCCAGTAAATCTACGTACCATTGTGTTTTCCTCAGTGAAAAATTTGATTTTTTTTTTTGTGCTATATAGTTCTCGAACTGTGAATATATAATAAGGCCAAGTATGCTATTCAGTAATTGTTATTTAAAATGCAAAACTTTCATTAAATGGAAGCATGCTATGAAGAAAAAGCTCCAGAAAATTCAAAAATTAATATCAATATTTCCCCTATTATATTTATTATTTTGGTTGCTAAAACAATTGAAACGATTGCCAAGGTGAACACTTTTAAATGTACCCAACTGGAAAATATTTTTACTCCTTAAAAGTTACGCGATTCGCTCTCCAGGGCCACCGTTTTTCACATAGGCGAGCGTATACGGTGCATTCGGGAGGGGGGGGGGGAGAAAAAACAAATAAGCAAATTTTCTCTGTATGACAAGGATATCCTTCCTAAATACACTCACTGCCAAGGTCATTTTATTGTATTCCAAAGCCTTCGGGATAGTTTTACTGAAAGCAGCGCAAAGAAAAGAATTGCATTTCATATGAACTGATATATACGCACCTGTTAAACAAGACGGATATATACGCTGGCAGAACTTAAGGGGTTAACGTAGTTTTGTATACGGACTGCATACAAATTATCTGATGTAACTGTCAAGCTGTAAAAATTTATTTACCTTTTGTAGTTCAGACATGGCATTATTCTAACTAGAAATATTCATTAGTATACAAGTTTTTTATGTTACTGCGTTATTACTTTTGTAGTGTGTAATAAAACATGAACATCCATTTGTATTATTTTCTCTAAAGGTTGATTTCTCATTGTTCGATTACGCTAAGAGTAATTCAGCCAATTACTCGCAAAAAAGAATAGATAACAATGCTTTATAATTAAATAAATCAATAAAGAGCTCACAATTACTTAATGATTAATTTCGTAGGTCAATCTCATTCCAGGTTGGTTACATAAACAACAAAAGAGAATGAATGTTTGAAAGTAAGCGTAATACACACAAAAAAAAACTTGCAGAAGATTATTAGAAGAAAGAAATGAAGATGAAAATGAGATGACTTGTTTAAAAAATGAGTACGCATACATTATATCAGAAAATTTAATTTGTATGCTGTGAAAAAATACTGGCCATATTGTATTCTTTTATAAGCACAATTAAAAGGTTAATACTAATTCAATTCAAACCAAATTATTAAAATATTTATAAGGATTATACAAAATTGAAATAACAGCATGTAAATACTTTTATAATAATACGCTTAAAATTTTTGAATAACTTGTTATTTCAAGGTAATAATGAGTAATTTTAAAATTAATAAAAATATCAACAATATAATACCGATAAATTACTGATACGATATGAATATAGATTATATTTCCATAATAAATAAAATAAATAATAATTTCTCTGAAATTCAAAAAAATTAACTCATTGTTTAAATTTAATCATATTTGCAAAAAAAGTATAGAAAAGGAATATAATATCTTTATATGAATACCTGAATTTGTTTTTGGTTATTATATGTATTTAAAAGTAAATATATTTTCTATTTTGAAGGTTCAGAAGTAATTTTATAAATCATTCTATATTTTCTAACTAATAAAAAAAACGATTATTTTCGATAGATATCATAGAAAAAATAAACTTTACAAAAATATTTAATAAGAAAGGTATTTTTATCAAAATTTCTTAAAATAACTACTTAGAAATAATAATAAAGTGATTTAAAATCTCTTCTATATTAAACTGCTTTTAAAATGACAAAATATATTCATCTTACAATGCTTTGGTTAAGTTCATAAAGTAGACACAAGATGGCAGCACTACTATAATTTTTCAAAAATTGTCTGATGGTTTCTGCATAATAGCAAGTAAAGTCTTATAGGACGCAAAAATTAAATTTAGTATGAATTAAAAATGTCTTTAAAAAAGAGGGGGAAATCTGAAAATTCAAAAATATATTTCTTCTACTGTGCAAGCATATGTTGTATTTATTTAGCTCTACAATTCAAGTACAAAGTTGCAAAACAAATTACCTAAATTTTTATCCTGGAATTTTTATTCAAAAGTTAATAAGGTATGAGGAATAAACAATTCTTGACAAGGAATACAAATTTGTTTTAAACAGTGATATATTAAGTGTTGACTCGATTTTCTCCCTAGTTAAAATTTGTCTGTACAATATCAAAGAAAAACAGTTTTCAATTATTTGTTCAAAAGTTATTATCTACAAAGGATATATTAAAATGAAACTCTTAAAAAGAAATTAAAAAATTGTGTTCTTTCATAGCAGCAGTCACTTCAGATATTTTCAACGGATTGAATGTATTTGAATTTAGTGCAAGTGAATCTAGAGGGCGCTGCATTACAATCGAAAGAGAATACAGCCCTCTCTCTCTCTAGTCGGGATTTATTGTTCCGTTTACTTTCACTCATACACAGTTTTCATTTCCATCTCGAAGCTATTAAATGCTTTTTGGCGGAGGACGGTTTGCATCATCACCGAAAAATTGAAGGTATGTTAGAAAACAAACAAGTTTTAACTTTTGAACACTTAATTTCGTTCTAAAATGTATACAAAAATACTTAATGTCAATCAATCTATTTTATGTTTAATTCTTCCTATTAACGCTTAAATTTTGGTTGTCTTCTAATTTAAGATATTTCTTTTGATTCATATTTTTGCTCCTCTTATTTAACTTCTATATAGTAATAGATTTTTCTTTATTAAATAATCCTTTGATTTTTACTATTGTGTTATTTTAAAATCGAAACAAGTCTATTTAAAGTTGATGGTTTTACTGTATTCATTCATCAGAGTACTATTGAAACTTGTATTTTCATATATTTTCAGACGGTGCGGAGAATATATTATAAATATTGTTTTTAAAGGTGATTTTATTTCTATTTCATTTAACAGTTCCTAAAAGACGATTTTGAAATGTGAAGTATTTTGATTTTTTTTCAACCCTTAATGATTTTTCTTTTTACTTGTGCTATTTAAAACCTTAAACTCTGAACAAACAACATTTATTAGACCGTGAAAAAATGATTGATAACAGCATTAAAATGCAATCAGTTTCTTCGCAAAGAAACAAATTAGTTACAAATTCAATTAATCTTAACTGTTACTTAAAATATGATCAAAACACTATAAAATGTGGCTAGTAAAACAATATGTGAAGAGAAATATTAAATTTAAATGTGTCGATTTTTTTTTTCACATTTGCTTAAAATACAATTTTGAAAAGAACTAATTCGTTAGTTTGTCATAGCTTTCTTGTGTGTTTTAATTAATAATATAGAGTATTAAGAGATACATATAGTAATGTTTCTAAAATAAAAATTATATGTTCATTCAATAGGAATAAGTTCGTTTAAATTATTGAATTATAAATATTTTTATTAATTTCAGTACTTGAAATTTTTAATTTTATAATATCACTAGAATATGACTAAAATGACTTTAACGAGTAACAAATACAATTAGGAATGATAAATACCAAAACCAGTTTAAGAAAAATAAGTTGTTGGATACATGATTTTTGAAATTATTCTTTTTACCAAACGTTCACTCCATGTTTATTTTACCTCTCTAACAGAGCACAGTTTCCGCTCACAAAATGCATATCACGCATTATAGTACGGTTCGCCTCATTTTGTTCTATTCAGTTACAAGTAAACCGTAACAGCTGTCAGAGGACATAAAAGTGCACAATTTTTTGTCGTTCATAAAAGAAAAATAATGACTCAAAATTAAAGCATTATTTATCTATTTTCAACCAAGGGTTGTTTTTAGATCAAATTATCATCAGATAAACAAATCTTGTAAAATACAAGGTATGGCACCAAAAAAAAAAGAACCGAGACTGGTCCAATAACTCATTGTACTTACAGAATCAGTTCTCCGTGACAGTATCACCTTCAAAGTAGTTCCCTTCAGCATTCACACACTTCTGCATTCGGTGCTGCCATTGCTGGTAACAGTTCTGGAACGGGGTTTTTGGAAGTCCCATTAGGAGATTTTTCGTTTTTGCATGAACCTCTGAAGCTGAGACAAAATGGGTTCCATTTTAAGAAGATTTAACTGTAGGTGAAAAAACGACTCATGGAGCCAAATTAGGTGAATAAGGAGGATGCCCCATCATAGTAATGTTTTTGCTGATCATAAACTGCTTGACAAATTGAGCCATGCAAGTGGATGCATTGTCTTGGTGCAACAGTGACCCATCACTCCCCAATTCTGGCCTTTTATCCCCTAATTTTTTCCCGAAGGCTTTTTAGTACTTCAGTGTAGTAGTGTTGATCAACAGTCTGACTATTGATGTGAGTGGGAGCTTCCTCAGATCACGAATTTTGACAATCGAAAGTTTAAGAACGACTGGCTTAAGATATTCTTTTGAGCTATTTCTCCTCTCATACCTTATAACAAAGCTTTATTTTAATTATCTAAGTTCAGTCGAATCTCCATATTACGAATCTCTATATTGCAAATTTTTCTATGTAGCGAACTTTTTCCTGGAACCAAAAACATTTCACGATTTTCTTCGTAAAATAACCTCCCAATAGCGAAGTGATTTCCTATATAACGAACTTTTTCTCTTCGATTCAAGTTTTTGCTCCCTATTTTTGGACATTTCAAGTTATTCTCTCTTTTAACGCACTTTATGGTGGTCATAAATCTTGAACTGGTTTTATTAAATGCCTAACTCACCGAGAGTAGCAGACTTCGGGACGTTTCATCCAAGAAGTGAAACCTTTAGCCCCCATTGTAAAGTTCCCTGTAAACATCTTCGATATCCTCTTTCACCCTCAGTGGGGTTGTCTCGTGTCTTTGAAATAGTCTCCGTTCATTTGTAGTGTTGATCAGTCGTAATGGTATCTTCGTTTCTTGGGATTAACGACTTCGTTATATAGAGCTCCGACTGTATTTCTATTCTCATTCAATGCAATCGCTTAGAGCAATTCTTTTTTTTCTTTTCCTTTCTAGTATTTCATAATTATTTTTCAGCAATGATAGTGTAGCAAATAAAACAATATGTGAAGAGAAATATTAAATATTGAATTTAAATGTTCGATTTTTTCCCTTATTTATTTAAAAATATGTTTGTTTCATGAAGTTAATTATATCAATTTAATTTCAAACTGAAGCTGATGTCGAGGCTTTTCTTAAATAAAGAATAGCAAAGCATGGTCGATCATTTTCTGCGTCTCCTACCACTCGAGAGAAAGAAAGTTAAGTATTACTAAAAGCAAATGTATATACATTCTTTCACCCTCTCTCTTTCGCTCGCTATATATAGTTATAGTTATGGTTATAGTTATTAAAATTATGAAAAGTTACCTTCGTGTTATTTTGTACGTTGTTAGAACAGTTCTCACGATCTTGATATACCAGTTCCTGTTTCATCTGATTCATTGAACAAAAATGTAAATGACTGGGAATCTGACAGTACAATAGGCTAAAAAATAAGCATCAAAGCTGCAAAAACAATGCGTATTCAAGTCCGCTGAACTTAATGATTAGTAGTCCGGTCTTGCGAAAAAGTTTTTTTATTGTTATATATTTTCCTTCAAATTCCATGGACGAAGCTGCGTGATTAAAATTTAGCTTTGCTTGTATTTTCACTTCATTTGACTATCTGAAATTAAAACTTTGAATTTACCTCATTGTTTTCTTTTGAACGTATTTTCCTTTATTTGATTTTTATCCATTTATTTGTTTGCTTGATTTGTGTTTTAAAACATTTTCTTGTTCTTTTATTTTCTCAATTACTACAGTTTAAAATTTGAAGACCTTTCCCATGCATACACACACAAAAATTTAATTGCAAGAATTAGTCATACATTTCTTGGTCTGTTAGTTCAAAAGAAGTTGTAACAAATTGATGACATTTAAAATAAATTTTCATAATCTGAATTTGTAATGCAGTTTTTGTGAATAGTTAAAAGTACTGTTATAATATCATATTTCTTTCTGGATATCGAAAAGTAATTAAAATAAAAATAATCTCGATTCTTAAGGATAAAGATACTATTCTGAAAAACAAAAAAAAAGTTGTGTAATTTTTTACATAATATAGTTAGTTCTATTATGATTAATAAGAAGTTAATTACTGTATAATATAAATTTTATAGTTTTAAGGAATTCTGAGTAAAATCAACTAAAAAATGAATAAAATAAAACCGAACTGAAAATGTATTAGAAATCAGACACAAAAATGCATTTACGTATTTAATAACAAAATTATATATGTGCTTCTTTTCACAATTATTAATAACGTTCTTGTTTGTTTTGTTTTGTATGGGTTAATAGAGTTGAAACGTATTTATTTTTAATATCGTTTATTAAATCTTTTTAATGTTGAAATAAAATTATTTTTTATTTAAAAAAATTGTAATGAGACCGGTAAACAAAGTAATATCTATTCCTACTTAAATTATGAATTCAGTGCTCAGAAATACAGAAACTCCAGTTATTTAGAGGGTACAATTAAATTTCTTATTTTGGTTCGAGAACTTCAGAGAGAAGTAGTTCCCGATTTACGAACTTAAACGAATTTTTCTCTTTCCCGGATTAAAATGTAGGCAAAATCCCCTATTTAACGAATAATAAACCTCGAGTTAACAAATTATTTCAACAGCTGAATCTTTTTTATTAGCTTGTGACGGGTTCTTACGCGTTTCACTAACCTTCTCATATACTCTTTAATGTTTTATTTATTTCAACCAATCTCCACCGGGAGCCAAAGCGTGATTTATGCAAATGAGATATTTTATATAAGTTCGGGTTTAGCGAGTTAGAAGAGAGAATGAAATGAAATGAGAAAGTGTTTTCAAATGTAAACGTAGATGTTGTGAGTAGAGTCCATCGTACCGTTGTGGATAAAATTAGTTCATAAAAGAACTGCGAGAATAGCTGAGAAAGAAGTCGCCTATTAAAGGAATCCTAATTCAAGTTGACCCAATCAAGATCTTAAAAAACCAACTAGACGAACCTGCCATAGCATAAGAAATCAGGTTAGTTTTATAGATTACAATTAAGTATAAGAGTGTAGCTGTGATTGTACGCGTCGATCTTTCGTAGATTCAGATAGGATTCCGTCGTTCATGATTATTGAACCCTTCTCATTCTCCACTGTGTTTTATTGTTCTTAAAATTGAATAGTATTTGTGTAATATCTTAATTAAGAAAAATCAATAAATAAGATTGATTTGTTAAAATGAGTACTGAATTTATTATGCATTCAACACGTTCGGATTCAGGTAATACCCGAAGGGGAGTTGATAATCTTAGGGGTAGCGGAATCCTACGACAAGCTTATGTTAGAAAAATTGGATTTTTTTTTTCAAATGACGTATTTTTTGTCCGGAACGTAGTACGAATTTCGATGGTCAAGTGTACAGGACATTATCTGATTTAACAGGTGCAGATGAGTCATGAAAATAACCGATCGTGTGAGTTTTGAATAGGGCAGGAAACTCCTTTATTATCTCATCCCCTCTCTAACGCAGAAGAATATTTCAACGATTGTATTACATTTGATGACAGACTGCCTATCTTGCCTATCTATGCAACTAAAGTTTAGAAAATGATTGAATTGTTGGAGCCAATGAAAAGCGATTCTGATTAAACAATTGATAATGAAACTCTTATCTCAAGAAGCCCTTTCTAATGTTTTACATTGTTTGGAAACTGAGAAAGCATAAATTATGGAGCAAGATATAAAGGAGGCAGTATTTTCTTCTCTGCATAAAGTTGACAACAGAACACTTTCGTGTCAGGAATCGAAAAAATTTAACAGCATCTATCAGTCAGTATTTTGTTGGCGTGGAAAGAAAGTTGCCAGAACTTGAGACAAGTTTTACTTCTACACGATAGATGGCGACACCACCTATCTTCACCTCCCCAATTTAGGCATAGAACTGGAAGGGAGGGAAATATCCTCAAGCCCCCAGCACCCGTGGTATCTGCTGCGATTGCCTACAAAACTTTCGGACCCACTGATTTAACGAGCACGTACTCCGTGAGTACTCGGAGGGTATTTAGTGGCATCGGGAATCGAGCCCAAGCCTTCCGGTTTGGAGTACGATGCTCTAACCCCTAGGATACTCACGGCCCCAGTCAGTATTTAAAATTTTCAAATTAACTGATGCTTAATAATTCACTAGTAGTATTTTTAGTTGTGGAATAAAAAATGCAAAATTTCTAGCTATGGATATTTTTTGTGTAGTTGCTTATTGCAGAAATTTCAAGCGGGGAATGCTAAAAACTTGTAATTTGCATGGACCCTGATATAAAGAATAACTCCGATTTAACGTACAAAATGTTCGGTCCCGATGAATTCGTTAAATTGGGGTCCGAGTGCATAGTATTTCGTTATATTTTTATGTTTTTCACGAATATAAATCATAAATCTCTATTACGCATTCTTAATTAATAACAAAAAATATTCTCCCAAAACTCCATAAAAATATAAAAACCAATAACTGTTTTCCGCTAAATTACTTATAACTATATACGCAACTCCAAAGAAAAACCCAATTCTTGCAATATTAAAAAGAAATTAAACATTTTCCAAACACAAAGATTTCCTCGGACTTTTTTTCTCCTGTGTACAACCTTATATCTATACTTATCTAGTTTTGATTGTTCTTCTCTGGGCGGGTAGCTCTTCTGAGATTAGATTAAATCGAAACAAATGCTCCTATTTCCTAAAAAAAACATTTAGAGTGACGGTTTCGTATTTGCATAAGGATGTTCTGAATTTTATAATTGCATTCTACGAAAGATTTTAGGTATTCATAAGATATGGGATAACAATAAAGGAGGTGGGTGGAGATATGGTAAGTTGAAGGCATTTCATTAAATTTTTAAGTTAAAAAAGTCAGTAAATTAGTTGGCTTAAAATCTACCAATGAAAATTCATTTGTGTAACTCAGACTAAATAGGTTGTTTGTGTTTCTCGTGTATGCCAGAAATAGTTCTTGAAGCACAATACTGTATCTGATTTCCAAGTCACGAATTCTTGCCTTTGTGAGAAAATAGCGTAATCAGATTTTCAAAGCAGTTAATTTAGTCTTGTATAAGAAGATTTTTTTTTATTTAAATTATTTAATATAACTATCTATGGTTGAAATTGTATCGCGATTAAACCCAGTGTAAAAATTTCTTTCTCTTTTAAGCTATTTCACATTATTCATTGTAAGTAATTTACTATTTTCATCATCTTTTGTGATCTGGTAACACATAGAGTAAGATATTTCCCAAGATACGTGCTTGAGATCTAGTTTATAAGTCCTGATGAAACACGAATGTTTTGAGATAATATTATTAAGCTTTTCAAAAGATCCCTAGCTTTCTTAACTTTTCTTTTCTAAATTGATGTGCAGTGTATTAAAGAACAAGATAGAGAATTAATTATTTTATTTAAAATAAAAAGTCTTAGTTGAGAGAGAGTATCCGCAGTAAGACTTTTTTTTATTCAGTTCGTGAACTGTTTAGTTATACTTATGTGTGTGTGTGTGTGTGTGTGTGTGTGTGTGTGTGTGTGTGTGTGTGTGTGTGTGTGTGTGTGTGTGTGTGTGAATGTATTTATTAATCTACAGATAGATTTTTTTTAAAAATGTTTTTATATAGAAATAAAATAATAGTTATCAAATTGCTAGAAATAAAATATTTTAAAAGCGTTGCTAAGTAAATATATACGTTCAATTAATTTTTTACCATCCTCTCTATGAAATTTTTAAGCAGTAAAAATTGTTGCCACAAACTTTAAATATGTATAAATTGATATAATATGTTTCAAAATAGTTATTATAATCATTATTTTATTTTTAAATACCTATTTATAGCTTTTTTTTTTGGTAATATTTAGACTTTTTTTTGTCAGTCGGCGATTTTAAGGATAACAAATATTTTTTTAATTGGCTTCGATTCATTTCTATGAGAAGTAATTCTTTAACTTCTTTTTGAGTTTAGTTTTAAGAGAAACTTACTTTGTTATGAAATAATATTCATTAGCAGATCATTATTATACTCTTTTTTTATGGATTTTCTTATCATAACATAAACAGGAATGATATTGTAGTGATTTGTTTTCTCAAAAAGATGGAGAGTCATATTTTAGAACTAATTTAAAACTGAAATTATTCATCGACAGACGATTATTATTTTTTAAGAAGTCCGTCAAATTATCGTTTTCTTATAGTATAGACTTTTTTTTTTTTTTTGCTTTTGTGTTTCAAACAGATCTGAAGTACATATAAACAAAATTAACATCATTTGTCGAAAATATCTTCCTATAACAGGGTCAAGTACTATTTTTTAAAGACATTGAGGCAACGTTTTAGAGGAAAATGTCTGCTCACACCGTAATTAGCGGAATCTTTTGACTTAAACGGGATCAGAAAACTTTTTTTAATAATCTGTTTGATAAATTCTATAATTTAATTATTATTTATTTGAACCGTATGTTTATAAAAACCAAATAATAGCAGAAATTTTATTACTTACTTACAAAAGAGGGTTCTGATGTCTAAATTAAAACCCTGAGTTTGTTTACGTTAGATGATGTTGAACAATAGCAGAAATTTTATTACTTATAATTTACGAGACTTATTTAAAAATGCTAATGAATTGCTTAAAAAAAGGTGATCATATTTTATATAATTTTGATGTTACAGTTGAACCCTGAAACCTCTGCCTAACATAGATCGGCAAAGGTGGCCGAGTTTGTGAAATTGCCAGGTAATCGAGAATAGGATTAAAAAAGAATAAGTATGGAGTGTTTCCTCAGAAATTATTGCACCACACTTGTATCCATTGTTTACTTGAGAATGCAACAGAAATTTCAGTGCCCAAATACCCTTAAACAAAGAAGAAGTACATACTTTATGAAGGCATAGAGTATTTACTATGGGAAAATAAAAATGAATGAATGCATTGTATATAGCACTTTATCTGATCAGATACACCTCAGAAAAATACTTTATCAAGGTATAATAAAGCTGTTTATAATGAAAATTAAGAAGCTGAATTTGCAAAAGCTACTTTTCTTAAAGAAATACGTTTTCCGCTCTGCGTTTTGCTGCCTCATCATGAAGATGACGAAGGAACAGTAAGTTCATTACCGACGCGCCTTGTTGTTCAAAATATTGAAAGGCGGTATCAAAAGACTTTAGTCCCTCCCTATGTGATATTTTACGAGTAAAGTGTCCTCAACATTAACTTCTTCATTATTTTCCGGAAAGTTTTCATTAACTGTGACAGCAGATATTACTGCATCAGACATGGTTTGCTCTATATTGTTCTGAATCTTCGACCTGAAAAAAATGTGGCCGGGTTATCGAGTGCCGAGTTTTCGGGACTCTACTGTATTACGTAAGCCTTAGAATATTATAATGTTCTTTTCAACATTACGCATGTTCTAAAAACTAAATAAATCTACGAGTATAAATGTTTCGTGGTGTTTTGTTATAGTACCCATGCAAATATAAAGTGTATAACCAGTTTATATATAAAACAAATTACCTATTTTTACTTAAATGGTAAAAAGAATTATCAGAACAATTTTAACACTCAGCCCAATTTTCTATATTTGGTGCACAATTTATTGAATGTAGATTGAGCCATCAACAATCAATGCTGATAAGAAAACAAAAACAAAAAATCCAAGGAAAAGGAATTGATGGCTAAGTTCAAACTTCCTGCAAATTCCCTCTGGCTATACTTTCCTTCCTATTGATGAAAAAACATGTCATTGACTTCAATACACACAGCATTAAAATCTCCATTCGGGGTGAAGATCATTATAGAATAAATAAAAAAAAGCTAGACTTACTGCATATTGAACAATAAATACTCCAGGTAGACATGAAACATAGCAAAGCGCGAATACAATTGCTGTACAATTAGGCAACTAAATGTAGAACGCTCGAATGGCGCATTCAAGTAGTTTTTGAAAAGCACTGGCCAAGCACTTCATACACTGGCTGCTTGGTGTAACGTGGTAGCGCATAACCATGACGATTACTTTTATCATTGAAACAGTAAGTGTACCTTTCACTTCCATCCATCCTCTTGACCATGGTAGAGGATCAGCAGACCGGAACAGCATTTGTTGGTATTGAAAAAGGGCGATGTCTCTTCTGTGAGGCTCGGGTTTTTGTGTTTGGTATTGGGTTTGAACAAAAGAGGGTTCTGATGTCTAAATTTAAATGCTGAGTTTGCTTACGTTAGATGATGTTGAATTAGAGCAATGGTGATTGAGGGTTTGTTAGGGAGTGATTTGTGTTAAAGCGGCTCCGTTTTTGTATATTTGTTTTTCTTGGATATCTTTGTGTGTGTAAATAAAATGCTATACAAGTGGGGTTTTTTTTTGCGCTTTAAGTCTCAATTATTTTTCTTTATCCTCTTGTATTAAAAAAACTCAACCCATTATGCAGTTTGAAATCTAGGAAGAAATGTTTTTATATCAAGATTTGGTTCTTCGACTTCCAAAAAAAGCCACTTAAATCTATTACATAGTGATTCTAATTGATCGATTTTTAATGATGCTAAGGCATAAGCAGTGGCGTAACGGAGAGTATTAGGGCCCCCTGAAAAAGCAAGTTTTGGGATCCAAGCCCTATGAGGCGTCAGTCAGGCTTTGAACCCCATCAATTCTGCGCCCCTCTGCGATGCTGGGGTTGCGAGGGTGTACTTTACGCCACTGAGTATAAGGCAGAGCTAGGCAACAGTAGCACATTTAGGAATTTTTCAAGGGTGGGTCCTGGGTGAAAAGTCCACTATTCCCGAACTCCAATACGCCGCCCAACATATTCTTTTGATTTTGTCCATTTTCGGGAACAAAAAACAGTGAAAAGTTAATTAATTAATAATTAGCATTAGTTAATAAAATTAATTATTGTCAAATCCTTTTTTTAATTCTACATACACGTGTCTACATACACGATTATAATCAATCAGGGGAAAAATCAAGGACTTTGGGGGGGGAGTCCGGATCCGAAGACCTTGTGTGCGCCACTGGTAGGCAATTATTTTGGCTTGATGGCCACACTGTGGAATGAGATTGAGAGCTATTATAACGGCGCATTATAAAGCAACACGAGGGCTATTGGCGACGGACCTCGTAATTTTGAACCTCGGTCAAATGACAAGAATGACAAATGAGCTGGAACTCTCTATCTTAACTACCTCATCAAAGGGAGGACATTGAGCCTCGATAGATTTAACGTGCAAAGGCCCCTTCTACAAGCCGGGTCATCAGCGGCACCAGGACTCAAACCTAAGACACTCCGGCTTCTTAGTCCGTGACCATAATCACTAGGCTAAAGTGGCTACACACATTGGGGAGACAGAAGATACCGGAACGTCGCACCTTTTTAAAATGATTGCATTCATTAGTTAACTTCGCATCTCAGAAAAGGTGCAAATTGTACCATAAAAATATTTTTAAAAAATATATGAATCAAATAAATAGTGCCAGTTTAATTTAATTTATTTACTGAGCTGATTTCGCATCATCTATAGCTGCACATGCACATTTAATTTTAGAATCAGTTTAATGAGACAAATGTACCCTATCACGTTTTTCTCCTAATTTTTTAAAAATCAGGATTGAGATTGCTTGGTGAAATTGCCATCACAGTCTGTAAGCTAATGCAGTTAATTTTGGTTGAAAGAGGATTTTCTGAGTGTCTAGTCGAGCTGCAAAAAAAAAAAAAAAAACCTCATTGCGGGCGGCATGTGGTACGCCGGCCGCTAATTTGCCCACACTTCATACAAAAAATTTTAAATCTAGAAAAAAAAGTAAACACACGTTTTGTTTTTCTTAGAAATAATCAATCAGTATGAAATCCATTACACGAAAGTTAATTAACTATTGTGCAATAAGAAAATCCTAATAGCTGATATTGCAATAAAAAAATACTTAAAAATCTATGATTTTAAAACTCTAATGCCAAAAAAAATTCCGTAAAATTCGGTAGTCAACTCCTACTTTGCATGCGTGAATAGAAAGTATTTTATTAATGATTGAAATTTGAACAAGATATCTAAATATATATATAGGGAGAGAGTGAACTAATAGTATGAATTGAAAAAAAGAGCATGATTTGTCTGCATTGTTGTAACAATGATCACCTGGTTTAGTTAGTTTGGCTAAAAAACTGGTTTTCGACACCAACTTTTGTGATTGTTTTAACAGTTACACTGTTGCAACAATACAGACGAATCTAAGTTGGAGTCGAAAACGGAAAATTATTAATGAATTAATATTTGAAAAAAAACTGTATTAACATTAAGTGTCATCCACTACAAGCTTAAAAAAATTTATTTGAACTTGATTGGATGAATAGAAAGTATTTTATTAACGACTGAAAATTTGAACAAGATATATAAATAAATATATATACACATAGAGAGAGTGAGCTAATAGTAGGAATTGAATAAGATCGAAAATTACAGGTGCGAGTTATACGCCGGTTATAAAAATGAAAGCTTTAAAAATAAAAAAGATGAGCATAAAAAAAAATTAGACTTTTACGCATCGAAATTCTGTTTATTTAAAAGAAATGACATTTCTTATGAGCTTAAAGGGTCGCAGTTCTGGAAGAAACTATTTTTTTTTTCTAAAGCTTGGAATAATCCTCGAGCGAATGACTTCAAAACATAAGAACATTACACACGTAATTTCAGATTTCTTTGTAAAAAAGGGGATGAGCGTTATATGGCGAATATACCTAAAAATTAAAAATTGTAGCTTGAAAGTATATGTGCGCGTTATACAGTGGTATACCCCGGATTTTACGATAATTAATTCATAAATCGAATTAAATTAATTAAAAAGTAGAATTTTCTCTTTTACATTCTCTATAATTGAAGCCGTTTATATAAATTATAAATTCAGTGTATTTGTTGCTAACTGTTCTTACGGTACAGTATAGTACACGCATTTAAATAAATGTATCACTATCTTGCTGGCAGGGATTTCAAATTTTAAAACGCATTCCATCCGTTATACAAAGCTATACGAGCAACATCAAAGAAAGATTTCCTGGGAATAATGAAGTTTGAGACGTAACAAAAAACCGGACTGAAATCACATTTGTGACCTTCAGTTTTAGTTGAATCTCGTGTGAAAATGTCGGCAAGATCATATACTGATAATTCTTTGAAACTGTTCTCACGGGGTTTCTTATCATTTTGTGTGTGTGTGTAAATTTTTTCTGTTTGTTCAGTAAACATTAGCGTTCTCAAGAGTTCCTGAGACATGTATTTTACTTTTTGAACAAATCTAATGATCAAAACACTGAATAAAAATAAGTTAAAAGTACAAAATTCAGGTTTTAAAGTAATTTTCTTTTAGTTTTTACTAAGCAGGTTTCCTTCCAATGTTAGTATTGTTTTTGTCCTTAAATTACTAGACAAAGAAAAAGGCATTATCTTAGTTAATTTTATGTTTAAGAGTAAATATCTCACCTTAAGAATTTTCATTTATAATAATTAAGGCTTTAATGTAGGAATGGGAAAATAGCGGCCCGCAAAGAGCTTTTTTACTATCCGCCAAGACGGTCAGAGAAAGCCAAATAGACAAGAAAATTTTCGCTACATTTAGGTCCACATAATATGTGTACCTACATACAGAGAAAATTTAATAAAAAACATTTTGTCACAAATATATTATGTTTGTTATAAAGTTTTTATTTAATGAAGGTCATAACCTCCTCAGACACGAGACACGTAAAAGCTTGATATTTTGTAAGAGTATTTTGTATTTTGTGTTGTTTTTTAAATAGTTGTTTTGATCGCTCTGATGTAGAAAAGGGCAATAATTTTTTTTTAATTTATAGAAGCGGGGGGGGGGGGGATGTATCGCATGTGATACATCAAGATCACTGCAATCAGAATTTTTTTCAGTTTTAAGCAAGATTGAAGTGATTAATTTAAACTTAGTCTTTAATCACACAATACATACAATTCATAAATTCAACATTAAAATTAAGTTTTATTGGCGTTTAAGTTACATATTAGTAGTATTATTACAATAACAGTATATTTTATTTTCGTGAAATGCCTTGAAACCATTTCTAGTAGCTTTACAGCTTAGAAATACCTTGCAGTCTGTACATTGTGTGGCCGCGGTGGCCGAGTGGTCTAGGCATCGGATCATGGCTAGCGTGCAATGAGTTCGATCCTAGTACCACTAAAGATCCGCCGTGTAGGGGCGCGATGCACGTTAAATCTGTCGAGAGCTCAAACGTCCTCCCGTTGGTGTGGTGTGGTAGTTAGAAGAGGGGGTTCCAGCTCAGGTGTCGTCCGCGTCACTTGACCATGGTTCAAAATTACGCGGACCGTCGCCAAAAGCCCTCGTGTTGCTAATCAGTGCGACGTTAATATTCACTCACTCACTCATTGTACAGTTTTTAATGCCGAGAACTTCTCATGCCTCAAATTGAACTCAAATCAGAATCATCGCGGTTCATCAGCTCTAAAACTTCATCTAGTGTCAAATATTTCATTAAAAAATACTTTTTAAATAAAGAATTATCAGAAAAAAATGGGTAAAATGAAAAGTAAACATCTCAACTAAATATTTTAACTCAAGAAATACTTGTATCAATCTTCAACCCCCCTAAAATATCACTAAAGATTAAAACAAAATTGATTGAAAAAGTATGCTCATAAATAGTTGGGTCCCATTGTACCACAAGTGATACAAACACATTTCACGAGTCGTTATGCTTTAATATTTCACTAAAAATTTCTTTTTTTGCTGTTAATCAGTAAACTGTACATATACAAAGAAAAATCATGTTTTAAAAATAGTTTAATGAACAAAGTAAGAAAAAAATACTTACTTCGATGACGTGCACACACCTTGTTTTGATTCAGAAACGCTACTAAAAATCGCTATCATAGACAGGTACTGCCATGTGTTGATTGATTGATTGATTGATTGATTTTGGGGTTTATTGGCGCAAGAGCCGATTTCGGCTATACTGCGCCAAACATTTGTTTTAATATCTGTGGTCTAGACGGGAAGAGAAAGAAAGAATGAATTGAATGACAAGAAAGAGGGTCGAAAATAGAGAAGGATCACTAGGGTACCCCGGGTTCGTGAAACCCATGTTTACCAAAGACAGTAAACCCCGTGGGAAAAGGAAAAGATCACTAGGGCACCTCGGGATTGTGACACCCGTACTCACCTAAAGAAGGTGAGCCCCCTGAGGGGGCCATGTGTTGACTAAAGGAGGAAATTATATGAGGTGTTTCACTTTGTATTTCATGTGATGCAACCGGTCCCAAATTTGGTTTTGTTGTTCCGCCTTCACAAAAAATTATGAAACTTTTGTATCACATGTGATACAAGGGGCCCGAGGAAGATAAAGAGTAACTATAGATACAAGCTGTCTGACTTGGAGGTCTGACTGCATAGACTTGGAGGCTGTAATGAGAATTTCAACAAGCACAATCTCACTACTGATTTGAAATTGTAGAAAAGTGTGATATGGTACATTTGTCTCATTAAACATTCTAAAACTAAATGTACTTGCAGCTACAGGCAGTGATCTTCAAATTGTGTTCCACGGAACCCTGGGGTTCCACAAGACATATTTGAGGGTTCCTCGAGTCACAATAAAATTCGAAAGGAAAAAATTATGAGTGTGTATTCAAAATAATAATAATTGATTCACATTCTGTATGAAGCTTGTACAATGTTTTTCAAAACTAAATATTTTTCTGATGGAATATGTACTTCTTTTCATTTGTCGAAAAAGACACCTGCAATGAAGAAGAGGGAACAACTTATCGATATATCAACAGATTCCAGCATTCTAACGGAAAATACTAAGACCCTACAAAGTCAGATTTGGGGCTCCAAGCCAAATACGTACTTGTCGTCTGTCAGACATTGGGCCCATTAGAATCCTGCCCCCCCCCCCCGCGATGAAAGGATATACGTTACGCCACTGACAGACTCGACTCGACATTAGAACCTAAATTTAAGCAAGAACATCTCCTTTATTTTGAGTTGCAAATTCCTGAAATACACAGAATTTCTCACAAAGCTATAAACATATTAATGTCATTCAGAACAATGTATTAAAGTGGAAAATATTCCTTAACGTAAGTGGCTACAAAAACAAATCAAAGGTAGAATATGAAATACAACTACGGATAATTTTGATAGACCTAAGACTTCTACAGTTTGTACAAAAAAAAATGCAAGAACATAACTCAGTTACTGCATAATGCATGGGTAGGTGACATTTGGATCACAAATTTATTAATTAGTAAATTATATTAAAATTTTTCTATCAAATACAAAATTTTTAACTGTCTTTATATAAAGTACCTATAACACATACACTGGTGTCCAAAAGTTAAGCATAATTGAAAATTATGTGAATAAAGAAGAAGTTGTAAATCAGAATGGCGGGAAACGTGATATGCGAGTGTAAAATGGTTATAAAATAAGGAAGCAAATCAAAAGAATGATAATAATTAATTTTATTATCCAAAGTAGCAGCTTGAAAGAAAACTGAGCATAGCAAGGATTCAAAATTTAAAGAAAAAATGAAAGAAAACATTAAATAAAATACTGATGCAGCAGTTTAATAAGGCGTGTGGTCACCTCTGACAGCCAGGCACTCTGCACAGCGATTTACCATACTTGCTATGAGATGATGAATGAGTTGTGGGCTCAAACGGTTCCAAGCTTCTTGGAGAGCTCTCTTCAGTTCTGTAACGGAGCTTGGTGGGTGTGAAAGGCCTGCAATTTGTCACCCGAGCATATCCCATACATGCTCGATAGGATTTAAATCAGGGGAGTTCGCAGGCCACGACATGCGCTGGATGTTTTCCGTTTCAGGGAAGTCATCAATCAGCACCGCTCGGGGACATGGATCATTATCAAACATGAATATGAAGTCAGGACCGACAGCACCTCGAAACAAGTGAACATAAGGCTCAAGAACTTCGTCTCTGTATCTTTGAGCAGTCACAGACCCCGTGTCAAAGAAATTGAGGTCTGTGCGGCCGTCCACATGATGCCTGCCCATACCATTACTCCCCTTGATGGAAAATGATGTCTTTCTGTTATGTTTCTTGGTTCAAAACGTGTTCCACGTTCTCTCCATATTGTCACCCGTCGAGAATCACTACTCAGACTAAACCGGGACTCGTCATTGAACATCACATTGGCCCACTCTCCCACACTCCATTGTTGATGTTTCAAACTCCAGTTCAAACGAGCGCGTTTATGCGCAGACGTGAGGGGAATGCAAACTGCTGGTCTTCTGGCATACAGGCCAACATGATTGAGTCTCCTGTAAACAGTTTGTCTCGAAATTCGTATTCCTGTCACGACTGTGAGCGCCGAATCCAGTGCTTTGGCAGTACTGCCCCTCTGACGACGCGCAATTATTACCAGAAATCGGTCTTGACGAGGGGTTGTGACCTTGGTTGACCTGATACTGGGTGTCGGGTAACATCTCCCGTTCTTTGAAACCTCTGCCACAGTCTTGAGATCACAGACTGGTCCACAACCAGAATTCGAGACACTTCGGTTTGTGATCGTGAGGATTCCAACATTTCAACGATTCTTCCTTTCGTAAACATGTCCAATTGGAGTCTTTGTGCCCTCATTCACCTTCTTTGATGGTTAACAACGTTCCTTCGCACAGCAGTTGCACGAAACTTGTCTGAACTGCCTATGCTGCGTGAATCGGTTTCTCCGCGTTCGCACATGCGCCGGTGTTTCGCGCAGGACGTAGTCGACTGAAAAGTTTTGCATAAACCCAATGTTTCTTCTTCACCCAATTACTATCCGCAAGAAATTTGGAATAATTTTACGAATATTTACTCCATGTTTTTCGCATTTTACGATTTTTGCTTAACTTTTGGACACCAGTGACTAATAACTACTTTAAATATTTTAAAATATATTCTTTTAAGTGAGTGTGTGGAATGGGGTTCTAGAAAATACCTAAAATTCTAAGGGTTCTGTAAGTCGAAAAAGTTTGAAGACCACTGCTATAGGCAATATGAAATAAGTACAATAAATAAACTGATTAAATTTATTGCTATTTTATTTAACTTATGTTTATTGATTTTCATGGTACAGCTTATACCTTTTCTGAGATATATAAAGTTAACAAATGAATGCAATTATTTCAAAAAGGTGCAGTATCCTCTCTTTCCACAATGTAGTCCTCGTGCTAAAAAAATTGCCCATCCCTTGCTGTACTGCAATATAATTATTAATTAATGCTTATAAAATATTTTTGGTAAAGCATCATAATATTCATACAGACTAATAAGTAAGTCTTAAAGAAGCCGGCAATTCATACTTTAAGGCATCCGACTACCCTAAAATTGTGAATTTTGACAAAAATTGACAAGTTTTTTTATGATTTTATTTTATAGGTCATCTTATTAGTTTTTTAAAAATACCAAGTTTATTATTTTCCGTTCACTAGAATAAACACTACAAGCGTTTTAATAAAAGCAGATGCCATTACTTTAAGCAAGATGTCATACTTTAAAACGCGTTTACTCGAAATGTGATTTTTGAAAGTACTCAAACGGGGCCAGCGATTGCTCAAAAAGTTTTGAAAATAATTAACTGAAATTTTTTGTGTATGCTGTATATAATAGTGGAGGGGTTTTAACCTTCAGATTTATCAATCACTGTTTTATTACAAAATTTACAGCCCCTTATGTTAATATATAATCTATAATCACTGTTATTTTTAGCAATTTCATATATAGCAAAGATAAAGTGCTCTAGTTTTTGTAAAAATTAAAATATCTTATCCTGAAGGTCATTTCAAAAATGAATAACATAGCAACACATCAAAATTGAAAGATTGAAAATCTGTTCATAAACTTTGGGTACAGAATGGGTCGCGTTTATGTTATTTTTTTGTCAATTTTTACCCATTTCCTCCCCCATTTTATTAATAATAATTTCTTTTTCTACTCTTAGTTTTAGCATATTTTTCTTAAAATGAGAACTAAACAAATCTAAAAGCAAAAAAAAAAAAATCCTTATATCTCCAATTTTTTTTTTAAATTGTCACAAGTAGTCGGATACCTTAAACTAACAAAACAAAAAGAAAAGCCCGTAAAAACGTTTGTAGGTGACTTTTCTATTAACTGCGCAATATTTATGAGAAATGACCTTCGCTTTCAAAGCATTTTTTTCGCTTACGCCATGGCACATTAACCAGTATTCTGAATTAGACAAAGGCAGTTTTAGGTGATCGATTCACAAAGAACCTGCAAGATAATGATAGCTCTTGTTAGAAGTACAAATATTACTTTGTCTATTACGTAATCTTTCTGACTCAGAAGACGAAAGTGGATATTACCTGCACAATGGAAGGTACCATTGAATTTAAAACTTTAGCCTGTAATTCTGATTTCCAATTATTAGAAAATTGGTACAATCTCCGAATAACTAAAAATTCTTTTGGTGTGATTACATTTCAATTCTTTTTCTGATTTTCATGAATGTAGAGCATTTTAAATTATATACTGTTTTCAATTACTTCCCTCAGCAAAAAACTGAAGGAAAAATGCAAAATGCTCCATTAATATGCAATTAATTTTTCATACTTCGAAATTCTAACAAAAATAAGAAAGAAAGAAGTTGAGAAGTTTTCTTTGTGAAGCCATTTTGGTAATGAGAATACAATTTGTGGTGTTTCATATGTTGGACAACCTTCTTCGATTCTTATAAAATAGCATTTTATATTGCTACTGAATTTAAAAATTAAACTGCAAAAAACAATCTATTCTAAACAATGGAATGCATTAGAGAAGGTTCTTAGAATATTTTCATCTACATATTTAAAGTTGTAAAAAAAAAACATTACCAAAATCGAGGTATTATGTAAACAATTAAAATTTGTAAATTTATTAGAGTCACCCAGCCAGTATGGTGGTTATCACACTCGACTTGTAATCGAGTAAGCTCGGATTCGAATCCCGAATAAGGCATGGATGTATCTTCAGGAAAAGAAGTCAGACTTTCGCCTGAAATGGATTCCCGTCTCGAATGGAAAGTAGAGTACACCTTCTGTTCTATGCTGGGATCATAGTTTGTAATAAAGTCTACATTCTACTGTGATTGTTTTGTATGTTTCTATGCACTATCTCTTGTGTTTCGTATGTATCCCAGGATGAAACGCACGATGAAAACAACAACAAATTTATTAGAACAGTGGTGGGCAAATAGCGGCCAGTAAAAAGTTTTCCTGTTGCCCGTCAAGACAGCCAGTAAACCAAATAGACAGAAAATGTTCTCTATATTTAGGTCGATGTATATATTTGTGAGAAAAAATTTTCTTGCATGAAGATAAGAAAAACTAATGAGAGTAAATATAGATACACGTTGGCTGACATTAACTGACTCACTCCTGATTTTTAAAAAAATTGTAGAAAAATATTATATATATATAAGGTACTTTTGTCTCATTGAACTGATTCTAAAATTAAATGTGCTTGTGTGTGTGCAGCTACAGATGGTATAAAATTAGAGCTATAAATAAGTTGATTAAAACTGTCATTACTTTACTTAACTTTATTGATTTTTATGGTACAATTTATACTTTTTGTTCGGAGTCGTACTAAAGAACTCAAATAGGCAAATGGACTGTTAAATTTTATAAAATATGTTTATTGAATAGAGTTAGGAGCGCATTATCTGTGTGTCCTTTCTCATGCGTTAGCGTTGGTCTTCTCCCCTCTTGACCCTGAGTGAGGTTACAATAGTAAGTGTTTACAGCCAAATATGCGCACAAGAGGGGGCTTTCCGTCGCCAAGACGCTTGACTACGGAACACTTTTTTTTAGATGCAAAGTTAAATAATGAATGCAACCTTTCTGAAAAGAGATACGACCCTCAGGTATCCTCCGGTTTCACAACGTAGCCCTCGAGCCCTATTCTTTGTTACGAAACTCTTCTCAGATCTTTATCTTATTGAAATTAATCTAAATTTCAACGTTTTCCACCATTATCTTCTATGCTTTCTAGTTTTTTTTAGTATCCTTTCTAAAGTAGCATTAATTTAAAAACAAACGAAATACATAAATTTATCTCTGTATATTAAGTAAATCCGATCTATTGAAGATGAATTAGATAAAATATTTCAACATTAGAAAAAAATTGTCCCATTATCTGAAAATAAAAGACAGAAACTCGACGGTAGATGGTTTGTAACGAAATCCATCATGGAAATGATAGGTTATTAGAAAAGGCAATATGATTATTGACAAATGCATGTTACGTATTTTGAAGATTTTAGGTCAAAATGATTATGCTAATTAATGCATTCGAAAGATAATGTTCACCTTTATGTCTAAGAAGAAGTAAAAGCCTCATTATGCAGGGATGTGAACGAACTCTTAAATCGTTCTTCCGTTCATTTAATCGGTTTAGTTAAAACCGACTCATTTAAATAAATTGAGATTTGAGTCTTAAATTCTGTAGCGCTCTATAGGCTAATAGAGCTTAGGGAAAAGTTTTTACGCTTTTAAATGAAGGACGTTTTAAATTACAGAATGTTTATACATACATTAGAATTTAGTATAATTGTTCATCAAAAGGATTTGCATATTGATATTTGGTTTAACATTGACTATATCTTATAGGTAGATCAAATGATTTAAAATATCACACACAAATCATCATTAGGAACTTCAAACGCTGTAATTACATGTTTGCTTTTAATCTTGTTGGATCTATTGCCATGATAATACAGCAAAAGAATTTTATAAACACGATTTGATACAAATTTAATTATTTGATTCCTTCAGGATAACGGTGTTGAGAATAGTTTTAAAGTTTTATTTAAATGCTTTTTATAAAAAGAACTTGTGAGAAGAAAAGAGTGACATTGACAACAGGTTTTAAATGTATTATTTTTTTACTATTTAAATACACATGCATATTGAAACACGCCACGTTTGTTGTTTTCCCTGCGGTGATACACTGCTCACGGGAAAATTGTGTTTTACAGGGAAAGTATGCTTTCCAGCATGAACTTGAAAAATAAGGTTTTTGTAATCCTAGAATATGTGACCAGGGTTAACAGATTGGCGACATTATGGCCCTTGACGCGAGATTTAGCGAAGTTTTGCAAAAATAGCCACAAGGAACCCTCGAAAAGTCTCTGGAACCGATCCTTCTGGAAATTTTCGTGAGGCTGTACAAGGGACCTTTGAGGCAGGTTGAGTTCAGAATCTGCTTGTGTTGTCAGCGATAAGATTGGGAGGAAGGGGGGGGGAGTAATTGTTGTAAAATTTAAAACGAGAATTGCGATTTATGAATAATCCGCTTCTTTTGCTACAATTGTATTGATAGATCCAGTGGTGTAACATACACTCCCGCACTGTGGGGTGGGAGGATTTTAGGGGGCCCAAAGCCTGACAGACGACGAGTACGTATTTAATTAATTTATAAAATAATGAAGGCGAAAGCCGGGGGGGGGGCTAATATTTTCCTTTACGCCACTGCTCAGATGTCTATGTTTTAAAACATTTTCTTTGTCTTAAATATTCTAAAATCAAAAATTAACTATATTTGTATTAGAGTTCAAATGTGAAATAAAAATGTAGCGACATTTGAATTTGAATAATTAAAGTAACTAAACTGACTTTCACATTCGAAT
Source organism: Trichonephila clavata (assembly GCA_019973975.1). Taxonomy (NCBI): domain Eukaryota; kingdom Metazoa; phylum Arthropoda; class Arachnida; order Araneae; family Nephilidae; genus Trichonephila; species Trichonephila clavata. The sequence goes on from BMAO01004048.1 coordinate 46,524, forward strand.
GTTGAAATCGAATACATTTATAATCGAAGGAAGTTAAAAGCTATACCTTGCAAACGGATATTCCATGACCTCTTGTCTCAAAAAGATTACATAAGTTATTATTCTTTCTTGATCTTTTTTTCTTTCTATTTTCAATTTCTTGTCTTTGTTGTACCATTCTAACGGTTTGCGCAATACTTTCGTCACCTATTGTTTGTAACGTCCATTGATTCAAATTACAACCGAACTTTCCGTTGAAAGATACGTAAGATAAGAATTGTCGTTCATACATAACGAACAATATTCATCTCTATACCATAGGTATATCATTTTTCTTTTATCTCCTTGCTTATCTTGAATCTCCAGTTTATGCTCTTTAAGTTTTGGAAAGCCTTTTCTTTGTGTTATTAACGGACTTATTATATTCACCAGTCCAATCATCAGGTGAAGATCGCATGGTTAGATTATTGCTATTATTTAAATCAAGGTCATGTATTTTTAACAATGTAGCGTTGAAAGCTGAGTGATAGGGGATGTAATGAAAAAATATTATGAATAGAGAACAAGAATTGTTACAATTTGTCGGAAACGAAACATTCGATTGAAATCTTTTATAATTATGTATGTATATTTGATTCCAATAAAAAAAAACTGTATCAGAAAAGAATTTACTGTTTAGTATTTTTCAAACTATCCGATTTATTTTTTTTTCCGGTTAATAATAATAGTTTCAAGCAATTTCTGTTAATAAATTCATATTTATCTTTATTTTCGTTTTGTGTAATTTTATAATGTTAAAATTATGCAGATGAGAATTATTGTGAACTAGATCAATTATGCAAACTAAAATCATTGGTAAAATTAGAGAATTCATTCTTTTTTTTAACTATTTAGAATTTTTTTTCCTGATATGCGACGAAATTTGAAAATTAGATTTTAGAATTTTTTTCTAAATTTTTCACTGTCGTTCCTAAAAAGTACTAATGGGCTAAATTCATGTGACATCATAGTCATATGATTGCTACAGTCACTTGCTTCAAGCCAATCAGTTCATAAATTCATGTGACGTCACAGTCACATGATAAATACAATCAAGTGCTTCCAGCTAATCAGTTCATGCTCTTTGCTGTTGTCACCTTTTGCTCTTATTTGGTGAAAACTTTCTTTTAAGAAGTACATACTTGCCAAAAATAATAACACACATAAGTAAGCAAAATACATGTATAAATCATGTATTTTGCTAATACGTAATACATTTTTTTAAAGTACATGCAAAAATCAAAACATTCTTAATTTAAAAATCTTCTTGATGAAATTTTTTTTTTACACTTGAACATCTTAACCCAATTATGAAACTTGAAATTTTTCAAGTCGAACGATAAGTTCAATTTAGTTTAATGTCAATTTTGAATTTGTTGTTCTTTTTGTAAAATGAGTTCTTAACACCTTTCTGGACAGCACAAATTTATTTATGGTCAAACAAATAAAACGATAACGAATACTGCACACAGCCGATACAATCTCTGACCAACGCACACAGCGTATAGATCGAGTGTGGTCCCCGTAGAAGGAATGCTTGGGAAAAAGCGGGAAAACGCGTGGGCGCATCACACAGTTACCCTTCCGCCAGAGAAAATAATTCACTCGCTTCAACCCAACAGAATTCAATGGAGAACTCGTGATTGCTTTTTATCATGTGATCGTCATGAATTGAACCCATTGAATTAATTAATTTATTTATTAATCGTCATCGAATAAATGTGACATATATGTTAAAATATCTCTGTAAGCGGATTTTTTTTCTATTTCAGGAATAAAAAAAATCAATTTTATGCTTGTGGAATAAACTTTATAACTATAAGAGTTTACATTCGAGTCAATTTATACTAATTCAATTATATGAATTTAAGAACTTAGCGTGTTTATAAACATTTTCCGGTTATTAATTTACTTCATGTTGGCAAAATGGTAAAACAATGTGACAATACGCGATAAGAAAAGGTAAAATTGCGTGTTCGAAAAATTTCTCAATAGTTTTAATTAATCACTCTAATTGAATGGAACAAATCAATCATTACTCCGGAAACCTATTTCAATTGAAAAACATGATTTTATCAACAGAATTAGTCATTGTATGTAACCATACTACCTTGGATTGAAAGAAACACAAAAATATTTTCAATTGCATTGCAGACATTTTCATAACATGAAATGGCTCATTTAAAAACAAAAATTATATTTTTATTGCAACATTTTTTAACACTTTAATATTTTAACACCCTTTTATAAGCTTCACTTGTTTGTAACGGAATCTTTGAACTCAATTTTTACCCACTTTAAACGGTCAGATTAATTCGAATTTTTGCTTACTTGTTCAGGACCTATGAAAATACAATAATTTAATAATTTTGTTCCATTGTCCTTATCAGGATCATCAGGATTAACGATTTCCCATTTTCACTTCACATTCCTCATCTGGCGACTAATTTCAGATCCCATTTCCAGATTTGGCGACTAAAAGATTAAGTTACAACTTTGTTGGATTAACTATAAAGGGAAGGGTTTTTTTTAGTTTTTTAAATTGCAATTTATTATTTTTTTCCTAAATAGTTTCTATCTTTAACTTTCAAGTTAGTGTTTTTCTTAAGATTCCTTAAAATATGTGAGAAAAAAGAATTTTTTTTAAATGAATATCTTTTTTAAAAAGTGCTTTGAGTAATACGATACATTCAAAATGCATTAAATTCGTATTTGCTACTAATTCTCCTGTGAACTCAAATTACGTTTTTATATATTACTCATTTTTGAATTTTTTATGAATCCATTTTAAAATTCAACTGGTTGTTTTCCGTTATTTTTTGAAACCTTGATTTTAATTCATGGATTCGATTCTTAAAGTCTGGGCTTGTTCATTGAATATTTCTGGCGGTCCTTTTAAACTAGTCTCAAAGGTCCACTAAAAACCGATAACAAGCTTCATAATTTTGAACCATGGTTAAATGATAAAAACAACTTTGAAATAGTACCCTATTCCTTATACAGTAGAACGTCGTTTATCCGAACGTTTATTATCCAGAGCGTCAAATATCCGAACCAAAGTCCGGATACGTTTTCAAACAGTGTTATGGGCAACAGTTGTTTCGCGTGAGGCCAAAAAGGGACGGGAAGACCCAAGGTGAGGGATATTTGGGAAATTTCAGTTGTGAGATTTGGTAAACATCTGTGCGGAATATTAGATCAGTTTGTTTCCAAGTGAGGTGTTGTATACATGTTCTTTTGTTGAGTTTTGCTGATGTAGAAACCTGGATGGCATGCAATGCAGAAGAAGACAATGGATTTTAAATGCCAAATGATGACGAGATTGGGACTTCCGTGCAAGAAAAATCCGACCCTGTCGACGATGAAACCGATGAAGACGAGGACAACAACAATGGAAGTAGCAAGGATCCATCAAATGCTGATGCCTTTTTAGCGTTAGAGACAGCTATGGGGTGGTACGAACAACAATCAGGGTGCTGTCCTACTCAACTACTGCTGCTGAAGAGAATCAGAGACCTTGCATTGAAAAAACGAAGGTGTACAATGTTACAGCGAAAAATAATCGATTATTTTCCACAATCAAGGTAAAATTGTGACATTTTGTACCTATTTTGCTTTTTCTTCAAGCACGTTTCCCGCATGTGATGATTTTCAATATTTGTACAGTGTCCAGTATCATATACTGCATGGTCGCATTCGGTTTTCGGTTATTCGAACAATCGCGTATCTGAATGGGGTCCGGTCCCAATTGATTCGGATAAACGACGTTCTACTGTATTCGCATTACGAAAACTTAGACTTTAAGCATTAACATCAATCCTGCTAGACGTCAGCCTGCAGAAATGGGAGACCTAAACTCGCTCACCATCTGTTACGAGAGTGTAACTCTATATCAGTGGTTGCCGAACATGAAGCTTCTGAGCTTCCTTGCCATTTTCAAATCTTACTGTTAGCCATCAACCAAAAATTTAAAAAAAAAACGTAGAATTTTCATAGAACACACATTATCACAGAAAGAGAAATGCATAGTTTGAGAGTAAATGTACTTCAATAATTAGAATATTGAATGTAAAATAATAAATTATAGTTTCAAAAAACTAAAAAAACACCCTTTTATAGTGAATCCAACAAAGTTGTAGTTTTATCTTTTAGTCGCCAAATCTGGAAATGGGATCTGAAATTAGTCGCCAAGTGCGGAATGCGATCAAAACGGAACAAAAGAATTAAAAATTATTGTATTGTCATCGGTCCTGGACAAGTGAGCAAAATTTCAAATTAATCTGACCTTTTATTAGAGAGGGTAAAAATTGAGCTCTCACACACACGCACAAGATTCCGTTACATACAAAGGAAGCTTATAAAAGGGTGTTAAAATATATTTCTACTTTTTCGTCTCATAAACTATAAAAGACAAGCAAGTTTCCTAATGTCCATAAAAATATAAATGAAATTATCCAGAAATTTTTCAAAGAAATCGCTCCCAAAAAGCATTTTTGTTATCTAAGTCGTGACACACCGTATTCAATAAATATGTTTGTACAATTCAATTCATTTTTCTCAGTTCAGTCAAAAAGAGGAAGAACAAAAAAATCATTCCATGTTTGAGGTAACACAAGCGAGCACCTGCCTTCCCGCGTTCTTTTTGTGCACTTCCTGTTGATTCAGTAAATCATGCAATTTACTAAATGAGAGGAAAAGTGTTATCTTCAGATTTGAAACTTTTTGAATAATGGCAAGAAAATTTTCAGAGCGTGAAATCTGCGTGAAGCTTTTACTGAATTCGAGGACAGCTCGCAACAAATTTACGCGGAATATTTCAGTGAGAACAGCTTTGGTTATTCGAAGAAAGGGTTGAAACGTTCAATGGAAGTTAGCCATAATTTCTTTGAGTTGACTCATTGAAGGTCATTGACCTGGCCGATGCTTACTGAGCAGACAACCTAAGACTGACCAACAGCATACGACTTCATTCAGAACCAGAAAAAAATTAAACGGTTTGCTTTTTTTTTAATACATGAAGAACGTGTTCTTGAAAGTAAAACCAACCTTGCGCAGCGATTTGAAATAATGTTACGCTTGATTTATATAATTTAACTCTTAAAACATAAAAGTTCTTAATTAATTGAAAAAGAAATTCACGATACGAAATCGCGTATTTCTTAACCTATTTATATATTTATAACGCCGAAAATAAGGTCAAATCAAATTCATTTCTTAATCATTACAAGACTTTCATTTTTCCTAGATGGTTTTTAATATATTTTAAGACATGTTTGTCTTAATTCAGTTTCATTTTTAGAATTCATTAGAGAAGAAAACTATTAAGAAGTTTTGATATTGTTCAAGGATTTAATTAAAAATTATTTTATAGAAAAGGTGATCTTATTAAAAAAAGCTTTTTGATTTCTTTTTTTTTTAATTTTTAGTTTTTAAACTCTCATTTTTCGATCATTATATGCAGTATAATGTACAACACATTTGAAAATCATCTGATTGAAGTTCAAAACAAAAAGAACCACCATTAAAACATAATAAGGTTGTAGTTAGAAGTAAGAACAAATTAAAATATAACCCCCCCCCCCTCCTTGAAAATACATTTATTTCCAGCTACCACAGACACAAAATTAAATTATTCTGTTCTTGATAACAAAATAAATTGTCTATCTCTCTGAATTTTGCTTTTTATATTTATAAGTATAATTTTCATTGCTTGGTGAGTTTTTACGTACACAGGCTCAACTGGAAACCTATATTTAAATTGGTGGTGGTCAACGCTTGGCGTAATGGTTGATTGGCGTATTGACGTTATTGGATAACGAGGGGGTGTATTTGTTCTTTTGAAGTAAATGCAATAATAAAATCCACCTGTTTAATACCTTCTCAGTTCAACGATATTTCATGGCACAATCTTCTTACGGGTACATTTGGCAAATGTGATGGTATACAACTTATTTTGTTTACAATTGACCAAGATTGTGCCAAGTGTCAGGATCACCTGGCTTTCCCCGAGTATATCTTAAGTTTTGTATGGATCTCTCTAGAAAAGATATCTATCTGTAAGGATAATGGAAGAAATATCTGCTTGTGCTCGATTTCTTAAGTCAGCGGTTTAATGGGTCTTGTCAGACTTCGTCAATTTCTGGAGGATTATCAACAACAACAATTCATATTCCGTGTGATATGGCATATGTAATTGTGTGTGATCTGTTTATTCTATTTCAATATTTAAAGTTTTGCTCACATTCCTCTTATCCTTCATAGAGCAAAAGAAGCGAAGAAAGGGACATAAGTTGGCTTGTGTGGAGCATCTCAACTCGTATGTAAAATAAATCGACCCGTTTGCAAAAGTTTGTGGTCCCAACTGTCTAGATTATTCTATTACATAATGAGTAATATATTTCAAATATCAATAATTCATCATAGAGTTGTTGTTTTCATAAATATTCTCTCAAAATATATTATTGAAGCATACAATTTGTATAATAATAAGAGGTGATTATAATAAAAGTTCAGCTTTCAAAATGCTGTCAAAAAGAGTCACTGGTCAGAATGACTTCAAATCTGAAATGAATATACTTGAAAAGGGGAGAAACGGTATGGCATAAGAAAAAAAAGTTCCAAAATGTATCAAAAGATAGCGCTGCAAGCGGTATAACGAAAACGTATCGACGACAAATGGCATTTTGAATCAAACTACACCGGTTCTGGCATCAGTTACACATTAAATCAACTAAACTGTTCAATGTTCATGATTGCTTCGGTTTTTTGATGGAAAAAAGACTCAAATTATTAAACAGTTGGGGCACTGTTAGTGAAAAGCTCATACACCACGGCAAGGTCGTACTACTTTGGATGGGAAAAATCGGTTTTTAGTTGCCCTTGGTCTAAAAACCCATGAAAAATAACAATGGAAATTCCAATGATTTTTTTTTCTTTTGCTCTACCGTTTCCCTCTTCAATTATAATCAGTTCAAATTTGAAGTCATTCTAAGGTTGTTTTCTTAAAGCATTTTGAAAGTGGAACTTTATTTATAATCATCCTGTATTTATAAATTATAAAAAAGCATTATTTACTTTCGCAAATATAAATATTCAACAAAAATGGAAACTCTTGAAATGCCAATAATTCTAAAGCTATTTTCAAACTAAAGCATCCTACTTGTTTGTATCCACTAGTTTGGCAACATAGCAAACCATTCATTCTATCCCAAATCCAAACAGATGCATTTATCTTGTTATTTTTATTAGCTATTTTTTGAAATGTTCTGGGGTACACTCGTGTATTTCAAAAACAAAAAAAAAATCCTGCTGTAACTTTTAACCAAAATATTACACTAAATTGCTCAATTTTGCGTCGAATTTTACTCCTAAAAAGGCATTCATGAGGAACAGATGTGACCTGTTCCTTAATCAGAATAGAATTAACTTAGCGATCAGCATGGTTCTTTCATTTTTTCCACGTAGTTCCTGTAATGTAACAGAAATTTTACCGATAGTTTGAAAAGCATTTTTATAAATAAAATATGCTCCAGAAGTTATTTCGAGCGTATCTGCATACATCTAACACTGATGAATAATGAACAAGCAGATTAGAGTAAAATTTGATTTGTTAGATTACCATATTATCGTTAATTTATGCATAATTTATGCATGGGTCAAAAGCTTTTGTGCTGATTTTGAATCAAGCATTGGATTTATCTAATTGTTAACCGAATTAAATAAGTAAAAATAAACAGAAATAATTTTTCCCACTAAATCTCCATCCTTAATACCGTATTAGTCAATTATCTGTGGTCTATATTCATTATTTTTGCATGTATATTATTGTTAAACTTGAATTTGTTCATATATATATAAGAAGAAAGTGTAATAAATATTTATTTAATTTCTAAATTATACCGGGGAAACTGATAACTATTACAAAATGCACATTGATTCATTTTGACCTTGCATAAATTAAATTATCCATTATAATTTCAGCACATCATTTTATTAAACAAACCATTTAATTAAATTATCACATATGAAATTAAAAGACAAATAATTGTGTTTCATAACATTGATTTTTATTAAAATTATCATGCATTGTTCTATCAAATATTTTACACGCACATATACATACAGTCACGCAAACGTACGCATACATATATACAATCATACATACACATACGTACACATACATGTATTCATAAATACACATACAGTGGACCTCAAAAGTGTTCGTACACTTACAATTTCCTATCAAATTTAATGTTTTCGACTAATAAAAATTAATATATTGTAATTGTAATTTTTTTATGATATCTGCAACTTGTTCTTAATAGAATGACAGAATTATTTTTTTAAAAATAATATAACTATTATTTTTAAAAATTAATAATCAAAAAGCTACTGAAAAATTACGCCACTAAAGTCTTCGTACACCTAACAAAAATCTCAACTTAGCTGTAAATATTGTATTTTTTCCTTAATTTAGTAGGATATCTTTTAGTGTCCACAATAACTTTTAAATGTTTTGGTACAGATTTAGTCAGTTTTTTGTAATTTCTGCATCGGTTTTTCACCATGCTTCTGTTATTATTGTTTTTACTTCCCATTTTGTGTTTATATGTAGTGTTTTCTTTTTTTTTAAATAAAATTCTCACCAAATATGTTCTACTGTGCTAAATAAACTGATTGAGGAGGTATTTTCAGAATTTCGGACAGTTATAGAGACACCAGCGGCGTACACTGAGAGCAGAGCGCTTGGCGTCATTATTCTGTTAAAAAATGAAGTAGTCTCCTATATCCAAATTTTCGCCGTATAATTTAAAATTTCACTTTAATATATTTAAATAGAGCTGATGATTCACAATACCATCAAAAAATACCAAATTACCTAATTTTGAGGCCAATTCGCACCTCAACGCAAGAACACTTCCATCTCCATGGTTCATTGATCCTATTTGATTCTTGAGATTAAGCTTCAGAACATTCAAAATTGACATCAAATAGATTGGAATGTCGGAAAATTAAATATTTTTGGTTCTGATGGGCATATAAAAGTTTGTAAATGAAAAAATGAGGAATTTAATCCCATGAACTAATGTGGAACAAGAACTCCTCCACCTCCATGCTTCAGCATGGAGATGGAGAAGTTTTTGCGTGGGGGTGTAAATCGACTTTAAAATTAGGTAGTTTGGGGTTTTTTTAAGGTATTGTGAATCATGAGCTCTATTTAAATATTTTAGAGGAATTTTAAATTAGCCGCTCAAAATTTGGATATTGGAGACCACTTCATTTTTTAACAAGATAATGACACCAAGCTCACTTCTCTCAATGTATGCGACTGGTGTCTCAAGAATTGGCTCAAAATTCTGAAAAAAAACTCCTCAATCAGTTTATTTAGCCCAGTAGAGCATATTTGGTGAGAATTTAAAAAAAAAAAAAAACGTGACATATAAACACATGATGGGAAGTAAAAACAATAATAACAGAAGCATGGAGGAAAACCGATGCTGAAATTACAAAAAAAACTGATTAAATCTATACCAAAACATTTAAAAGTTATTGTGGACACTAAAAGATATCCTACTAAGTACTAAAGTAAGAAAAAAATACAATATTTAAAGCTAAGTTGAGATTTTTGTTAGGTGTACGAAGACTTTTGTGGCGTAATTTTTCAATAGCTTTTTGATTATTAACTTTAAAAAAAATATTATTTTTAAAAAAATAATTATGTCATTCTATTAAAAACAATTTGCAGATATCATAAAAAAATTACAATTACAATATATTAATTTTTATTAGTGGAAAACAGTAATTTGATAGGAAATTACAAGTGTACGAACACTTTTGGGGTCCACTGTACATGTAGACTGCTTTTTTATGAAAATTCGTAGTTGTTATATTCTTTTGTCCCATCAGTATGATAATTTAATCACAGAAGACGCAACCTCAGTCTCAAGGGCGCATGCGCGATTTAAACTCAGCTAGACTGACAAAAAGGGGGTATAAGGTAATTAAACTTTGAACATTTTTTGAAATAAAATAAGGACAGTTCTTGTATTAAAATTAAAAAGCGTGAAATAAGTCTAAAAGTAACAGGTTTGAGAAGTGAGTATCTCAAATTATTTTGCATATGTATATTATTCGAAGAACTACGCGTGAAATAAGTCCCCTTACTAAAACTGATATTTATTTTATTACACACATTTGGAGTTGTTTATTTATATCGAGAGTATTTAATAAGTTAGACTCTAGACTGCTTTTTTTTATAATTTTTGAAAAAAACTCATCACATTCGCGTTACATTATCAATTCGAATACTTAATCAATTATATTTTCTTTCTTTTTTTTTAAAAAAATAATCTGTTTTATTTTTAAAAATGTAAACACTATTAAATCATTTATACTTAAAAAAAGTATTTTTAGCAATGCAATTTAAACTCCCTTAGAATTTTATTGAAATTAAAAAACACACATATATAATTAATATAAGTATCCCAAAGAAATGATAAATGTGTAAGAAGGTAGTTTGTGTAGATTGATTACACAATGAACCTTTTCCTTATTACATAAATTATCTCCACAAAACATTCTAGAATCAAAATTCTCAATCAAACTGTAATGAAGAAATCTGCTCGTATACAAATAAAGAATGTTCTTGTATGAATATAATCTACCAATTTAAAATCAAATTAATGTAGTGTAGCTTTAATGAGCAATAATAAAAGTTTATTTGTTCCGGGATTAGACTCCATTCACACGGGAGGAGATTCGTTTGTTTATTTTCAATCATATCTGACCTACCACATGATCTCTCTCAAGCTGGTTTTCTTCACAAAAAAAACTTCCCCTCAAGTCAAAACCACAGTCTCTGTATGAGTCATTCGTGTCTTTAGACACTCATTTCAATCTTATGTTTAAAAGGCTTAAAGGTGAAAAATTATCACGTGAGAATAAAAAAAAAATTAAAAAAATGGAATAATACCGGCTTGACCTAATTGCAAAAATATTCCTCTTGAATAGCGGGATCTTTTTAAGATGAATCTACCTTTTTAGAATTAATTCAATGTTGATTAAACTTGGAAGAAAGTATCAGAGCTCATGTGGATTGTTTTAATTATACACTATGAAAAGGAAAGATTTATTTATTCAAATATGTTGGGGAAATCAGATTATCTTAAAGTTACCTGGTTTCTGATATATTTGGTGATATATCGCCAAACGTCGCCAAGGTCGGTAATTCTGAGCTGCTATTTTTATGCATACTAAAGTTATTCAAAAACTACGAAGTACTAATCGACAATATTATTCTTTTTTTTTTTATAAAATGGATAAGATACAAGTTTGATTTATTTTATTTTTGAGCGAACCGTGACTGGTTTCTTAGTCACAATACAGTTTGGAAAAAAAAAACTTTTTATTAACTTGTTGCTATAGCTTTTTTGTATAAATTTCTTTTTGGAATTCAACAGTATTGAGGATGTTTTAGAGCTACAAGCAAAACATGATGAAATCATAGTTTTTTACCAACTTTTTGAAAGTTATTAGTGGCCAGAAAAAAGCATTACGTTGTTTAAAATAAGGATGTTAAATAAAGGAAGAAAAAAAAATTTCGACAAAATGGAAATTCAGGAAAAGTTCTTGAGGAACTATTATTTCCTAAGAATGTGCGAGCCAATTGCTATTTTACTGTATGGTTGCCCCATTTTTTATAATAATTCTATTAATGTGTAACAATTTAGGTAGCTTTTAACGGACTTAATATGGAAAAGCAATTGATTGCTACTTCCTAGTTCTATATTTTTAAGAAAATGTTGATAAATATTTTTATATAAACTTATTATGACACATAACAAAATCTAATCGGCTCAGATGCAGAGAAAAAAATTAAATATTTTTATAATTGCATATTTTATTCGGTGAAATTTTTAAGATCCAGATTAGAAATTTCACTTCAGTTTAATTCATCGAAAGATGCTAACTTAAGACTTTTGTTTGTGATTTTGTCTGTTTTCATTGCATTTTCTAAGGCATTTAGCTCATTGTTTTGATATCCACAAATCGCGTGTGTCATTTTTATAACTTCTCAAGTGGCCGCGGTAGCCAAGTGGTCAAGGTATCAGATCGTGGCTGGCATGTCATGAGTTCGAGTCCAGTACTACTAAAGACCCGCCGTGTAGGGGAGCGATACACATTAAATCTGTCGAGGTCTCAAATATCCTCCCGTTGGTGTGGTAGTTAGGAGAGGGGTGCCAACACAGGTGTCGTCCTCGTCACTTGACCATGGTTCAAAGTTGCGAGGTTCGTCACCAAAATCCTTCGTGTATAGCTTAACAATGCAACGTTAATATTCACTCACTCGTTCAATATAACTTCTCAGTCTATACATTTACTGAGAGCAATATCAAAGAATTTTTTTAAATAGGTATTGAATAAGTTTTTAATACAAAATAAACCATAAAAAAAGCCACTTAATAACTAAAACCTCTAACTAATCTCAAAAACTGAATATTTTTAATAATTTTTAAATAAGTTGTATGTTTTATTATTTTATATTTCCCATTCAAAATACTTGAAGGAACATAACAACTTGCAACGGACAATATAAATATCATACATAGAATACGTTATTTTTCGCTGTTTTAAATTAATAAGGTTTTTGACATCAATTTCTTTTTAACTTTCTCTGCGGGAATTTTTTTGTCCCGTACTCTCTTTTACATTGCTCACACAAAATGCTAACTTTATCCGCTCAACAATACATCCCCATTTTCACTGAATACAAAGAAATAAAGGCTACGGACAGAAGTATTGTGATAGGTGCAAGATGAGTCACTTCCTCATATTAAACCGTCGACCGGTTGCAGAGATGAATTAATAAAGCGCCAAATGTGAAAGAACAACTTATAGAAAAATTAGTATGGTAGTTGTTAAGAGACAGCTTCTTTTTGTGCGTTTTCAATTTAAAATTCCTATTCAGTACTATATTTTGGACAGAACAGACATTTCAATTTGTTGAATTATTAATAAATACAGGATATTGAAAAAAGTTTGGCTTAGATTAGCCCAAATTGTTGCTTTTGCATCATAAAACCTAACATTCACTCACTCACGCAGTATATAAAAAGCTGATGACAGTTTCACGATACATTAAGCCAACTGAAACACCTGCTCTCCACTCAAAATGTGTATATTCATTTCAAACTACATAAAATGAAATACTTGAATTGATATGCACAAATGGCGTTATTACTAGATCATATAAGTAGGAAAAAAGAACACAAATTACTTTCCAGTCGTAGTCAGTTGAGTCACATTTAAAAACTATTATTTTTTCTGTTTTATGACAGGTTTTTTCATAATGGAACGTTTTTTTTAAATATAGTACAGTAGATTTCCGTCAGAAAAAGTTTTATTGTAAAATACACAAACTAGGAAATAACCAAACCCAACAGATTCGCCAAAGTGGCTGGCCAGCAAAACAGACTTTCTTCGCTCTTTTTAATTTGCCCGCGGAAGGTTGATAACCCTTAACTGTATCTGTAATGTCAGTCACGGTTTTCCGTGTCTCTATTCTCTCTGTGTCGTAATTTCGAAGCCAACGGTAATTTGAGGCATTTTTTTTTCTTACATCTCATATTCTTACCTTGGAGAAGAATACTCCAGAACGTAACATGATGGTCGTGATAGTGGTTTCCCGTCTTCAGTGCTCTATTGGAAAAAGGGTATAAAGGAAGTAAAAATAAATAAACAAATGAATGAAATAACGCAGGTCAAGAGGAGATTTAAGTTTCTATTGTTCGAAGGAGAAAACGCCCCTTTAGTTCCGCAGTTTACCAGTTTTAGATCATGGGAGGACAGATTTATTTCAACAACTATTTTTTCCCATAGAAAAAAAGGAAGGGTTGTAATTATCTTTTGGGAAGATTTGCACCAGTTCTAAATTTCTCATCTCTTCCTGTAAATTGAAGAAAAGACTGGTTTTTTTTTTAAAAATTCTGTGAAAAATAATACACACACAATTGAATCTGGTTATAACGCGCCCAAAGATACTGATAAATTTGCTCATGCAACTCGGGTGGTTGTGGGGAGGATCGTGGTTAGGAAAAAAGTTATTGTTATCAATCAGAATCTACGTATGAGGAAGAAAGTTCTATAATATAAAGATTTTTTTTTAAAATATAATTTTAAAAAATTTCAAAAATAAATTTTGCCACAAAAAAGTTTAATTTTTGAAAAAATGGAAAAAAAAATTTTTTTCTTGGTTAGTGATTTTAGACACAAAGTAAAAAATTATTTTTCTGTAATACAAATAACCAAAATGTGGATGATTATTGAAAAAAGAGTTCTGAGTAGTAAATACACTGGTGTTCAAAATTAAAAAATTTTAGAGTAGGTCAATTATCTCTAGAACTACTGGACGGATTTTAATGAAATTTGATATGTACATAGGGTTGATATATGCAAAAAAAAATCATTCATCAGTTATATTGCACATGTATGATAGCGCGTAACACTCATTGAAGTCAGATGGTATGAAAAAGCAGTTGAAAATAGGTATAAAAAATAGTTAATAGGAGGTATGGTCCCCTCTTACAAATATACAGACTTTGCACAGTGATTTTATACTGGAAGTAAAGGAATTATGAACCAATTAATTTCACTCGTTCAGCAACTCTGTTTTTAGACATACTCTCCCCGCACCTCGAATCAATCCAATCCACGCATTTTTCCGTCTTCAGCTTTATCGTGCACAGTCATTTCGACAGAATATTTTTTAAAAAACTTTAATACTAAATAATATGTTAAATATGTGACGGGTTCTACTCAGGCTTCCACTAATCCTCTTGGGTAAAATACTCTTTTTAACTGTGATTTTAATTGAAAATCGCTTTCCGTAGAGATCACTTGATTTTATGTAAACGCAAGCTTCTATTTAAGTGTTAGTCGTGGAGTAGGCGGGATGATGGTTGAAAATTGAGTATAAGAAGAAAGCATAGTGTGAGTGACCGATGGTCGCACTTAGTATTATTAATCAAAGAAGGAAAGATTAAGAAAGTGTTGCAGCAAGAGCATTCAGGAGATTAGATAAGTGCTCATATTTATAATATGGTTAGATTAATAAGTTCGATTGCTCCTCGGTTTTAGTTTATTAGAGTGCATTTTCAGTAAATCTTATAAAATCTAATAAGTGAAAAAGGAAATAAAATTGTTTGACTTGAGAAATGTTTGATTCTTACTCGTACCCTCTCACATTCGTGATCGAAGGATCGCGACAAATGTACCTGGTGTTTTTTTCTTGTAACTATTTAGAAGGTGTCCTAACACACATTGCAATAAATGTTAAAAAACACCAAAAAGCCTGTTTCATTTTAATGAAAATTATTTTGTCTTTTTACCATAAAAAAGATAAAATACCTAAAATTCATTTCCTTTGTGGCAATACTTATAAAAATTAATTCATTTTATTTTATTTTTCTCTTTATCAAATACCAGGGAACATCCTTTCCACATAAGTAGGCTTTGGATTTTAAAAAAATCAATTCAACCAATTATACAGTACGAGAACAAAAATTTGTCTTTTAATATTGAAAATAGAAATCCACTTTTTAAGGAAATTAATTTTTTTTCTAAGCCTTAACTCTTATTGTCTATTTTAAAATAGAATAATTTTATGGATGAATCTAAAGGATGAAAGAAACACTATCTCATCACAGATTTACTTTTTTAATCTTTACATTATGTCAAAGATCTTGTTCTGAATTCTGGGCATATTTCCGGATAAGAAAATGTTCTTATTTTCACGCTAATGCTCGATATTGTAACATACATATGTCAGTTTTGTGTATTACGTCTTAAAATTTAAAAACATTTCATAAATACGCCAATTCTCATTTTAAGGTTAAAATCCTATTTAACATTACAGTATAAGAAAGGAAATGCTGCATGTACACTTATATCAGAAAAAATGAATGGATCAACCGCAAAGCTTTTGTTTTCCTTTGTTATTGAACTGCAAAGTCAGTGTATGATTTTTTTGTTAGAGCATTTTGTCTTTAAATAATATTTTTCAAAACTATCATGGTTAACTAAATCCCCCAATATAATCTTTTATCGTGTTTTTTTTTCTTTGGTCGCCTAAGACAAATCCGCACCTGTTCTTCATCGTATATGTTAATATGAGGATAGATTTCAATATTTAGGAATTCTATGAAATATTTTTTCTTTTTGCGAAACAATGTAAATACATCTGTTGAACAAAACCATCAATGCTATTCTTGTTTCTTTGTCTTCATGGATATCACTGAAATCATTTAAAATAATTTAAATAATAATAGCAATTCTTTATTTATTTATGTAAATTGGCTGATTAATTTTAAAAAATACTCTTTGTTGCCAACACTTATTTAAAAATTTAAATTGTTGAAAGATTTTTAACTTAATTCTCTCGTTTGCAAAATCTTGGAGAAATTCAGAGAATTACAGTTAACTATTAAATGGTGGGAAATTTCAATTGTTTTTATCTAAAATAATCATCGTAGAGTTCAATTAACCCTTTTACTACTGCCTTCCCCCCATTCTAAAATTGGTGACTGTCATATTTAGTTATAATCTTACCTTCCTATTTTATACAGAATGCCAAAATAGAACGTATGCCAAAAACAATTATGTAAACTGGAATGATTAGAAGGAAAAGAACATTCAAATCAATTGGTGGCAATAATAAACATTTAGCATGCTGTTCTTTGTTATTATTTCAGTTTATTGTGTGTTGTGTAATAATATATTACTGTGTTTTCTCACATGTTTTATGTTGTTCGGTAAATAATTTTGTGCAAAATAAGGGATATTTGAATGAAGGAAAACAAATGCCTGATAATGACAAATAATTCCATGGGAATAGTTCTATTCTATTTCTATAAAATAAAATAACAAACTACACATTGTTATTTTTCTTATGATTTTTATTTATTTTAAGTCTAAACAAACTAAAATAAATAGTGATATACTAATAGTGTGTTGCTGTTAGCGACCTTATGTTCCTGTTAAGGTTAAACGAATTTTGCACCACAAAAATATAAAACTTTGAATATTCCACAAATGCAAGATTCACATATAAACAAAAATTTCTATTTATTAGAGAAAATATATTTTGATTTTCTAGCAAAAAAATATACTTATTTTAGAATGTATAAAGTAAATGGAATTAAAGTAAAAATCTGATACCTGTCTCTTGATAAAAAGATAATGTTTAGTCTGATCGTCTTATTTCTTGAGAATAATACATGTACTTTCAAACTATTCTTTTTCTTTTCATCCCTAAAGATAACATCTTACCTTAAAAGTCCTTGAAATCCAAAAGAAAAATAGTGGCTGATTCGAAGTGATCAAGGATGTTTCGTTGAACTTTAAGAACCTTTCGATGTCACTACCATAGACCCAAAAAGCTTCAGAAGATAAATATAATTAATCATATGTCAAACTATATCCAATTAAGAAAATGTCATCTGCTTTATTTTAAAATCCCTTTTTTATAGATCATAATCTAATAAATTTTTTGAGAATTAAAAGACTAAATCAATTGTTCGCGTATACTGATTCTCAATCGTAATAAAGAATCAGATATGGTCATATTAGGGATAAGATATCGTTGATAATTTTTGACAATCGATCGAACAATCGTTAATAATTAGTAAAAAATCATTGAAGTTTTTCAATAGTTGGGAATGAAAAAAAAATGGCGTGATCAGAAAATTGGTTCCTTTGCACGCCTTTTCCCCTTTATTTTTTTCTGTTCTAGTTCCGTAAAGATGGCAACACAGCACGAACATTGGAAATCCCACCAATCATGGAACTAGGAAGTGTTCTTTCTTTTTTTTCCTTCAAAAATTCTAATCTTCAGCATCAGAATTTACCGATTTTGCACGAACAGTGTTGGGAGGGGGTGGCAAGGATGGAGATAATCCGCCTTGTTCAGAATTTCGGTTTTACCCTTTTTTCTTCCCTTTGAGGCTGGTACGTAAACAACCATAAAGTGATTATCGCATTTTCGAAAGTTTCGATGTTCCTATGGTTCATCTCGTTTCTCAAATCATCTTTTGTGTGTTTCTGCGATTTTTAGGAGCAGAACGGATTTTAAGTTGGTGTCCTGGGTTATTTTTTTCTATGGCTGGAAATAGACTTACTGCGTATTTGAATTCCCCTATTCCGGAAGGTGAGATTTTGTTGTTAATTCTTTTAGAAACAATCTAAGAAATTACATTTCTTGTAAATTTTCGAATAAGAAATATTTGTATATTATTGATATTTTTTTCTGGACCAATTCACCAAGTTTATTTTATCGCAGATTCTATACCTGCCGTTTTTTTTAGTAATTTAAGGTATCCGACTATCCTAAAATTGTAAATTTTGCCAAATATTGAAAAAAATTTGTGATTTTATTTTTTATGCTATTTTATTAGCTTTATAAAAATAACAAGTTTATTATTTTTCGTTCACTAGAACAAGAGCTACAAGTGTTTTAATAAACGCAGTTGCCATTACTTTAAGCAAGATGTCATACTTTAAATTGCGTGTTTAACTCGAAAAGTGTTTATTTGAAAATGCTCAAACGGGGACAGCGATTGCTAAAAAGGTTTTGAAAATAATTTACTGGATTTTCTTGTGTATGTTTTGTATAATAGTAGAAGTGTTTTAACCTTCAGATTTATCAATCACGGTTTTATTACAAAATTTACGGTCTCTTATGTTAATATAATCACTGTTTTTTTAAGCAATTTCATGCAATAACTAAGAAAAAGTGCTCTGGTTTTTGTATCTCTTATCCTGAAAGTCATTTAAAAAATTAATAACAAAGCAACACATCAGAATTGAAAATTTGTTTATAAGCTTTTGGTACAGAATGGGTTCGGTTTATGTTATTTTTTGTAAATTTTTACCCGTTTTTTCCCATTTTAGTAATAATAATTTCTTTTACTCTTCTTAATTTTAGCATATTTTTCTTAAAATGTGCTAAATAAATCTAAAAACTACAAAAAATTCCCCATATCTCCACTTTATTTTTAAAAAAAACGTTCTCGCAAGTAATCGGATACTTTAAGGGAGTTATCGATTAGTGTTAAAGAAAAGGATCTGAATTTGGAATATTTTTCAGATATAAAAGTATTCCAACGTTAATGTTATATTCTGGGTTAGTTACACTATAGAGAGTAGTATATTTTAACATAATGCTCTTTTTTTTATCCTAGTTAACCCATTTTTTCCGGCAAAAAGTTAGCTTTGCATTTTTTCTCCTATATCGTAATGCTAAATGATCTATCCTAGGGTCGGTAACCTATAGCATGCTGTACAATTCTCAATGACACTCTGTACTACTCTACAAATTTGTCAATTTTTTAATGGATGGAAGTTGATAAATTTGAAATGGATCTTATTTGACGAACACCTTCAGAATTATGGACATTTACGGAAAATCTGAATGATTATTCTGAAGATAAATTTACAGCTATTTTGTAAATTATTGAATGTCATTGCTGGAGTGATTAAATTATTTGAAGAGAGAAAATTGCATGTACTCTCTCTCTCTCTCTCTCTCTGCTTTCCGTTTCGAGCTTTACATATCTAAGTAAAAAATCTTTCCTCATATGAAAAATACTCGAGTCTGCAAAGACTCGTTTCTAAGACAGTTTAACAACTGAATCTTCAGAATTGTCTCAAATTGAAAGCCACAAATTATACCCCTGATTTTGAGATTAAAGTAGAGCGGCGCGCAAGCATTTGGTTCGCATTAAAATTTTTATTTATCTTTTTATTTAATTATAATGAAGGGAAATACTTATGTTTTCTGTGTTGTCTCTTTCTTATTTTAATAAATATATCTACAAATACATAATATATGTACAAATTCAATCAAATAATTTTTTTTGAAGAAACATTTATATTTTATGTTGAGAAATATCTTTAAATGAAGCAAAATGAATGTATATAAAAACAGTAAATTTATATTAGCGACCTCTATTCTCCAATTCTGCAAGCATTATCCCCGGAATTGAATTGTTTAAAAAATGTCCAACTGTGTGGCACGCTGAATCTATAGGTACATTGATTTGGAACGCTGTATACTTTAGGCACATCAGTTTGGCACGCTGAATCCTACAGGCACATTGTTTTGGCACGCTGAATCCTACAGGTACATTGTTTGGCACGCTTAATCCTATAGGTACATTGTTTGACACGCTGAATCCTACAGGCATATTGTTTTGGCACGCTGAATCCTACAGGTACATTGTTTGGCACGCTTAATCCTACAGGTACATTGTTTGGCACGCTGAATCCTACAGGCACATTGTTTTGGCACGCTGAATCCTACAGGTACATTGTTTGGCACGCTGAATCCTATAGGTACATTGTTTGGCACGCTGAATCCTACAGTACATTAATTTGGCAAGCTGAATCCCATAGGTCCATTGGTTTGGCACGCTGAATCCTATAAGTACATTGGTTTGACACGCTGAATCCTATAGGTGCAGTGGTTTAGTACGGCACAGCTTAAGGGTTGCCGAACCCTGATTTATCATATTACTTGTTTAAAGACATTGTTTTGGCACGCTGAATCCTACAGGTACATTGTTTGGCACGCTAAATCCTATAGGTACATTGTTTGGCACGCTGAATCCTACAGTACATTAATTTGGCACGCTGAATCCCATAGGTCCATTGGTTTGGCACGCTGAATCCTATAGGTCCATTGGTTTGGCACGCTGAATCCTGTAGGTGCAGTGGTTTAGTACGCCACAGCTTAAGGGTTGCCGAACCCTGATTTATCATATTACTTGTTTAAAGACATTGTTTTAGCACGCTGAATCCTACAGGTACATTGTTTGGCACGCTAAATCCTATAGGTACATTGTTTGGTACGCTGAATCCTACAGGCATATTGTTTTGGCACGCTGAATCCTACAGGTACATTGTTTGGCACGCTAAATCCTATAGGTACATTGTTTGGTACGCTGAATCCTACAGGCATATTGTTTTGGCACGCTGAATCCTACAGGTACATTGTTTGGCACGCTAAATCCTATAGGTACATTGTTTGGCACGCTGAATCCTAAAGGGACATTGTTTTGGCACGCTGAATCCTAAAGGGACATTGTTTTGGCACGCTGAATCCTACAGGCACATTGTTTTGGCACGCTGAATCCTACAGGCACATTGTTTTGGCACGCTGAATCCTACAGGTACATTGTTTGGCATGCTGAATCCTACAGTACATTAATTTGGCACGCTGAATCTCATAGGTCCAATGGTTTGGCACGCTGAATCCTATAAGTACATTGGTTTGACACGCTGAATCCTATAGGTGCAGTGGTTTAGTACGCCACAGCTTAAGGGTTGCCGAACCCTGATTTATCATATTACTTGTTTAAAGAACAAATTAATCATTTATGGAACATTTTAAAAATTTAAGAAAGCTATATTATGAACATATTTATGAATTACAACGTTGCACATTTTCATGAAAACTGAGGCATTTTTCTGCCTGAAAATGTGCTCCGCGTTTAGTTCAGGCTTTCACACATTTGGCGAAAACAGCCTTAAGTATAATTGACTAAACACACACATACACATAATTTTAAAAATTTAATTACATGCACCATTGTGTCTAAAATTAACTTTAGCATTCAAATTTTTCTTATGCAATTGTCTTTCTATTAGTGAATGTCACGTTTGTGTAAAAAAAAAAAAATGAATAATGAATGGATAAATTTTTAGTTGTACCGTTACTTTTCAAAAAGTTATTAATAAAAATTGAAGATGTATAAATATCGCTTAAAAATTTAATTATTTATCCAAATATTTATACTGACTTCTAAATCTTGAAAAATGGAAGTATAAGTACATACGGAATATTTTATTTCGAATTGTGACAGTAAAAAATGCATCGGTATTTACATAGTTATATATTTCTCTTCGGACTACTTAAACATACAAAATATTACTTGTATTGTGTCTCTTTGATTATTTTCATAATAATATAAAATGCAAATATTTATTTCTCTTTCATACTTATCTATCTATTTTTTGTTGTAATAACGTTATCGAAATCTCGCTTTATCTTTTCATTCAAAAATGAATGGAGTACTGTCGTGTTTCTTTTTGTTTTAGTTTTTTTTTTGTAGTTATCATTATATTATACTAATTCAGCAAATTAGTTAACTAAGGAAATTTATTTTTTCTTAATATTCCAAAATTGTACCTTATGAATTAAAGAAGCATTCTTTTTGATAATATAATGATAAACTTGTAATAATGTAGTATAATGATGAAACTTGTTGGGCCATCAAGTGTGACCTTTCTTATGAAGAATTTGACAAGTAAATTCTTCCATTGTTTTCAGTTTTTAGATTCATCTTTTTTGAGTTTTTTCGTCAGTTAAGCATTTGATTGTTAATTCAAACTTCAAACTTTAGGTAATCAGGGTTTTCTTGGAGCTAGGTTGTATGTGAGGTTTGTGGGGGCTTTACTTGGAGTTGATCACATTTTGCAAATTTCAATGTTTGGGTTGATATTAAGTGAAGATAAGTTTGTTTCGTGGTTAAAAGCACATATGTAACTGCTCATGTCATAATAACTATATGTCTGTCTCAAGTGCCCTCTAACAGCCATGGAACTTCAGTACAGGCCAAGTGAGGGGAAATGTTGTCGTTATTAAAAACCGTCCATTTTCTTTGTCCTTTATTTTTTTTTATAAAATTTGTCGTATTTATGTAACTTAACTTGAATTGATAAATAATTGTTACTCTAAAGGAGACTTCATTGGACCCGACCCCAATTAACCACATTTAGTTTCATCATAACTAGGGATTGCAATACTGGTATACGAGATACCGAATACCAGTATTTTGACCCATTTGTACAATTTTGTAATGCCGGTATTCACAAGTTAAAATACCGTTTTTTCGGTATTTACTAGAAATTTTTAAATTGTTTCCACTATATATGTTCAGGGTAGCCAACATAGCAAAACAGTATACGTTTTTGTTCTTATATCACCCTACCGGTGAAATTAATTAGACTGTGAATATAAAGCTACATCGTACAATCAAGAGAAGTGATAAAATATATGAATCATCCAAGGAGGAGGGACAAAACTATCCTATTTCAGCTCAGAGCAATACTGCACACACACAGGATTAGTAGTCTGATATTTGTATATATAAAAAAAAAAGGTTGTAGTTGTGAAGAAAGTGCATAATATTTCGATATTTTTTTAATTGGTGAGTTTTTTTTTTATCCACATTGTGTTTGCATATCATACTTTCGGGTTCAAATTATTTTTCACATTCCTTGTATATATATAAATAATAACCCATAATAATGCATAAGAATTAAGAACACATATTTAAAAAACTTGTAATAGTACTATGGACTGAATAAATAACATTACAATTTGTTTGTTTTTGTGTGTGTTTTAAATAAATAAGATGTCCCTTTATACTTTTATGTGATTCTTATATACTGTTATAATTTATAAGTTACAATTATTTTTGTTATATTTACACTCTCTAATAAAACTGGCAAATAAAACCAAGAAACTCCTGTGTTTTCTTTCTTTTTCTAAAATTTCTACTCTCGTTATTAAAATTGGTATTCCGGTAATAAGATCTAAAAAATATTGAATACGGGTATTGAACTTTTGGTCCGATATTGCAATCCCTAATAAAACCGTGGCCGCGGTAGCCTAGTGGTCAAGGTACCGGACTCATGGCTGGCTTGTCACGAGTTCGAGTCCAGCACTATTGAAGATCCACCGTGTAGGGGAGCGATGCACGTTAAATATGTCGAGAGCTCAAACGCGTCTTCCCGTTGGTGTGGTGTGGTAATCAGATCAGGTGTCTTCCTCGCCACTTGACCATGGTTCAAAATTACGAGGTCCGCCACCAAAAGACGACGTTAATATTCATTCACTCACTCACTGACTTCATTATAACATCCAATGCTCTACATTAAATAATATAAATAAACCAAAGGAAGGACAAATACAATTAAGTAATAAATGAATAAATACTATTTGTTTATACTACAACATATTAATTAAAATTAAAAGATTATTAAATAAAATACACCTCAAATTTTATTTTGAAAATGTGAACTGCTTCTGTACAAAAAGAACTATTATTTTAAAAAGACTACACCGATTCAAAAAGAATTTATATATTATTTAGCTCCACTAATTATTAGTATTTTATTTAAAAATTATTATTAAATTAATTATTTCATTTAATGCACATGTTACAAATCATTCGAAATAGTTTTATACGGAATCTAAATTCGAACGACACTACATGTACAGGACATTGTCAAAAATAATTCAATGCAAATTAAAGAGAATATGTAAGTTCTAAATAGTATTTTAAAAAATTATTTCATATAGAATATAATGAATTATTAAACAACACATTTGATTTTTAAAATATAGTTTGGATTAATCAATCTGTTATTTTGTATATTCTAAGAAAGGGTACTTTTTTTGATTGAAGGTGTCCTAAAACCTCATGCTGGACGAATTTTTATTTTTGTATAGTTGACTACTAGTAATCAATTCTTATAAAACTAATACCAATAGCACATATAAAAATTTTAATCATATACATTAGAGATAATATCTAAAAATTCAAATTACATTAAAATATAATATAAATATTTTTTTATTACATTTTATTGTATATTTTGCAATAATAATTATTAGATGTAGATAGTATCTTATATGCATCACTAATAATTTTTGATCATTCCACTGAATCTTTTAAAAATTAAATTTTGTAAATTAGTAGTTTAAAATATAATTGTGTTTAATGTTTTTAAATCCATTGTAGAAACAACATGCAGTTTTCGTTATTTTTATTGTTTTTTAAAGAAGTATCGAGGGTTTCCAATGCGAGAATTTTTAGGAATATTTTAATAATTATCTAATTCATATTACATAAATATTGCTTCTAATTGAAGTAATTAGAGTATTTTTGATTATGTGTATCTGAAGTAAATAATATAACTTCTAAAATTTTATCATAAGAGCAAATAAATATTTTTCTTATTAAATAGTGATAATATAAAGTATTAATTTAATTGATAAAAGCAAATTTAAATTATATTTTTAAAAAAAGAATATTTTTATAGTATTGCCGGAATGAAAACTTTTTTTCTGACCACTTTCATTTTAAAAATACATCATAATCTCTAAAGATACTCCAAATTTAACTGAAAATAAAAATATAAATATAGATATCAGACTTTCTGCATCACAAATTTTATCTTAACGGCAAGCGAAGCACACTTGAGATTGCAAAAATTTTCAAAACAAATAACAAAACCGAAACTTGACTAGATATTCGAGGTTGAAAAAAGTGCTAACAGATGTCGCTACTTTTCATTCACAGATACTAGCTAATCGAATTTATCCCAATCCAGTTTCTAAGAAAAATAAACATAATAATTTAAACATTTATCAAATAATCATTATTTTTATTCCCTTTACATTCTTTTCATATATTTTCTTCTATTTTATTAATTATTTTCATCATGAAAACTAAAAACATATGTTTTCGGTTGGACAAGCCACAACAATAGGAGTTCCGGTAGTTGCAGGAAAAGCGTTAGGCAACGCTGTGTCTCAGTTCTCGGAGGAGCATCGCAAGTTGGTAACAACAAAAACATTGGGCTTTATTTTTCGTCTGGTAACGGTTACTGCAGTGCGGATAAGGTTTCCAAAAGTCGCGGCTTCAATATGTTGTTTGACTAGATCGCCTTGTAAAAAGGTAACTTCATTACAATAGTTTTATAGATATTTTTGTGTGATCATATTTTTTTAGTTGTGTATTGATTTCTGAAGCTATACACCGGCAACATTGGAAATGTCATTCACGAGTTAAAAATTTTGAGTGTTTGTAATTTTATGTGCTTATATATTTCTTGACGCTTTTTGTAATATTTTTGTTATGGTTTTGTTTATTACTAAATGATTTATTTTGATTTATTTATTTTTTTTTGTTCGTGTCTTGTCAGCGAAATTTTGACTTTATAAACAATGACATGTAATCATCTATTGTAATTATTATAATCGCTTAATTAGATATATGGATTTGGTGATTTAAAATTTTCTTAGTCATTGTAATTTTATTTTATAAATTAAATATTTTTCAACACAAAAATTAAATAAGTAACGTTCAACATATGGATGGTCTAAATTAAGTAAATGCTATTAAGACACACACACATTATTTTATTTAAAAATATGCGTAATTTATGTTTTTAATTTTTTTCGATTTACTTCTGAAAGCAAGCTTTGAATTGTAATTATTAAATAATAGATGAAACTGATCTTTAAAAGATACGCGAATATCTAGATATAGATATATTTTGTGAAGTATAAGATCGTATTTTGTTTAATTGTCAAATTATTTTTGATACATTTTTTTTTTAAATTAAAGGAAAATGTTTAATTTTCAATTTTTTCAAGTTTTTTGAGCATTTTACTTATAATTTTTACAGTTGTCATATAGTCATTGCGAAAGTAATCGTTTTTCAAATAACAAAAGATGTTGAAACAAAAGTAAAATAAAACCGTGTTGAAATCAAGATTTATGAAAATTTCAATCTAGAAAGATCTTAAAATGCAATGTTTTGCAATACGTTACATTCCAACTAATTGAATTACAAAATACTCATCAATGCAGGCAAATGCATTAAAACGTGAAATAGAAATATTTATACATATATTTTCTTTACGGGTATATTGTCCTAAAAATTCATACTTATTCTAATAACATATGGAGAATTTTATAACTAAAATTTTTCTAATAAAAAATGCTGCTATGATTTATTTATAGAACTTACAATTTTTTTTTGTATAAAATTCAAATAAGTACGTAATTTAAAGTGATAAATAAATGTTTTTCTTGCATTATTATAAATGTTTGATTTATTATTTCATTCAAACTGTAAATGGTTTTATGAGGTATGCTATGTTTAGCCCCAATTAATACCAAATCTTTCAGTATACCATTTTTAAAACTAAAGGTAAAACAATCTGAAATCACAGTTTTAAAATTTTATCGATATAGTTTAATTTTCTGCTTGTGTTGAGGGGAAAATATCGAGTGGTTGTATCTTTACACCAGATTTGTTGAACGCGGAAGTTTTTAATTCAGTGATTTGTACCATATGTTGTGTTATCTTGATACATATTTTTTAAAAAAATTGATGGCATAGTATCAGCACAATTGTTATAAAAGGACCAATCACTATTACATTTGGTTTATTGTTGCTAATCAAACAGAATGCAGTAGTTAGTAAATGATTGATGTGTCATAAAAACGCATTCGGGAAATTGTTTGTACACAATCTATCAATCAAATAATCCTTCGACCAAGATATATAATTATCATTACTTTCAATTTTCTTTAATTGTGGTAGTCTTTTAGTACTGAAATACCATTCACGTGCTTATTAAAACAATGTAAAATATAACAATATTTATTTTTTTTAAAAATCGTAAAATCTTTTGTATTTATGATTTTATATTTTTTTATTGTAAATTTACTAAACCACTGCAGAAGCATCTGAAATTGAAATTTGTCTAATTTTTGTCATCTTTTTTATGATTGCCGTTATTTATTTATACTATTATCTCGTGATCGCAATATATTTGTGTCTCGTAATATTTTTCTATCAGTTGTACTTCAGTAGTACAAATTTTCTGAAATACGGTGCTGTTTAATAATGTATACAAGCTTTTATATATAATTACTACAAGGATGCTTCGAATATTATACTAGTAAAAAAAAGTTTCTATTCACAAGGTTAACTGAAAATTTACGTTTCGATCCGTTGGGCAATGAATGATAATTTCAATCGGTTAAAGTGTAGTATTTCGCCCTTGGCGATTTCAATTTCTTTTGGAGACCAAAATCGATCGCCAAGCTACTTCACTTACCAATAATGTCCAGAAGCCAGAATAAATTCGTTATCTCACCATGATATCTATGTAAGAAATCGCCAAATTCACAGAAAAATCACCAAATCCAAAGGCATCCCCTATACTACACTTGAGCCATTTCAATCTTTTAGTGAATCCTAATGGTTATTTTTTATGCTGTTTCGACTATTTCCTTATAAATCTATTAATACAATTTCTATTGTTTATTACTCTTCAGATGCATATTCTTTATTTTTATGTTGGATTTGTCACGACGAAAAACTTATCTGAAAGACATCTAATATACATATATAATGGTTTCGAATCTCTCCCCAAATCACGATGAAAGCAATATGTGAACACAAGTTTGTTGAACTGGTTATTTTCGACATTCTTCGACAAATTGTGTTGAGGGTGATCTTGAAAAAGCCATTTATTTATTTATTTTTGTTTTCGCAATTGTTTCTTAGATATTTTAAAAAAGGATAATGTCCTGGTTCGTTATTTTTCAAAAGAATCCGTGTTTGATTATTATCATGATCTCGCAGCACTGTTTTGGAATTTCATGTTTGATCGTTTTTACAAACCGTCACTCTAAAAAACAACACGAAGACTTTTTGCGGTGGTCCTTCCAATTTTGAGCTATGATCAAGTAGCAAGGACGACAGTGCCCGATCTATCATTCCATTCTCCAAATTTTCACGATACATCAACGTGAGGATTTTAAACCTCTGCAGATTCCCTTCTGTACGGTGGATCTTTTGTGTCATCACGGCTCAACAAAACCCACACTGGCCAAGAGTTCCTGACCATCACCATTTGATCGCGGTAGCATAGTGGTCTTGGTCCCGAACTCAAGGCTGGCGTGTAATGAGTTCGAGTTCTGGTGCCACTGTAGACCCTCCATGTATAGGAACTAATGCACGTTTAATCTGTTGCGATTCAAAATCCTCCCGTTTAAATGGTATAGTACAGAGGTGTCAAACACGCGGCCCGGTCAATATATTAGCACACAATCCTTCCTTCCTCAGTGGCTCGACAGCCCAGGGAGAGCCTTGGCCTTATCAAGAAGCCTTTTCCAGGCTAGCCTTCTTCCTGCCAGTGTTCTCCAATTCTTAGTTCTCAAAACTAGGAGATCTTTTTCTAGGCCATCAATCCATCTATGATTAGGTCTGCCCTTTCTTCGTGTGCCAATTGGTTGGGCATTGAAGACTTTTTTAGAGGTGCGGTCTTCGTCCATTCTGATAACGTGACCTGCCCATTTAAATCGCTGTATTTTGGCACACAATAATATGCAGCAAAATACAAAAATTTCTCTCGAACAAGGAAAGATAGTAGCAGAGAAGAGATTTCAAGCATCTCAGAACGTACATATTAACTTTTTTGTTCTTTTATATATGTTTACTATAGTGTATTATTCGAAACAAAACGACATTTCTAGGAATTTTGTTTGCAGCCCACCTTAAGTTAAACCTTGTGTATTTGGCCAAGTCAGCCTTTGAGAGTTTGACACCCTTGGTGAAGTAGCTTGGAGAGAGTAGTGAAAGAGCTAAGGTATTGTCATCACTTGACCTTGATTCAGAATTACGAGGTCCGTAGCCAATAGCTATCTTGTTGCTTTATAGGGTGACGTTAATAAACACTTGCTCACTCATGTCTCTAAAAAATGGACTTTTATTACATAATGTTCAAATAAAATAGCCACTTAAAACTAATTTTGTCTTAGAAACTCACTGGTCTTTTATGATATGGACAAAAGTAGCATTTTTAACACTGGCATAGCTAGTTCTGAGTGGGCCCTGTATTAAAATTACTTCGGGCCCCTTTTCTAGATATGAGAGCCTTGTTAATGGAACAGTAGTTACACATGTCGGGGCCCCGTATCATTGATACGGCGGTAGCTACCTGATTAAAACAGATAAAACAGATGCCCTTGGAAGTTTATCCTAGGAATAACTAATAATGTAAGCTGAATGTTTAAAAGTTCCTCAAAGAAAATGTTGCTGTTTGCTTGTTTTTTTATAAGGTTTGACTGTTGCTATCGTATGTATATCTTCAAAATGGCAAATTTACTCACACACACACCTTCCCAAAATGAACATTTTATAAAATTGACGAGTATTATACAGTGATGCATGAAAAATATTTTGGGTTCAATAAATGTGGAGTTTTTTGGGGGGCTTTATGTGCTTTTTACTGAGCACACACTACAAATAATAATATAGTTGGAAGAAGATCGATTTTTTCAAATGAGAGCTTGTTTGTCATTTATTGCAATCTTTTTATCTTCGAAGTAATTATTTGTTCTGCCTAATATTTATATATTAGAAGTGCAATTCATTTTCCGTAACGAGAGAATACACCGGCATTTAATTGCACAAAATTACAGAAAAGTTATTTTTCCATACGAATCAGTACGAGATGAGTTATTCTTGCGGAAAAATTATAGTAAACATCTCATAAAACTGCATGCTTGATAAAAAAAAAAGAAGTTACAAACACCTTTTTGGAACACTTTTTTTCTTTTTCCTTGTGGAATACAGTTACGCGGTGATTTTCGTTTTCGCGTGTTGTGATTTTTTGCATCTATTGTTTACTACTTTCTAAAAGGAGCGGCACAGAGTCTATAATTCTAATTTTTATCATGACATGCCTAATTTAACTCTAAACGGTAGTCACATAACGGCGATTTTTTTCTTCTGTTATTCTTTTTTCCAGAAATTTCCTCTATTTTTCTGAATCGTTGATTGAGTTAATCGCTTACGCATCCGCGATGATTGGGCATATAACTGAAAACGCACAAATTATTATTGATAGATAACGTCAATCTTAAAGCGTTTATTGATAAACATCTCTACAAAATTTCGAAAGGTCTCATGGTTTACTTCGTACCATTATTATCATGGAGGAATTTAAATTTATTATAATTTTTAGTTTTTAGACATGCACCACAAGCAGCAGTTTTCTTTTGTTACCCCCACACAACCACCTCTTCTCATTATTTTAAATTCAGCATGTCACATGATGAGCAACTTTTTAGAATTTGTTATATAATTAAGTTTTTTATCATTATTAGATCAACTTTTATCAATTTTGAACATTAACAAACAAAGAAAGAACATTTAATTTACTCTTAAAAGTTTTGAATAATTTTGAGCTTCACTTATAAGATTATCGGGTACTGACATGTTAGAAACGAAACCGTCTATCAATTTCACCAAATCAAAGAATGTCATCAAATCCTGTGTTGTTATTAATATTGTGTTCGAACATACGTGGGAACTTTTTCCACTATTGGCTGCATATCGCGGCATTTGGTGACGTCTATTGATTTGACGAAATGTATCGAGACGGTATAATACGCAATAAAACAATTATTAAATCAATATTTACAGTTATAGATTCAATTATTGAACTGTGGAGATGGGGTCTATGAGAATTTTCTTAACTTTTATATATTTTCTTAAGTCTGTATCTGTTTAAATTCTAATTTTGTCTAACTCATTCTCAAGCAGGAAGCGTTTTACTCTAAAATGTATTGATTTTCTTCAGAAAATTTCTTTTCTTTATTTTTAACTGAATTATAAATTTTCAACACGAAAAATAATTTTCATATCAATTTCAAATTTCCTCTTAAATTTTAAATTTTGTTTTCAGTTTTGGATGACGAAGGCTTATTTTTTATGCTTTTATTTTTAACAGTGCTTTAATTTATTTATATTCTTTCATTGATTTGTTAATTACAATTATACCTTTCAAAGATGTAAAAGGAGCTTAATTTTGCCAAAAATGTGGGGTATGTTATGGTAGTAGCTATGTCCTTTGTGCTTTTTTTAACCTTTGTGTAAATTATAATGTGTGTTTTGAATTTTCCCCATCAACTACCTGTTACGTATTAATACGTTACGTTTTAGGATTTCTGAAATTATTTTTGGTTAATTATTCGGCTGAATCGTATTTTGGTTCACACCTTTGGCAAAGACAAATTGTCCCAAATTGCGCCAGCTGGTCATTTTTATGTAGGCGATTTTTACCCAATATGAGTATAATTTTTCGCCAAGTTGGATAATAAATAATAAATATGTGTAAAATAGGATTTAAAAAAATTATTCCTTCATTTTTGAATAAATTTATTAAAAAGTGTTCATAAGTTGTTTACTGTCCACTTAAAATATATTGGTACTTAGGTATTATCGCAACCGTATAGGCGACATAAAATGAAACGAAGCACATGGTTGCCAATTCAGCACTTACGATACATACGAAATCAAGGTTGCCAGCTTGGCGAGTTTTCTAGAACATTGGCATTGTTGCGATAGTACGTAAGTACCAAACTATTTTTTGTATAATTTCACAAAATAAATGTGTGTATAAGCGAACGAATATTATTAATATAGCATAGTATTATGCACATAGTGAATGAATATTATAAATATTATATCGACAATTTAAAATGAAGCAATGTGATAATTTTAACATTTGCCGTGCTGATTCACAAGCAAATTTTCCCCAAACGACCGTTCAATACGTTCGTTGCCAGTAACGAGTTTAGAAATCTTTTGTACCAGGAAATAAAAACTCTCCTCTATAACTTATGACATATTCCATTGTTTGAAAAGCATCTCTAACTTATTAATCGACATCTGATCAACCGTTAGCGGAAATAAACAAGTCAACTATCGTATTTATTTGCGGTTGTTATTACAATCAAGACAACGATCTCATATTTGCTATATATATATATATAAAAGTAACGACGGTGACAATAATATTCTCAGAACGTGTCTTCGCTGCGGGGTATAATTAATTCTAAGAGTTTTATTCTGTTTTAATTCCTCTCTTCATTCGGTTTTTAAACACAGATCGGATTCTTGCGTGAATTTTGTCTCAGACATTGTATTTTTCGAATGTTTATTTCTTTGGCCATTCACTATAGAAACTGTAATCATGTATTTCTTATCATATTTTGATCTACAACTCAATTTCCTTGATTTGAATGACGCAAATTAGAGCGTTTGCATATTTAATAAGGTGAACGAAATGTAACTAAGAATGTTTTACTAATAACGCGGATAATGCTTTTCAAAAGGCGGCTTATGGTCTTTTAAAAAAATTACACGAGAAGTAATGTATTATTCATATGTTCGATAATAAGCTAATTAAGTTTTAAGAAATAATATTCTACTGTTATAAAAGTTCAAACTATATTTTCCTATTTGCTAAGAGATAAAAAAAATAATTGATAATAAAAATCAAGATACTTTGTATTATAAAAACTTTAACTGTGTGTATACGTATATCATTGACAATTCTGGTAACTTGACCGCAACTGCGTCATAAAATTTTTAAAATGGATAAACCAGAAAAATATCCTTGAACCTATCTCATTTGATTTGTAAAGGCTTCATAAATGTAATAAATCAGAACGAAAAATGAATATCTCAAAAGGAAAATATGTTTACTTTTAGGGTAAATTCCTATTAGATTACACCTTTAACAAATTGGGCCAAACTGCGCCAGCAACGCCTTTTTCTGCTTTGAACTATCCAATATTCAGGATAATTCACCAAAAATTGACGGTAAATAAAGGTGGTGTGGTCTAAAATAGAATCCAAACAATTTTAACAACACATATCTACTAAATTCTAAACTTTATTTCAAACTTGAATGTGTCATGACTTATCTCGGTTCTGTTAGGACTTTTTCTTTATTAATATGTCACAAGGGTACTTGTGGCTGCAATAGTCTAGTGGTCAAGGTAACGGACTTGTGGTCGGCTTTTCATGAGTTCGACCCGGAGCCACTGAAGATCGGCCGTGTATAAGGGTTGATGCACGTTAAAACTTTCGGGGCTCAAACGTCCTCCCTTTGGTGTGATAAACCTTCTTCGGGTGAGCTCGGTTCCTCTGGGCATTCATCATCATCCCTTTGGTGTGGTGTGAAAGTTAGAAGAGGGGGTGCCAGCTCAGGTATCATCCTCATCACTGAACCATGGTTCAAAATTACGAGGTCCGTCACCAAAAGCCCTCGTGCAGCTGAATGAGGTGATGATAATAATCACTCACTCACAAGGGTACTTACGTATTATGCTATCGACCAATTTCGCCAAATCAAAAAACGTCGTCAAATACTGTAATTGTTTCCGCACATGCGCGAAAACAAATTCCCGTGCGCACTCTTTGATATTGCCTGTCTACAAATAACTTGGCGAAGATTTTGAAGAATTAAATTAACCTCATTTATAAAGCACGTATACTTGAAATAAAAAAAGATAAATTTTCATTATTCAAGCTGCTCAAACGCCTTAATTGCGTTTAAATTTGCCGCAAATGTTGTCCTTCATGTATGTCATCGACAAATTTACATAAGTACCTATCAAAACGTTGATCAGATCCGCGCGCGATATTTCTAATTTTTCTAAACCAAAAAGTCTTTCGGGTGCTTATGTATTAGACTACATCTTTGGAAATACCCTACTAGGTTCTCTTCAGTAGAAAATATATTTCAAATTTTAATTATTTTTCCAAACAAAATAATAGAAGAAGAATATTACAAATAATATAAACAAAATTATATTTTCCAACATACACGAACAAGATTATTGTGAGAGCGGGAACGGGTTTTCTGTATTGGTTGCATACCACGGTATTAGGCGAAAATTTTTGATTTGACGAAATTGGTTGACGGTATGATACATAAGTACCGTCATAAATTTTTAAAAAATGCTTTTAGTGTAACAGCTCCAATTTAAAAATATTAACTAGAAAAGATCGTGCGTACGCGCATTTTAAAACAAATATAGAAAGGAGAATTTTTAAAAAATTGCGAAGAGGGAAAATAGAATTTGAGTATCAGAAAACGTAACGAGGAAAATACTTCTAAAATTGTTGCCAATATATGTATGTGGAACGAAATCAAATATTTGCTGACGAAAGCAAAGAAACCATTAAAGATTTCATCAAGATTATTTTATTATAGGTACTTATTTTTCAATTTTCTCAGCTGAATAAAGAAAACGACGTCAAATGTGTTTCAGCTAACTGGAACATGTAGTCAAGTTCATTGTTGTACCGTGGTTTCACTTTGAGACTACATAGAGAAGTTATGGAGGAAATGAATTGGGAAACAAATTTCTGTAAATGTCATGATTTTAAATAACGAAAAATGCAACGATATTTAAAGAAAATTGATGTTTTTCAAATATCATCTATTTTACCAACCCAGAGTATTAATGATTTTGTATTTTTTTTAAATCTATTTTTCAAGGTCTTTGTAATAAGATTGTAAAGCTTCCATGTGTGTTTGAAGGTTGTACTAACAGCTGGAAAACTTAAAATTTACAACATTATATAACATCAGGATCGTTTTAATGTTTGGGTTAACTGGACCCAGGGCCTCGCGCGGCTTCGAGGGAGTCTCGTTCCCTTCTCGACTATCTCAATAAGGTCATGAACTGGATAATTTTAATCATAAAATGTTATTCCCGGATATATATATATATTTGCGAAAGCCCAGGAGTTTTGAACTGTATGCCTACTGGTAATAATGGCAAGGCTGCATTATAATGTCATGTCTAGGCTTTGGCCTACAACTGTACACCATTTATTACTAATATTGTCGAAAAAAGCGACAATCGATGAATCATTTTGACTAGGGTCTATGAGGTTGAGAATCCTTCACATTTATCTGTTATAGATTACCATTTGTGTGAGTATTAGACAACGTATGCTATATACAGCCAAATTATAAGGGTCGCAGATGGGGCCAGGGGTGGCTCTAGGGCCGGACGAACCAGACCACTGCCTGGGGTGTGACCGCGGTAACCAAGTGGTCAAGGTATCGAATCATGGCAGGCATGTCATGAGTTCGAGCCCAGTACCACTAAAGACCCGCCGTGTAGGAGAGCGATGCATGTTAAATCTGTCGAAAGCTCAAACGTCCTCCCGTTGGTGTAGTGTAGTAGTTAGGAGAGGTAGGTGCCAGCTCAGGTGTCGTCCTCGTCACTTGACCATGGTTCAAAATTACAAGATCCGTCGCCCAAAGCCCTCGTATAGCTGAACAGTGCAACGTTAATATTCACTCATTCACCCACCTCTGCCCGGGGAGGCAAATTCTAAGGGCGGCATTTGGATCAAATTTGAAATATATTTTTTGTTACAAAAACTTTGATATATTACCATGTTTTTACTAACTCGCTTTCTTGTCTGTCGGGTGGAATTTTGTAATTGATTTTAAACTAATTTCCCGATGTGCTAGAGACTTGAAATTGGACCATAGCTCAGAAGTGGATGACAATGCATGAAAATGTGGAAAAAAAAGTTCTAGTCTCGAACCCGATGTATTTCAAATTATTCTCAGAAACAAATTCTGGTCTAAAATTAGTAATTAATGGGATAAAGAAAATTCACCGTGAAAATTACTTTAGAACAACTTGAAGTTTTATCTCCCCCAATACTGTCTTTATTCAAAATAACACATAAATTGTGGCTTTAAGTTCCTTTTGATATTGCTACAACAAATATTGTATTTTAAATAAAAATTGGGCTTAATTTTTAAAAAGAATTTTATTTACTAGCAAATCAAAGCAAAATATATCAAATTTTTCTTGCTGCAATCGCTCAATGTAGCGAATTCTTATTTTTGGTAAAAGCTATTTTAGTTTCTCGCCACAGAGGTTTCTGAAAGTGTAAGCGATGTCTCCATGCAACAAGAAGTATTATACTCAGATGATGTTTGTATTTTGCTCATTTGTCTTATTTCGTGTATTTACATTTGGTATGCTCTCATAATTTCTTAGTATATTACACACATTTTAAAAGACATCCAGTGTCATTTGGGATCGAACACAAAGGTATAATCCTTTAAGAAAAATCTTTGCAAACGTATATAAAAGGACAATAATTTGCTTAAATCTGTGTGTGAAATGGGATTAAAAGGCGATCAATTACTCGAAACGTTTCATAAACAAAGCCTTTTTTAATATAGATATTTTTATTACGTTAGATGACACAACCACTTATAAAAACCACAATATTTCAATTTAAAAACTCATTTTAGTGAGTGAAAAATCAAGAATCTCAATTGATTGTTTTGTGGTCAACATTCTGTTATGAAAACTTATATTTTTTAAGAAACTGGTTTCGTTTTAGGAACTGACTGGGGTTGCAGAATGAAATGAGTAATCACACCACATAAAACCAGCTTTGTGTGTGTTATGCCCCAGACAATAAGTTAGCCTTGAAACTTTTAAGTGCTTTGAAAATTTCTTATTTAAATTACATTCCGCGTTAAACTTGAAACTGAAACGTATAATTTTGCAAACAATTTCCAGTTTCTTAAATATCTAAATATTATTTCGATGTAATGCGTTTGGTAATTTTTGTCTAATTCTGGTAATATTTAGGTATAAAAAACTCGTTTTTGAAGTTCGAATTGCAGGAAAATGATAAGAGAGACTAATATTCAGATTTATTTAGTCTGATAAAATAAGGTTACTTGGATAGTTTTTCGATTTTTGTCTAGACATGAGTTAACAGTTATCTTTCGTGGAAACTGCCTTGCGGAGATGCTTTGTTTGATTATAAAAAGTGCCGTTTCTTGTTTTTAAATATCGATATTGAAGACTAGTTAACTATATCAAATATCTATTTTAAAGCTTTTTGATTTGCTGTTTTTTTTATGAGAAATCTCACTGAAGTTGCATACAGTTATGTATTTAAAAATACGGTTAAAAATATAAGTTTTTTGGTTGTATTAAAAAGATAAACATTAGCTGAATCACATGAATCCGTTGTTATTAGTTCACTATTGAGAATTAAAAAAAGTGAAGCTAAGACAAACATTATTATAAATTTAAACATAACACTAGTAACAAGGCACGAAATTAAATTTAACATTGAGAGTATATTTTTCCGCAATGGAACGTTCTTTTCTCTATTGAAATATTTTTAAAAGCAAACCAAAACTTTTGCTAGAAGGAAATTGAGGTGTAGCTTGTTTCTCGCAAACGTTAATTTTGCGGAAAGTTTTTAAGGATCTATTTTTAACACAGGTGTAATATTAAG
Source organism: Trichonephila clavata (assembly GCA_019973975.1). Taxonomy (NCBI): domain Eukaryota; kingdom Metazoa; phylum Arthropoda; class Arachnida; order Araneae; family Nephilidae; genus Trichonephila; species Trichonephila clavata. The sequence continues at coordinate 84,567 of BMAO01004048.1, forward strand.
AATCTCTCTCTCTTCTGAGTTCTTTCTATGTATTTATATTGAATACAATTTCTGAAGAGTCATTTCTATTAATATACATTTGCTTTAAAGGGACAAGAACACAAAATATTAGAATGTCTAACATTCGATTTTTCTTCGTGAAATTTAGTATACTTATTTTGTAATAAGTTTTTGTCATACATTATATAAAATATTTTTCAAAGAAATGTTGTGTGTTTGTGAACTCCTTTTAAGTTTTTAATATATACGTACAATAATATAATTTTAAACAGTGTCGATTTCCGGTAAAATTTAAACTGTAAGAAATATTTTAAATTTTAAAAAAAATTCTATTTTGAGATAAATAACTGTAACCGTAACGAAGAGACACTGCGAAGCACAAATTCAATTCCTTGGTACAAAAAAAAAAGATACTAAACGGATGAAAAGTAATCCAATTTAAATAACTTTACTTATTGCTAACACAAAAATGTGTTTACGATATTTCTTTACTTGCTTTTTTTTTTCATGAATGTTAATTATTTGTCCCTTTAGATTGTTTTAATTTATATCTTTATTTAGTGGAGTTCTTACTTTAATTATACATTTATTTAATGAAGTTCTTGCGTTAATACGAAGTACAGTCGTGCGTAGTATTTTACATATCAGATATCTCACTCTTGTAATATTTCGTACACAAATGTATTCTTTTTAAATCCTCTATTCTTAATCTTTGTAAGTTTTGAATATCACAACGGATGTTTTTGTTTCACACTTAAAGTTTCTTATATTTAATACTCTGAAAACTCCTCTCTCTTGAATAATTTTTTTTCTCTTAAACATGTCTTTTATTGTATGAAAACATACTAATACAGCACTGCAATTAGGCCTAACGACTTCCAATAATTCCCGCCAAATTTTAAGAAGTGAAATCTAATGATTCTCTTTGTTCGATGCGTATATATTCATTCTCCGTTTGACATTAGAAAGTTAACTTCTTGATTACTTAACCTCTTTATTGACTTGACGAGTTTTTTGTTCCACGATGCTCGTGAAATTGCCCATCTATTATCCAGCAGCTGCAACTTTTGTTCCATTTCTAAGTTGCAAAAGCTTACTGGCTCGTAATAATGTTTCTTTAAAACGTTCTCTTTTTGTGCGTATATGTGTGTGAGATTTCAGGTGAGTGTCTAATGAAAAACATGTGAAGCGGAACTCAGTACAAGGCACTTGACCAGCGAAGCGTTCATGCATGCAACCGTAGTTAGTGTCATTCTCACTAGCCCCCATCGGAAACAAGCGATAACGCGGTGTTTTGCAACACTAATGACAATTTTTGATTTACACTTGTATATACCTAAAGAATGTTTTTACTACATTGCGAGGTGTTAGTTTCGTATTTGTAAAATAAAGCAACGCTGAATAAGTTGTAAAATGATTTTATGATGAGTAACAAAATTATTTTTCGAAGCATGATTGTGTCATTTTAGCTTACCAGCTGGATCCTAGTTGAACCTCCTAATTTAGCAACATAAATTCGGCGCTAATTTTTTTTCAGAATTTTAGCGCCAAATTTGCAAATTTTGGATTAAGGCTACGTGCTTTGGATCCATCTCAGATTTAACATTTTAAGAAACGCGGTTTATCTTTTGGCTCCATTTGGCGAAATTTTTGGTGCCGAAAAGATCAAGGAGTTAGTTCAACTAGGATTTTAACTAGTTTACCTATACAGATGAGGTAAATAAAGAGAATTCTTTTTAAATTTCGAATGAATTCATAGTTTAAACTATAATCATGATTGCTCATATAGAATGATTGTAAAACTGATTACATGTTTCCGCGATTTTCGTACATATTCTTTCTTTATTTAAAAGTTAAAGTTGAAATGATATGTATCACAGATATTTACGTATTATACTGTCGACTGATTTCGCCAAATCAAAAGACACCGTCAATTCAAAAAATATTGCGAAATGCTGCCATCCTTATTATTTTGTTTGAATATGAGCAGGAACGGTTTCCGCTATTGGCTCCTTATTGCGGCATTTGGCGACGTGTTTTGATTTTACGAAATTGGTCGACGATGTAATACATAAGTGCCATATCTCAAAATATTGATGTGCATGTTCGAGATCACAATGATTTCGTGATTCTTGACAAATTTGTGTTTCTCGTCAAGGAATGTGTTCGTAATGAGTAGCATATATCTGATGTATGAGGAAAATAAAATTTTACTAAACTTCAATTAATTTGTGAAGAAATACTTGATACACTGATGTTGATAAAAACAATTGATATTATTGATAAAAATAATTTTTGTTATATTGTTTGCTCTACTTTCGTACACAATAATTGAAATTAGTTACGAACAAAGGTCGAGCATTCTGCTATATTCTGAAATAATAAATGCAAAATTACAGTAAATATCAATGCAAGTACTTTAAAAAGATTCTTATTATGAAAAAAAAAGTGGATTTAGGCAATTATCTTAGTTAGGATTTTGATTTATTTGCCGATTACTTGGTTGGAATTTTACACTACAGTAGAACGTTGTTTGTCCGAATCAATTGGGACCGGACACCGTTCGGATACGCGATTGTTCGGATAACCGAAAACCGAATACGATCCATGCAGTATATAATACTGGACACTATACAAATATTGAAAATCATTACATGAAGGAAACGTGCTTGAAGAGAATGCAAAATAGGTGCAAAATATCGCAATTTTACCTTGATTGTGGAAACTAATCGCTTATTTTTCGCTGTAACCATTGTACACCTTTTTTCCCCCACTGCAAGGTCTCTGATTCTCTTCAGCAGCAGTAGTTGAGTAGGACAGCACTCTGATTGTTGTTCGTACCACTCCATATTTGTCTCTAACGCAGAAAACACGTCAGGATTTGATGGACCCTTGCTACTTTCGTTGTTGTTGTCTTAATCCGTTTCATCGTCAACAGGGTCGGATTCTTCTTGCATGGAAGTCACAATCTAGTCATCATTTATCATTTGAAATCCACAGTCTTCTACATAGCATGCCATCCAGATTCTACATCAACAAAACTCAACAAAAGGGCACGTATGCACCCCCTTACTTGAAAACAAACTGACCTAATATTCCGCACAGATTTTTACCAAATCACACTGCTGAAATTCCCCAAATATCCCTCACCTTGGATTTTCCCGTCACTTTTGTACACGCACGAAACAACTGCTGAGCGATTGCTCTGTTCGAAAACGTATCCGGACTTTGGTTCGGATATTTGACGCTCCGGATAAAAGACGTTCTACTGTATATAGAAATTTCGAACTAGGTACTTCCGTATGATTGCAACCTATTGGCAAAATTATATGAAACGAAGAACATGGTTACCAATTCAGCGCGTACGGCACATAGGAAATCGGGGTAGCCAACTTGGCGAGTTATTAGTGGAGTTGGCGATTGTTGCGATAATACGCAGGTACCTTATACTGAGGATAAAATATTTTATCCCTCTGACAATGATTAGCATCTTTTTCAGTTAAATTCTTAATGGGTACTAACGTATTATCGCAACAATCGCCAACTCTATTAACTCGCCAAGTTGGCAACCCCTATTTCTTATGTATTGTACGCGCTGAATTGGCAACCATGTGCTTCGTTTCATACAATGTCGCCAATAGTTTGCAATAATACGTAGGTACCTTTTAATCATCAATGTAAAGGTTTTGATTTAGCTTTGATATCAATCATTTGTTAGATGATTTATCAAAATTAAAAAACATTTTTTCTGCTTTTCTTGAAAATTATGAAAAATATATTTAAAAAAACTCAATGGTGTGCTGAGAGTGATTTTTACCAGAATTCAACTTTTTTTCCTTTTACAATAGAATTGCATCATACACATAAAGAACAACCACAAAACTAAGAAATAATCTGAGATGGAGTATTCACAAGGCCATATTACTGTAGCAGCTTATTTGCTATTGTACAAATATCTGAGTTATTTTTTAAGTTTTTAAAAAATGCACACGTAAAATGAAATTTCCGTTTCAACATGTACTGAAAGTTGCAGCTCTTGGAATTAATCAATTTTTAAGTTTTCAGGAAATATCTGTCAAATAATTTAATGGAACTCAAGCTAGTATTTTAACAATAAAAATTGCAATGCTTGGTTGCGAAATAAATGCACTTTTTATCGGCCGTGTACTGAAAGTATTAAAATTAATTTGATTGTTTGACTTTTTACATATATAATTATAATGGATTTTTTCCCTTATAAATCGTTGATTAAGTTTATGAATTCGAAAATTAAAAATATTGATTCTTTTTTAACGATGCAATTTAAGCCTTCAAAAGGACTATTGGAGACGGATCTCGTAATTTTCAAACACATTCAAGTGGCGAGGACAACAGCTGAGCTCTCTGAGCCGTATTCTTCAAACTTCCACACTATACCAACGTGAGGACTTTGAAACACGAATAGATGTAACATGCATCAGACTTTCTTTTCAGTGGGTCTTTAGTGGCATCAGGACTAACTCGAATCTACGACGCGAAAGAAACAACTCTTGCCATGAATTCGTGATTACAACCGCTTGATTACCGCGGCCGGCTAAAAAATGAGAGATAACTTGTTGATGAGATAAAAAAGGGGGGGGGGTGATATATCTGTATACTTATGTATTGCATTTTAATGAATGTAGTTAAAATAAATATGTAAAATCCGTCTACTTTTATTGTTGTGTACGATAAAGAGGGAGAAAATATGATCTCTTAACCCTCTAGATAGCTTAACACTCCCACCCACCCTTTCAGGCCACGGTAGCTTTGTGCAGTGTCGGATTAAACGACATGGAGGCCCCTAGGCAGTCGAATTCTCTGGGCCCTGTAGTCTGTTTTGGAGCACTAACAGAAAACAGAACACGCTCTTGTGGGCCCCTAAAAAGCGCGGGCCCCAAAGGCGATTGCCTACTCTGCCTAATGAGTAATCCGGCACTGGCTTTGTGCCTGTGATCATGAACTGATGGCCGGTGTGTCGCAGATAGTCTTGGTGCGACTGAAGTTCCACCGTGCAGAGGAGGCTGATATACGTTAAATCTGTCGAGGCTCAAAATTACGAGGTCTGTCGCTAATATCCCTCGTGTTGCTTTATAGTGCGACGTTAATATAACTCACTCACCCTCCCTTGCAGATGTAGGAATTGTACATCAAAGGAACGCAGAATAACTAAGCATGTATGTAACTACTGCAACAAGGCTGTTTGTGGAAAGTGCACTGTTAACATCTGCTAAGAGTGAAAAAGCTAACTTTTCTATTCTTAAGCACTTTTCTATTCTTTTATTGAAACACCCTTTTCTTAAGGTACTCTAATTTATTCGAAAAAAAGGAGCTGTATAAAAGTACTTTAATTCGTAGTCTAACGATTCGAATGTTTAGTTACAGAGTAGCGCTGATTTAAGTTAAGTTACCTAATGTTAAATGACTATGAATAGTATTTTTATTTTATCTGCATTGGATGACAAGTATCTTCTGTTTTCTTTTAAAAAACACTGTTCAATTACAACATTCTAAACCATGTATTAAGAAATTTATACACAAATCACTTAATTGTTTGCAAAGTAGTACAGCCAAGTAGTAGTTTTCAAGTTATTACATCATTTTCACGTTTAAAAGGGTTAAACCCCTGAGGACGAAAAAAAGCCAAATCGGAAGTTGTTAGAAGAAAAAGTACCACGCTCTGCCTTATAGACAGGACTATTGAGACTGTGTTTGTGTGCGTCATTTGACCATGATTCAGAATTGCGAAACTTATTAGCTATGTTAAGCGGATTTTTATTCCGAGCTTAATTGAGCAACCGGAAACGTTTTTAGGTAAACAAACAACACCTATATTCTCTGAATATTTTAAATAAATCTTGAATAAAGAAAATAACTGTGGAAATAGCTTTAACTAAGACAATCAAAACCTTGGCATTTATGCAGTTGATAGACTTCTGTGATGAATGTGATAAATATTAGCATCCAAATACCTTTTATTGTTTGTAAGCAACAGGCTGCAATAGAGCAAATGTTTGATGACTTGCGGATTGTGGGTTCAAGGTTTGTTTCTATTGAAGACTACTGTGTTGTGACTTACGGTCAGCTACGCTTTGTTTTTTCTTAGGTCCCCACGGTAGCCTAGTGGTTATTGTCACAAGCTGTTGGCCTGCGTGTCATGAGTTCGAAGTTGGTTCCTACGTATTATTGCAACAATCGCCAAATCTATTAATAACTCGCCTAGGTGGTAACCCCGATTTCATATGTGTCGTAAGCGCTGAATTGGCAACCAGGTGTTTTGTTTCATATAATGTCGTCAATAGGTTGCGATAATACTTAAGTACCTCGAACTCTAGTCCCACCGAAGAATCACCATATAGAGGGGCTGATGCACGTTAAATCTGTCGTGGCTCAAAGTCAGATGTTTTTTTCACTTGATCGTGGCTAAAAATTACGAGGTCCGTTGCCAATAGCCCTTGTGTTGCATTTAGTGCGACGTTAATAAACACTGTCACTAATTGAGATCATTAAAAAATATTCTAATACATTCTTTATAAGTTTTAATGCTATTTTTATCTCCATTTATTATCTTTAAGTAATCACTTTTGAAATAATAAAATGCATTTTTGAAAATAAGCACTTTTAATACTATTATTTTACGAGTAATTTTCTACTTGTCTGATATCCAAGAATTGCTTACTTTAAAAAAATAATATTCCCATGCTTTTTTTAATTCCTGTTTTCACTGTTTCTCATGTATGAAATTTGACACAATTGCTTTATTTACTTCAATATGCTTTCTAAATTCTAAAATGCTTTAATAAATATGCTTTTTGAAAGTATACAGAGACTCAGTGGCGTAACGTACACCCCCGCATCGTGGGGGAGCCAAGATTCTAGGGGGTTCAAAGCCTGACAGATGCCATGTATGCATTTAACCAATTTATAAAATGTTAAAGGCAAAACCTGACTTTGCAGGGTGGGGGGGGGGCTAATGTTCTCCGTTACCCCATTGCAGAGACTGATGTGTGTGGAATTCGTCTAATCTTAGATAGCCCAACTAGGGATTAGAAACAACAATAAATTTTGATCGGTAAAAGCTATATGTTGCTGTTGTTTAAATGATGCAAAATTCATAACTGAACAAATTAATATTTCAGATATTTAAAAAATGTTAAAATTGATTGTTCATAACTTTTAAGCGATCATTTTTTGAAAAGAGCCATTTAATTGATATCGACAAATTTGATGAGGAACAAAATAGTCTTTATAAAATGTCATGGTTTTCAAAAATTCTAAATACATAACATTCTAAATAACAGCGATAAAATCGTTATTTTGCAACTCAAAAGAATGGCAACAATTACAATTATTGTGATTGATATTCTTGTTTTCCGAATGGAAACCTTCGTTTGAAATTAAATCAGCGATAATTATACCTTGCTCTAACTGTGTGTGTATTTCCTGTTCGGTAATTTTGAAAGTTGCTCTCCTAACTGGACTTCTCATGATAACGTAACTGTTAGGATTTCTATCCTCGAATTGTGTCAAAAGAAAACTGGAAGTATGAAGGAAAATTAAACCGTTCACTCAACTGACAAGATAAGTAATTACATTTGGATTTAGCATTGATTCTGGGACTCAATGAAGAGGAAAAAATTCCGAAGTAAAATGGCAGACGATATAAAGCAAGGAAAAGAAGTGAAATAGAAAGTGCGAAAAGAAAATAGAATTCTTTAGAAAATGTTTGTTAAATCTAACTTTTTACTATACATTGAATTTTTTTATGTATATACTTCCTAATCTGATTTGTAAAGATTTATTAGAATCTGAGTTCTTCATGTTGAATAACATTACTTAAGAATATTTCTTTTGAAGATAATATTTGTTTTGAAATTGTTGTCACTCTTGCGGAACAATTTCGAATTACTTCATCGCTTTTTATTCAATTTGTTAATAAAGCAAATCGGCCTCTGTCGTAAAAAGAAACTAATCTCAAAACAACGTAATTCTTTCTTTCATGCGTTGGGAAAAAAGCAAATGCTATGCCAGTTTATTCAAGGCATTCTGCTTATTATAGCTATTATATTTGTTGATTTTTTTTCTGGTAGATTGGTTTATACTTTTCCAAAGCTCTCCATCTCTTGAAATTAAATGTTCCATGTGATAGGTTACACACCAAGTCCTTGGACTGAAAGCTAAAAGATTCAAAGCTTTGGATTGTTGATAATCATTTATTTTCAAGCAGCTGTTTCTTTTCAAAATTAACGATCTGTATTTGTCAAGCACTAGAGAAATTCCCAAATGACCAGACTGATTTTATTAGCCCTATAAAAGAATGGAAACAAATAACATGTGTTTTAAATTCATCAAATAATTTAATAAGTAAAACCATAAGATTCGAATATTTGTTAGAACAAAAAAATAAATACCTACTTCAGAACTTTAGTAGGAATAGACACTTTGAACTGTTATAAATACTATATTTAAATATTCTTTAAAAATGGAATTACTTTCGTAGAAATCATGGCCACAAAAATAAATATCAAATTGTTAATTTTTAACTGTAGTAGTATGTAGCATTAACATATATGCATAAGCAAATTTGTAAAATAAAATCAGATGCTCAAGAAAAAATATTCTTCCAAAAAGCTATCTCTTCGTGCTTTTTCAACTTTCTGATCATTGGTATTGTGTTCCATTTTAAATGCACATAACTTATTATGTTTTCAATATAGTGTGCAAAAAAATTCTGAACATGAAGCCCATGAGCATCTTAAAGGGATGAATTTGTTTGAACATTATATCTAGACACGTATTTGTACAAATGCTGTTTTGTTGTGTCAGTGGTGCCACAACATAGATTCTGTTGCATGAGGATATGGTATCATAGTTGGCCATAGTTAGTTGTGAACTCTACGGTAGATCATCGAGTTCTAGCTCTACTTGTAGCTTAATAGGGACTGAAATAGTTAAATTTTCCTAAACTCTTATATTGCTAAAGTTGGGTTTAGGTGTGTCACTTTCGTCATTTTAGAAGGGTCCATCAGTAGTTCTTTAACCCAATTCTTGCTTAAATGCAGTTAAAAATGAATTCCGCTTGAAAAAACAACTCTTCTTCCTGTATAATCTTCCTTTTCCATTTTCTTTTTTTATTTTGGAGTCGAAATGAAAGGTTCAGACAAAAAACTCGTTAATAAGAATCGTGAGTGCCGTAGATATGCTATTTTGGCTACATATGCATTGTTTCTCTTATTTATTCATTAAAAAGATTAAATGTGTAAAGTAAAACAGCTGAGATCGACAAAACTTTTAATAAAAAATTTCGGTTCTAGAACTTGTTGTAGTCGGACAGAAGATATAGAAGTGTTAATGTTTAATCCAATTGAAACCTGAGTTCCACAAAACAAAAATTTAGAAAGTAAAGTATTGCCTTTTGCATCACTTCATTTGGATTACCATTGAAATGTTTGTCACCTGTAATCCATAATGTAACTCGAATATAATATAAAACTACTCTTAATTAGTTTAATATGATCATTGCGCATTTAAGATATTGAATTGCACTCGAAATTAAATGTTATATACATTTTTTTATTGAGATTTATTAAATCATTCTGACTTTTTCACAGTTAAACCCCTTACATATATATGTATGTATATATATGTAAGGACAATTAAATTAGATCTAAAATTAAATCTCTAGACCACTTTTAACTTTTATTTTCCTGTTACATCTTCAAGTATTAAATTTATTATCCAGTTCCGGAATGAAGAACACATACTAAACAGAACTTTGCCACTCCGACCATTAATTTTTATTACCTAGTATGTCATGCTTAACTTTCAAATATATCTCTTCAATAAGAAGAGTACTTGAAAAACATCTGGCCTGTGAGTGGTTATAGATTCTAAAACTTGGTGTCAGTCTCTCTCTCTTAGCAAGCAGATCCAAAATTGATTTCATGGAATAAAGTCAGTTCAAAATAGAATGCCTTGGTTGTTGACTCGGAAAACCCCGACATATATATTAAAACATAACTGAAATATATATTTTGGAGCTATTTTTTTCTGACTTACTATTACAATTTTAACTATTAGTAAGTTCTCCTACAATGTATATAATCCTGTGATTTCTAGATATTTTTAAAATATGAAAATTCAGTACTTAAGTATTATCGCAACAATCGCCAACTCTATTAATAACTCGCCAAGTTGGCAACCCCGATTTCCAATGTGTCGTACGTGCGGAATTGGCAACCATGTGCTTCGTTTCATATAATGTCGCCAATAGGTTACGATAATACGTAAGTATCGAAAATTCTTTAAACCGTGTCCTTAATATGATGCAACCTAATATACATCATTAATCCTTGGTTTTTATCAGTATATGTGGCTTCTTTTTATGATGAATTAAGACAACTTTAAAAATAAATGTCACGTTGTTTGGTGCCATGATGTTGAAATCGTTCGAAGTGCCCTGAAGCTATTTGAATAGATTACAATTTTATCAAAACTTCTTTGTGGCCTAAATAGCAGTCATTAAAGTGATTCGATTTGTATAAGAAAAATATAAATTTATAATGTAACTGATTTTTGGCTGATAGTCGCTGACTAAAATGTGCATAACTCTTTTTGCAATCTGTCATATTTTCAATAATCCACAGAAAATTGTACCATTCGGCCTTTTCCTTTTTTTTTAACATGCTTTTATTAGCTTCGCCTGTATGTAACAGAATCTTTGAACTCGATTTTTACTCACTTTAGAAGGTCAGGTTAATTCGAAATTTTGAACACTTGTCAAGGATCGATGAAAATACAATAATTCAATAATGTTGTTCCACTGTGCTGATCAAAATCCTCAAAATTAACAATTTCCCATTTTCAGATTTGACGACTAAAAGATTCCCTAAAGCGAAAACGCTCCTGGTTAGTATAAATACAACAAACAAAATAATGATAGTTTAAAAAAAATTTTAAAAACCGCTTTTATTGTAGATCGAACTAAAAAATAAAAAATAAATTATATTTTAAAAAAAACTAAAAAACACGTTTTTATAGTTGATCGAACTAAAAAGTATAAAATAATTCTTTTAATATAAGAATAAAATGATTAATGAGAAAATTCATACCATTGTGGTAAAAGCGTGGGGGGCTTCATATCAATTGTTATAATTTCTTGCTAGTTCTATTCCGAAATGCTGAGTCAGTGCAAAAATGTAATACAAAGCACCCCACGTTTTTAGCTCAATGACATATTTGGCACCTAATCTTCAGTCAAAATTTTCATCGCGCCCCCCTCATAGAACAGCTATGTATTGAATACAATAATAATGTATTTCGACGCTAAAGCTACAATGCGCCTTTTAATATTATAAACTGCACATATTATCAATATATGTATTATGTTTTGTATATGACAAGCCCATGGAAGTCACTAGTAATTACTAAACGTGGTTTTTATTTTTAGTATTGAAAAGTCAATTATTAAATACTTTTTGCCGCACTGATACATTCGTAAGTACCTTATAACAGTGTGAATATATATGTATTTTATTTTTTATCATGTCAGAAAATATTGTATTGTCATCGGTCCTTGACAAGTGTGCAAAATTTCGAATTAATCTGACCTTTTAAAGTGAGTAAAAATCGAGTTCAAAGGTTCCATCTCATACAAGTGAAGCTTATAAAAGCGTGCTAAAAAAATATAAATAATAAATTGAACTATCAAACAACGGGTATCTGACAAAATATGCATTTTACTCTCTAAGGCGAGAATTTTTTAACCGAATTGTATTTGATTTGTAACTACCTCTTAATTTTGAACTTCAGTCAAGTGGCAAAAATTTCATACTTGAGCTGGCACGTCACTCTCAAAACTTCCTAAGCGTGCTAACTTTTGGACTTGGAACCATGACGGATTTAACGTGAATGAGCCCCTCCACATTGGCACCAGGACTCGAGCTCCCGACTTACCGTCTACGAATTCGTGACCATGGCGAATTACATGGCTACCGCGAACACTCAGTTCTGAGTTAAAAGCACACAGTATATACTTTTTCGCCAAACTTTCACATCAAAAGCAATAAAAAGAATATTCTTTCATCCCAGCAGATGTCATGCAAAATGATCCTCATTTTTTTACGATTGATATCCAATTATTTATTAACGGCACACTACGAAATATCACGAAGGCTACTGGCAAAAGGCCTAATAATGCTGAACCACGGTTAATCGATGATAGAGATACCAGAGTTGGAATACAACTATTCAAATTTAAATACCACGTAAAAAAAAAAATACCTTTTGCACTGTATAGTTGTAAATGCTTTAGTTATACTGGTAATTCAAATTAAAGTAAGCATTAGTGTGACTTCTGTTGTTGCAGATTAGATGACAAAGAACTTATATTAGGATTGTAAGATACTACTTTTAGTAGAATGCATGCTGAATTGGAGTCATCTGCCGCACACACACAAATGGTTTCTCAGCAATTTATTTTTCCTGTGGTTCACTTTTTTGACAAGAGGATTTGTTTCAAAATGTTTGTGTTCTGTGTACCACTATTCCAGAACATAAAACACACACCCCTTTGCCGCATTTATTAATAATGCCACATGTCTAAATTCATCAGATTTGAAATTCTCTGCAACACTTACTACCTTGCACTTTTTGTTCTTTTGCTGAACTAGCCGTGTTAAATAAGTTAAAAATCTTAAATATAAGACAAATAAACCTCAAAATATGGTTGTGTCAGTGAAATCGACTATGCTACAAGTAGACACAATTTGCATCAAAAGCAATTGTAGTCCACCACGATAAAGGCAACTCAAGACAATAACAAATTAGTGCACTCCCCAGCGACCGATCAACTCTCGTTTGTTTGTAATACTTCATAGTGAACTTTGTTATTTTGAAATAAAATGCAAACCATTTTAATTGCTAGCGTGCCCAAAGTATTGTGTCACATGTTATTGGTTCACCATACCTGGTCTAGAATGATCATGCAATAATTCCAAACTTTAACAAAGAAATGTTAATACTCTCTTTTTAAACAATTTGAATTAAAATACTAAATTCTTTACACAGAAAACTTGTAGTACAAGTAACAAAGTAAAAAGCTCTCAATACTTACATACTGAAAATTTAAATTAGCCTTAACTCCAAAAACTTTGTCACCACCAATATTTCAATTTTTATTATTAAAACTTTAAACAAATAAAAAAGATCTGTATTTTTAAGAGCACATATTCGTATCCTGCAGTTAATTATTTTTAATAAAAGAAACACAATAATTAAGAGAAATTCAAACATATATTAATCCAAGTTAAAACATAAATTTGCTGTTGGTAAATAATGAAGCTTCCCATATTGATTTACCAAACACATTTATAGTTTCAAATTATTAAAAATAGTTCTTTTTACAGGCATTTTATATGCAATTGTGCTTATAATTGATAATACTGTATCATTATGTTTTAACAGAAATTTTAATACATTAATAAAATTAATATATTGGAAAAATAAGACTGCAAAGGAAGGCAATATTCAATAAACACTCATTGCAATTTTTTTTATAAAATTTATTTTTACAAATTGTTTTTGTTTTAAGGCATTGAATATATTATATAAATTAGTCAAATACATATATGTTAACAAGAGTACAAAAAAATATGCAAATACAAACATGTATATATAAAATTTTAAAAATGTATAAAAAGCAAAAATTACAAAAAAATGGCCAAAAAAAACAAAACATGATATTAAACATTTTAATATATTTTTGCTGAAAATGTGATCCAAATTGCATTCCAATCAATTTGTGAATAATTATAGATAAAATCACATTTTTTTTTCTCTTTTGATTATTTAAATTAACTTAGAATTACTTACAATTGAACAAAATACAAAACAATAAACCTGAACAAGTAAATACCAACATTAAATTGATAAATTTTAATTTACTTCAAGAAATTACTTCATGGTTATTTGAACTATACAATTTAAAAAGTGTACACATAGAAATTTTTTTAAAAAAAATTATGCTTTACATGTATTTTCTTACTTTAATCGTAATTAACCATAGATGATAATCATATACAATTCCAATCAATATAAATATAGTTTACAAGTTTAATTTGATATAATTATCAAAATAATTTTTCATTTCATAACTAAGAATATTCAGTACATAATAAAAAAAATTAGCAATTGAGACACATTTGTACAATAGAGAACATGATATCTCAGTTACCTAATAATGGGGATAAAAGCTTTTGTTACTCTACATCCTCATAAAACTAAATATCTTACCATTTAAGAAAATATGATGAAACGAAATGACAAATTTTTTGGTATACATATAGTTATATAGTACATAAAAGTAAAAGCAATTCCAAAATTAAAATATAACATTCTGTTGAATAGAATAAGTAAGAAAATAACTCCAATTAAAAGTGAGTAGAAAACTATAATTGTCCATCCCAATAATGAAAAATCATATATATATATATATATATATATATATATAATTTATTGGTACTTACGTATTAGCATCAATTTTAGCACCCCACGCTTTTACCACAATGGCATTAATTTTTTCATTAATCATTTTATTCTTTTATTAAGAATTATTTTTTACTTTTCAGTTAGATTAACTAAAAATTACTTTACCATAATGGCATTAATTTTCTCATTACTCATTTTATTCTTATATTAAGAAATATTTTTACTTTTCAGTTTGATTAACTATAAAAGCGTGTTTTTTAGTTTTTTAAACTATTATTTATTTAAATGATAATTCTATTATGGAATAAATAATTATGAATCTTATTTTTTCCCTAGATAAGTGACTAAGTTGGGTACCGTAATTTTGAAGAAGCTTATAAATGAATAATTTTTTTTTGATATTTAGCGTCAATTGAATTAAAATATGCATTGTTATAAATTATTATAATAATTAATATAAATTTTTTTAAGAATATTATATTACAAGAACAATTATTTAAATGTCATGAAAATTAAATGTAATTTATAATTTTAGCAAAAGATAAAGAATGACGTATTTTCAAAACATTCTCCTTTTAGTCGAAATGTTTTTATTATTGTAATATTTTGCCTACATATATAGCTAACAGAAGTTTAACTAAGATAATTGAAATATTCAATCTAAAAGGGGGATTTTATATTCATATACTACATCAGAATAGAGAAGTTTTAACCCAGCCCAGTGGCTGAGTGGTAGTGTATCGCGCTTCTACGCCACAAGTCCGGGGTTCAATTCCCGGGCTGGGCAAGGTCTTGCTTTTCATCCCTTCAATGGGTCGATACATGAGTACCAAGCTTACTTGGGAACTAAACACCGGGGATTTCACTTCAGACTGACCACTTGACCAAAACATCTGCATGGACCCCAGCACCTAATGTCACGTAAACTGAGATAGGCACAGTAGACTTTTGGCCTCTTAGGCTGTTGCACCACTGAGTTCAGTTCAGAGAAATTTTAGCAAAAACCCATCATTTTATTTCAATTGATTGTAACTCTGAAAATAATATGAAATTTTCAAAAATCCTGGTTAATCCCTAGTATATAAGAGTCTTAACTATATATAGCAAACTATTATCATCGTAGAAGTGTTTCATAAAATGGTGAATGTTTTAAAAATTGTCATTCTTCATATTTTGCCGCAAAAAATTGCATTTAAATAATTTTTTTTGCAACAATATTCCTAAACAATGTTATATGTATATTCTGATTCACCTGACGCTAAATATATCAAAATTAATTATTTATACGCTTTTTCACAAAATCATAGTTCCAAACCTAAGACACATTAAATTAATAGCAGAGACAGTGAGAGAGAGTCTCATAAGTTTCCACTAGCTGCTTTTGAGAAAACTGTTTGTAACATTCTTGTATTTAATGGATGAAAATTAAACTTTCAGAAGAATTTTAAAAATGAAGTTTCTCTAAAGAAAAATAAATGCAGAGTTTTTGATACCTCTTAGAACAGATGAAACCTGATTTCTCCAAAAAGAAATAAAAATCTTATTTCCTGCGTCGCCGGAATTTAAAATATGTTATTTCGGAAGCTAATTCGATTTTATAACAGCTTTCAACTCGCAAAAAGCAAAAAGGTTACAAATCAGATTTATTTTCTTAGCCTTCCAATACAAACAACAATTTCAAATTCACAACTTTAAGGCAAATGTTTGTCATTCCAATAAGACTCAGGTAGTCACCAGTACAGCTGATAACGGTGTTGTGCTCGTTGTTGCGTGACTTTTCGGATAGGATTAGACTTTAAGCGCTTCATTTAGTGCATGCTTTTTGAACCGGAATACGGCTATTTAGCAAATCAAGCTGAACTGTTGCTTTTTTTCCCTATTTCTTTCACAAATGCGAGTGCTCTGTTTTACTTCTTTCTGTTTATCTCTGCGCCTTTTTTGGAGTTTCCTAAGCCGTATCTACAGAGGTTGATTGTCACGGTTTCTTGGATCTGCTGTTCCCACATTTCTGGAGAGCTATTTCCAGAAAGAGATTCTTCAGGGGACTCAGTCGGTCATTCGAGTCAGTCGATTCTCTGAAACGAATCGATGATGTCCTGAGCTCGAAAATTCTAATTTCGTACTGTTTTGTTATTGGTGCAATCCTGGTTTTGTTCTGAATGCTGTGGTTTTAGAAAGGTGCTGTCGTAAGAGTGCCCATCTGTACCTTTTGAGGTAATTTGAATTGGATATTAACTGCCCAGAGAGTTTTTTTGAAGAAGTTCTTGTTGTTGTAAGTATCTAATTTCTTCATTATTGCTATTACAATCAAATAAACATTGCCGAATAATTGGATAGTAGGCTTCAGGCTTTGTGGCTTTTTATATTCAGTGTATATTCGAGAATATTTAGCACAAAGAATTGATAAAATTGTTGAGTCGCAAAAGCAGTCAGCCTTTTAGAGTGTATTTAGAGCAATTAATTCTGTTAGTGAGCAATTTTAATTAACTAAATAGGAATACGTCCCAATCTATTGTTGCTTTGCAATGAATGATGATATTTTTATCCGTTAAGGTATCCAACTACCTAAAATTGTGAATTTTATCAAAAATTCACATTTTTTTGTTATGATTTATTTTATAGACCATCTTATTTGCTTTATAAAAATACCAAGTTTATTATTTTCCGTTCACTGTAACAAAAACTGCAAGTGTTTTAGTAAAAGCAGAGGCCATAACTTTACACAAGATATCAAATATTATTATGCGTTTTACACGAAATGTGTGTTTTTTTTTCTTCGAAAAGCTCAAACGGGAACAGTGATTGCTCACAAAGTTTTTAAAATAATTTGCTGAAACATTTTGTGTATGATCTGTGTAACAGTAGAAGTGTTTTAACATCAGATTTATCAATTATAGTTTTAATACAAGATTTACAGTCTTTTATGTGAATATAATCACTGTTTTTTTTAAGAAATTTCATATAACTAAGATAAGGTGCTCTAGTTTTTGTAAAAATTAAAATCTCTTATCCTGAAGGTCATTTCAAAAATGAATAACATAGCAACACATCAGAATTGAAAATTTGTTCATAAACTTTTTGTACAGAATAGGCCCCGTTTATGTTACTATTTGTAAATTTTTACCCATTTTTCCCATTTTAGTATTAATAATTTATTTTTATCTAGTTAATTTTAGTCTACTTTTCTTAAAATGTACTAAACAAATCTAAAAACCACAAAAAAAAACCCATATATCCATTTTTTTTAAATATTCGCAAGTAGTCGAATACCTTAAATAATCAAGTATTAATTTTCCCAAACAATTATGCAAAGTTATTAAAATTTCGTTTGAAGATGAATTTTCGAAAATTCTTTGTGTACTTAAAAATTTCTCCGAAAGCAAAAATGCAAAGGTGAAGTACCTAATCCAGTGTTCTGTCATATCTGAAAAATAGAAAATCTTATTTGTTTGAAAATTTAATAATATAAATATTTGAATTGTTTTGAATATTAAAACTTCTACCTATCACGACAAGTCTTGGCTTTTTAAAGTGGAAGTACTAGAAAGCAAGATGCAGTTACTTTCATTTTATTACTATCAGTATGGAAACAAAACACTATAGGATTAGTTATGAAACACTGAATATGCTTTTCATATTATGTATCACAGCTCAGATGGAACAACAATGAAAAAACATTATATATAACACATATAAGCGATGGAGAAATTTTTTTTCTAGATCTTTAAATAACACGGTATGTAAACATACTGAAAGATCTTATAAAGGTAGAAGAGCAAATAGTAACTTTGTCAGAACACGTTAAGACGTAAAAAAATTATATTTTCTTTTCCTATTTTCTTGTATTTTTACGACAGTTTTGCAAATACCTTAATCCTTTCGTTTGATTCAATCTAATAGCCCTTTATTTAATAAAGAATAAGATTTTCTCTTTTCATCAAGAAATTTTATTTTTCTCTTAATCTGCAAACAAAATCCTTTTATAATATATTGTGCGTATGAGATCTTCAAGATTTTCTCCATAAATGTTTTTCTTCTAAGAATTTGATAAGAACAAAATCTCTATGTTATGTATATAAAATTGTTTGAAGGCATAAAAAAAGACTTCCCTGCTTGATACTTTCATGCTTAATTATTTGTACAACTCTTTTTAAGTTTTTCAACACGTGCAAATAAATTTTTAAATGTGCATGTTTTTTATTGTGCGGTATTTCCCTTTTATTTTATTTGTTCTTCGAATAAAATCTTTGTTCATAATGCAATACATCCGGAGTTTCTAAGCGCATAAAAATGTTTTATATTTATGTATCTATATGTTATTTATATAGAGTATGTATATAATGTTAAGAGGCGATGTACAATGATTTTATTTAATTGTATTTATTTATTTCAAGTTAACTTCGAAGTTTTTAATTTATATTTTAATTTTATTATTGTTAATAGCAAAGTGTAAGCTGTCTTTTTGAATAGATTTGAATCGCTTATAATACATACACATATTTAAATTTCATTGTATATAAATTAGTATTTTACTACTTATCTTGTATTACGTTTGTATTATTTTTACGAGATGTTAGTTTATTATATTCTTTGGGGTTCATCTTTGAGATTTTGTAATGAACTAACTTAAACTAAAATGAAATTTGTCGATAGTTTTATTCCAGGTATTTTTCGGTTCTAAAACTTTGACTTGCAATTTATACTCATCTTCAAGCTTGAGTTTAAAACGTAAAGTAGCTAAACGCATATATCTAGCTTTATTTTCCCATGATTTTGGTGCTTTCATAGTTATAATTGCTGCTTTAAATTTTCAAAAATAAAAAAGTCTAACTTTATCTCCATTTTTGTTTACAAAATAAATAAAAAAGTAGATAAAATGTTAGTTTTCTTTAAATTGTTTCCCTAAGCAGATTTTATATCGTATTCTCTTTTTCTGTTTTAGAAATTTATTATTGATATTTTTATGTGACTTGAATACTTCTCAATGAAGAATATTTTGATGTTTTTAAGGGATAATATATATCAAGAATTGAAATCTTGCTTAAATTTAATGTTATTTACATGATATTCCTAACATTCAGACCTCATATAAAAAAAACTTTGGGCTCAAGTGTAGTAAAAAAGGGAGTATAGGGGAGCCCTTTGGAGCCCAAGCGATTTTTCTTTAGATTTGGCGATTTTTATATAGATATAATGGTGAGATAACGAATTCATTCTGGCTTCTGGAGACCTTGGAAGTAGCTTGGCAATCGATTTTGATCGCCAAAAAAAAATTGGCATCACCAAGCCCCCCCCCCCATACTACACTTTAACCAAACTTTGTTTATATATTTTAAACCGTAGTTTTCGCCACAACTATTACTGATTACGTCAAGTTGAAAATTTGGTTTTAAAAAAATGTTATCGCGCGCGCGCTTAATTTCATAACGCAGTTTTTTTTTTTTTTTTTCAAGCGACCCAGCAAAGCTTGTACAACTTTCAGAGAGAATTCCAATCATTTCCCAGAAAAACAGATCTCGTATGCAGTTTTTTCCCCCCTTCAAAAGCAGAGACAGATATCAACTTTGTTTAGGTTTCGAGAATGAGATAAAGGACACGTTTTCACCTACAAACTACATTCTTTACCCTTTCACAGTTTGTTAGACGTGCTGAGAATTTCTTTAAAAATTTTCGTGTCAGAAAACCAGGTATTCAAAGGAAAATAAATACAAAATTAAAGCACGTTTTTCCTTCCTTTTTGAAAACCAGAAACAAAGTATTCCATCTTTGTTCCTGTTTACCTGATTCTTATAAAAACCAGAAAGAGGCTAATTTTTTTAACTCGTGTTCGCGAGCTTATCAAAATGCTCAAGTGAGTATAACTTAGTAACACAGAATATGTTTTGAAAATGAATTCGCTAAAAGCAGTTACGTTATCAAATAATTAGTATTTGAAGTTAAAAAAAAAACTACTCAAGGTTGTTTGATGTCATATTTTTGCAAAGAGTTTGTTTCAATTTTGAAATTAATAAATTGTGTCTGTATCAACTTTTTATCAAGTTTGAACTGTAATTTAATATGTGTGCATTTTTAAAACCCAAAAAACAAATAGCTTTTAGAAGGAACAAATATTTAGATGAACTCTCTTATTATATTTAAGTCCTATTGTATCAAAGCTTATTATATTGTTGTTGTTGAAAATTCCACCCGACTGACGATGTCAGATCGAAGCCCACGAAATTCATCGCGGCAAAGGGCGGAATGTACGCCTGTTGCTAACCGTAGCTTTGAGTACCATGCAGGTGACAGTACGTTTTGGCTTAGTTCAATTCCAATTTTGAGGAAGAACACCCTGAAGGTGGTCAGGGTCCTCCCACCTCTCTTCCCCTTCCACCAACCTCACGAGAGGACTTGCAGCTCGACGGCTATTTAGAGTACCCCCATGCCACGAAGGGGCACTATACATTTACAAACATCCATTCTTTATCCGGGATTCGAACCCGGGCACAGCAGTCAGCGTAACTAACCGTTGTATTGAATGGGTGGGCTTATATAAAAACTTGAAAGTGCCACAAATATATATAATATATATATATATATATATAATTTCTCGTTTTCTGTGGAAATTGTCGCATATGTCTCATGTATAATATTTCATTTTCTAAATTAAGTTTTAATGAAGCCTTATAAAACAATGTTTTTATTTTTCATTGATTAATGTAAAAAAAAATTAAATAATTCACTATATAAGTTTTGTAAGTACTTTTTCACTTACGAATTTCTCAGTTTTTCTCTCATCTCAAAACATTTACCTTATTCTGCCTGTGGTCTTAAATTTATAGATTTTTATATATATATACTTGATATACTATTGTGCACTTTTAATCTCGAGTGAATTTTTGACATTTCAATAACTCTGTTTTGGCAACCTATTGATATCTGTCTGAAAACTTTAACATAACCTTTCTTCGGTACTTACGCACTATCTATATCGTCAAATCAAAAGACGTTGTTAAAACCCGCGATATGCAGCCAATAATGGAAAACTACTCCATGCGTGTTGGGACAAAATAATAATAACGATGACAGTGTTTGGCAGCATTATTTTTTAATTGGTGGCGTTTCTTAATTTAGCGAAATCGGTCTACGACATATGGTGGAGAGGACTGGTCCGGTAGGCATGCCTATGGTGATTGGACATTTCTTTCGGTTTCGGATGGAAATTTTGCTTGGAGAGAGCTGAGAGGCTGCTCTCTAATTGGTTGCTGGATGGTGAGGATAGTGACTCCAATTCGCTGCACAGGGGTCTTAAAAAGTTAAATATGAAAAAGTGGGGGGAGTTTATCCAGTTGGGAATTTCAGTTAAGTAGGATTTAAAAATTTAAGGTAAAATTAAAAATTAAATAACAACGAAAAATAAAATGAAGAAATAAATTTAAATTTAGTAAAGTATGCAATAAAATTTTATTGCATGAAAAAGTTATGCTATGGGGGGTATTGTAGGAATCTAGGAGAATTCTCCTAGGTCTCTTGGTTTTGTCATGAGCATCATATGGATTTAAATTAAGCATATTACTATTATCAGTTTGATGAAGAGAATTAAAGAAATTAATTGCTATTTTTTTTGGGTATGCTGCTTGAAAATATTGATTTTAAGTGCATTTCTTAGATGTTCGTTACGCATGTATCTAGTTGCTTTGGTGATCATGCGAATATAATTATTTAGGATAGTATCTAGAATTTTGATATTGCTATTTGCAGCATATATCCCCAAACTGGACAAGCATAGGCAATGATGGGAAGCATAACGGCTGTATAGAGAAGCACTTTGTTTTGTGTACTTAAATGAGAGTTCCGGGAAAAGTAAACATTAGAGTTCACATACTATGTATTTATATTCTTTTTAGTGAAATTGCCGAATCGGCCACTGGTCCGCCAAATTTTGAAAAATCACTAATCTGGCGCGTTTTTTGCGTGTGGTGTTTTGAAGTAGCAACCCTACCACAACACAATCCGACTTATCCCTCACTGATATAAAAATCAAAAGGGTTACCAGATTTGGCGCACTAATCGATTTGGTGAGAAAACACTTGGCGGGACAAGTGGCCGATTCGACAATCCAACCTTTTTTTTTTAAAAAAAAATTGCATTTTATGTGAAATTATAATAAAGCACCTTCAGAACCGTTCCTTTTGAACCAGATATCAGTAATTATAAATTAAATTTCTCTTTTATTGTAATTTCGTGTAAAGTTATCTTTTTCCACTATATTTGCTTTATTGTTTTGCAGCAAACATTTTATAACTGTCAATGCATTAAAAAATTAATACGCTGGTCATTTTAAGTGAAGGTTAAATATTGAGATGAGTCAAATAATTTAATAGGCAAGTTTAATGTGTGAAGGTCAATTGGTCAGTGTCAATCACAACAAATAAAGGGCGTTTGATTTTTTTAGACATTAAAAAGGGCGTTCCTACTAAGTGACCAACACAATGCTCACTTAGTCAATCATTGTATTCAGAACATCGTGGATGAATGGTATACAATTAGTAAAAAGAAAGGTCTTTGTTATTGGCGTTAGAATTTTTCATAATACATATTGTATAGTTAATGACTGCGGGAACCGTCCAAGGTTGTTCTTTGGACATATTATATAAGCCAGACTTGTTGCGAAAAGCCTGTATTAATAATAAATAAACCTAAAAGGGAAGAAAAGCTTCGTATATATCGGTTGAGCGATTAGTCATCATGTGTGTGTCGCTTCTCCCTCCCCCCTTCTCTAAAGATTTAAAAGCTATCTAATTAAACTTATTTTTATTTTGGTATTGTTAAAATCGAAATAAAAAAAACTTGTCTTTAGTTTTTTTCCCTTCGTTAATAATATTGCTATCCTTCCTTTCCCGTTTTATTTTAATTTGTTATTGTTTTTTTTTTCTTTGTAGAAATGGGTGTAATTATCTTTTTGAATTACAAATTTATCATGTATATTATTCTAATTTTTTTTTATTTACAAAAATATATATATATATTTATAACCTGTCATCGCAAGTCTCAGATTGACAAAATTGAGATAAGAAATTAAAACTTGATGGAGATATTTATATGATACGTTATCAAGTATATAAAAACATTAGTACAACAATAAGTTGATAATAAATGAAATTTTGGTCATTTGGTTCTGGGCGTCAAAATTACCTGCGGCGATTGGTATCCGCCTATAAGGTGCCGCATTAAAATCAAATACCAGCTTCCGGGAATGTACGAGGTCTGCAATGGTAAAACAACAATCTGCAGCCCATTAGAAATAAAAAAATTGGTACTTACGTATTATACCGTCGAGCAATTTAGCCAAATTAAAATCCGTCGTCAAATGTTGTCATCGTATACGTGAAAAAGACTGCGTTTGTTCAAACGCGAGAACAGTTTTTCTACTATTGGCTGCTCATCGCAGCATTTGGTGACATCTTTCCATTTGACGAATGGGTTGATGGTAGGTACCGAAATTAGTTAACATCAATTGCTCGATATTTTAAAAAAGATATAGGCACGCGCAATTTTATTCGATTATTAAATTTTGAATTCATTCTGCGATTGAATTCATTTTCTGAAGCGAGATTTACTTAATGTGGATGAATTATGCTTTTGGTAATAAAAAAATGTAGTTTCAAAGCTTTTTTTTTTTTTTTGTTTTTTTTTTCAAATAATTTGAAATTGGACACTTTATATCATTATGGAGTCATGATGAAGGCTTTAAGAGAGAAAGTCCACTTAGCTATGCTGAAAGTGAGGGATGGTTATATAATGAAGTGGAGTATGTCTCTCTGGCCTGCTCTATGGATGTTGCTGCGTCTTTCTATGAACGGGTCTTTTTTAACACTGAATTATCCTCACACACTAACAAGGGCACTCATTATCCAGAGTATCTTAGGCAGCTTGCTTTGGAGACTATTCATAAAGTCCCGTGTAACGCATTACAGATCTATACTGATAGCAGCATGGGAGTAGGCGCTGTTTCGGGAAGTGGAATTTTCATCAAAAAGGGGAATGGTATTAGGATCTGCAAGAGAAATCATGACTTCTGCTCAGTGTTTCGGGTAGAACTCTTAGCTATTGAGGAGGCTTTGAAGTTTTGCTTTACTGAGAGTGTCAACACAGGTATTTGGATATTGAGTGATAGCCGAAGCTCTATTCAGCATCTATGTGAATGGTGGAGGCATGGTGACAGAACGACAACGAGTGTTATCCAGCTATTACGTAGCTTGAATGCTAATGTTAAGATCTTTTTTCAGTGGGTACCATCGCACGTGAATGTCTATGGGAATGAGATTGCAGATGATTTGGCCCGTGATTGCAGCCATAAAGATTCTACACATGGTGGTTGCCTTACTTTTTCAGAAATTGCTTCCCGGGTCAAACAAGATATCAGTTCCTCTTGGAGGCAGGGCCCCGTACATGAATGGTATGAAGGAAATCGCCCTGATGCTGCTTTACTTGGGACAAGCAAGTAGGCGAGATGAAACTACTCTTGCTAGACTTCGAAGTTGACATACTCGACGATAAGACCATCAACGTCATGTGGGTGGTCTTTAAGTTTACCCTCCTTGTCCGAAATGCAATGTGAACCAAGCCGCTCCTGCCCACATCTTGGCTTGTATTGGTAGCCATAAGAGCCAGCTGCTCTCAAGTCCAGCTTCATTGTTTAAAAATGCACGGGCTCATGGACTTGATCTAGATGTTTCTGTCGGCCAAGTGGGATAAGAAACAACAACATATCATTGTGGATGAAGAATTTTTAATTAAAAAAATGAAATCTAAATTTTGAGTCTGATATCTTAGTATCAGCTAATTTGTGTTTCTGTGGATATTTAACCAAACTATGCTTTATACTATTGGCTCAGTTCTTAAATTGTTGATAGTTAGAATTATATTGTCTAATCTGTATATTTTTAAAGGTGTTTGTAACATATTACACCGTCGACCAGTTTCTTCCAATCAAAAGAAGTCGTCGAATGCCATGTTGTGCAGCCAATAGAGAAAAAGCATTCTTGCCCTTGAAACAAAACATTTATAACAATTACAGCATTTGGCGATGTTTTTTGAATTTGCGGCATTTTTTTGGCGAATTTGGTCCGTGGTATAGTACATAAATACCTTCTCATGGAACAGATATAAATAAAATTACAAGTGAAATATTTTAAGTACTTTTATTACGAGATGTTTGAGAAATTATTGGGTATTTTGCTGTGGTGATCACTTTCCAAGATAACTGATTAAATGTTTTGTTAATTTGCTGACTAGATAAAGTCAAAATATTTAAAGAAATCCAAATTTGCTTTCTTAAAAATGTTTGGAAGTTTCTGAGCCGGAACAATGTTTAAATCTGAGATTAACCTTTTCAATCATTCCGATCAACTGGAATAGCTAATCAAAGTAAAACGTTTTCAGTTTTCAGGTCAAAACCTGATTAATCTCAGTCTAATTTATTTTATACTTAATGTTGCTCAAGAATGCTATTTTTTCTTCACTTTTGATATCGATTTGGTTTTGTTAGTCATTGCAGCTCGATCTCAAACTGAATCTTGGGAAACATCCATTGAATCTTGAAGTGTTTTCAACAAAAATTATATTGTGACAGATATTGGTAATTACTGGAATTCTATGTACCAGAGGTCCCCAAATTTTTTTTTGTCCCATAGATCCCACATGTCATGTTTTTCGATTTTAGGTGGACTCCTGCTTATCTAATAATAATTTTTTACAAATTTATCAACTTAAGTGTCCTTTTTACAGCTGGTACTACTACTTGCTTTAAATTTCTAACAATTGTGAAATACAGTATTTAAAACTTAAGAGAAACACATGGTAATTAATTAAACTACAATTTAATTAATATATAAAAAACTGTTACATATAATAACTAAACAACAAACAAATGCTTTCAATGGAAGGAATGAATCTGGTACCGTGCTGAAACTCCTCCTCGATAGGAAAAGCAATTAAAAACTTTCTCACGATATTTCATAATTCAGGACAAATAACAAATGTTTTTTAAAACCAATATTGGTGACATTTGTTTCTAAATTTGACTTGAAGATCTCCGTTTCGTACCTATTCCGATCAATTTCTATTGTAATATGCATTTTTTTTTCAATGTGACCATATGAATTCAATACCCACTGTGGTATTACCATATATAGTCAAAGCATTCTCAAACCTAGCTTCAAAATCTGAATGAAGAGCATCTAAATGTTGAACGTAGATTGAGAAAATTCGCGACCTCCAATATTCTTCTTTAACTTAATTCTGGAAAGAAAAGCTGAAACGAGCCTTGTGTTTTAATAAAATTTATGCGGTCACCTTGTAACTGCAAATTAACATTAAATTTAGTAAATAAATGTGTTAAATAGGTAAAATCTGGTTTCTACTTCACCAAATTTTCTTTTAAAATTAAAGTCACAATCTGCTTTAATGAGATTCACTATCATAGACCCTCATTTACATCTCATGGTCCCCTAAATTATTCTTTCGCTGACGTGGACCACTTACAAGTCGTTATAGACCCCTGGGGGTTCGATATAGACCACTTTAGGAATCACTGCTCTATACCAGCGGTTTCGATCTCGCGGCCCCCCTTTATGTATTTTTTTTTATAGCTGAGTTTTCATTTGGAGCACATAGCCCGTTAAGGCTTTTATCTCCTGTCGTGAGGTGAAAGATAGCTTGACTTTGATTAACTTGCCCATTTTTATTTAAGGTGTTGATAAATTTTAAAAGTACATTAAAGATAGTTAAGAGTAAACATTTTAATAAAAAACATGAGGAAATTAATTAAATGCATTTAAACGTAGAAGAGAAAAAGGGGGTTTACAAAGAAAGTCTCTTGGAAACAGATCAGAATGCTAGGTTTTTCTTGACTTTCCCTTGGCCAATGATAGCCTTCGGTGAATGGACTGCTCACCCAATGGGGTGGCAGCTAATCGTGGCAGTGTTGCTTACTTCAGTCCCGGAGGGGTACCGTCGCTTTGGTCGGGTGAGTGAGCTTCCAAGGACTTTGGAGCTCTCTGATTGGCTGGTTCTGACTTGATGCTTAAAAGTGAATTTTTTAAGTGTGAACTGTAGAAATTGTGAAAAGTGATGTATTTAAAAAGGATTTTTACAATGAGCTTTTAAGGTTTTTAAATATGAGTAGGACGTGGACACCCAAGAATTTGAACATCCCTCCCCGCCTTAACATTCTTAATCAAAATACAAGTTCTGTAGTAGAGTTCCTTCATTGGGGACTATTTTGTAACCAGTCTAGTAGGGTACATCTTTAAATTATTCCACGAGGTCTTTCAGAGTCTACAAAAGAGAGAAATCTCAACACGTTCCATGAGAGATTCCGTGGACCACAGTTTAAGAGCCGCTGCTCTAAACAGTAAGTGGTATTATAGAAAAGGTAAAGAATTACTAACATATAAGAAAATCATTTCTGTTATGTTTAGTAATGATTTTCTTATCTATTGTATGATTTTCTTATATGTTGCGTGTGGTGCCATAGTTTATTGGTCATGGTGACGAACTCGTTGCTGGCGTTTGTCGAGTCGTGGGTTTGAGTTCTGGTACCCACTAAAGACCTGCCTTGTCGAGGAGCTGATGTTCCATAAATCTGTCGTGGCTCAAAGTTCTGATATGGTGTTGAAGTTAGGAGAATGAGGTCCCAGCTCACGAACCGCCTTCTTCACTTGACTATGGTTCAAAATTACGAGGTCTCTTGCCAATAGCTCTCGCTCTGCTGTAGAGTCAGACGTTAATGAACACTCACTTACTATGAGTGAGTGAGTGAATATTAACGTCCCACTGTTCAGCTACACGAGGGCTTTTGGGGACGATCCGCGTAATTTTGAACCATGGTCAAGTGACGCAGACGACACCTGAGCTGGCACCCCCCTCTCCTAACTACCATACCACACCTACGGGAGGACGTTTGAGCTCTCGACAGATTTAATGTGCATCGCTCCCCTACACGGCGGGTCTTCAGTGGTACTGGGATCGAACTCATGACACGCCAACCACGATCAGATGCCTAGACCACTTGGCTACCTCGGCCACCACTTACTATGAGATTCGCGTCTCAGGATAAAATCAGGGACGTCTTAAAGCGTGGGCCAACTGGACCCGGGCCCAGGGCCACGTCCTTGTGTGTGTGGGGGGGGGGGTGCTCGCTTCATTCTCGACTCTGTTTTTATAAGATCATGATCCGGATAATTTTAATGGTCAAATATTATTCCCGTACATATTCTCCAAAAAATAGGGAATTTCATACTGTCTGTGTCAACTGGTAAAAGTGGTAAGGCTTATTATTATGTGATGACCGTTGTTCATGTCTAGGCCTAGGCCTAATACCATAAATAATCATTCAATCTCATTTA
The DNA here is from genome assembly GCA_019973975.1 of Trichonephila clavata. Lineage (NCBI taxonomy): Eukaryota > Metazoa > Arthropoda > Arachnida > Araneae > Nephilidae > Trichonephila > Trichonephila clavata. The sequence continues at coordinate 113,462 of BMAO01004048.1, forward strand.
GTCGAAATGCGGTCATCGATCGAGTCGGTATGTGAGATTTGTGAGTAATGCACATTTATTTATTTCATATTACCGTTTGGATAAGTATTTGACAATGCATGTTGCCTATTTTTAAAAATTATAGGTAGGGCCTGCTTTTGCATAGGGACCCAGGGCCTCAAAAAGTCTTATGACGTCCCTGGATGAAATATTATCTTTTATTATAAGTTATGTTTATTGTTACTTCCTGTCATATCGTACATATTTTGTATTTAATTCTACATTAACTTTTCATTGTATCAGATCTTCTGAAACAGATGGAAAAGCAAATACCGTAAAATCCGGCGTATAACACGCACTTTTAACACAATAGAATAAGTGCATGCGTGCATTCCAAGTTTTTTCCTAAAAAGGGGGTGCGCGTTCCACGGCGAATGTATCTAAAAATTAAAAATTGCGGCTTCAAGTATGGAGGCGCATTATACGCTGGATTTTACGGTAGCTAAATTAAATTGGCGAATTGACATATATACCTTTTGAAATCTCATGGCATCAAATTCAAGGGATCCGTTCAACACTTTACTAATGATACTTTGTTCAATCAGCATCATGAATTTAGAAGACGATATTCTTAGTTGTAATAAAAAATACTTTTTATTACTTTTTTTAAAAGTAAAACAAATTAAATAATTAATGAAATAATTTTTTCTTCTTTTAATAACTCAAAGAAAATATCGTAGCGGCTGCATGCTAGTAAAAACGTTTTTCACTTAAATAAAATTGGTTACGTCAATACCAATCCCTCATCGTGTAATGGAGTAAACCCTTTCATAATTTTCCCGATACTTTTGATTGATCACCTTTCTACTTTGCTATTACTGATTAAGGGCAATGTGACCTTGAATGTCTTTCAGTCGAATTGATTTTCCCCCCTCTTTCGACCGATTTGTGTTTGAAATATACTCGCATGTAATCCAACAACCATTTGATCATAAGCTCATGATAAAATCTGATATCTAGCTGCTCAACACATGATAAAAAAATACCGTAAAATCCTCCGTATAACGCGCACTTTTAACACAAAAAATAAGATCGAAATTTACGGGTTATACGCCGGGTATAAAAATGATACCTTCAAAAATAAAAAAAAGAGGTCTGCATAAAAATACTTATACTTCTACAAAGATAGGAATAGTGTTTTTTGAAAGAAATGGCATCCATTGTGAACTTGAAGGGTTGTTTTTCTAGAAATATACTACTATGTTATAAGATTTTGGGGTAATACCTCGCATAAATGGTCTTTAAACCTAATAGCACTGCTATAACGTCCATTGCAGGCTCCTTCGTAGAAAAGTGGGTGCACTTTATACGCGAATATTCCTTAAAATTAAAAAATGCTGCTTGAAAGTATAGGTGCGCATTATACGCCGAATTTTATGGTAATATGGTTTCCACAAAAAGAAAAATAAATAAAAAAAAATTTAAGATATGGTAAAAGAAATATTTTTAAAAAGTTTAGGGAAAAAACTGCCTGTCACTGTTCTGTTCTTCACTTTTGAAATGTTTAAGTAATGTAAAAATACTTATTTATTTTGAGTTAAAATACGTATTTGTCTTTTGCTGGAAAGAGATTGCCTTAGAATTTTATCCCTATCACTATCATTTGCAACTATCTCAATTATTTCTACAAATAATTTCATTTATCTTCTATCTCAGAATATCTGTTTGAAAAGTTATTACACACTTTAAATTTCACATTTCGTGATGGATTCAATGTTAATCTCTAGAATAATACTTTAATGCCAAAATGCACATATGTTTCCGATAATTATTGTTTCGTCCCAATCTGTTGCATCGCAATAAGTTTGAAAATTCTAAGTACAACCAACTTCATTATTTTTTTTTAAATGTCAAAATTGTGTTTTCCGATAATTGTTCCATTATTCATCAAAACAACACCTTTTTCTTTTCTGTTTTGACGCTAATATGGAGAGATTTATGCGTTACAGACCACTTATTCAAAAATGTTCTAAAGCAGTATTGCATGGAATCGAAATAAACTAAACTTTAAACTACTGTGTAGAATTTTCTCTTTTAGAACATAAATAGAAACTTAATTTGAATTCCTAACTATGTTTATCTAAAAAAAAAAGTCAAGGAAAGTTTATATATAAAAGGAAAGAAAATGTTATGTGTTGTAGTAACTAAACTACTAAAATTCTAAAAAGCCACAAATCAAATTCGAAAATGATTTTCGCAATTAAATCACAGTTGAATGAAGGAATTGAATTTCAATTTCGTTACAAGCTTAAATCCTAGCAATATAAAAAATTTAGAAGTTTTTGAGATTCTGGAATATTTTATAGTTAAAATATTTCCTTCACGTTTTAGAATAAAGTTTTGTTATGCCATCGATTAAAAAAATTTAGAGGGAAAAACGAAGTAGTTGTTTTTTAACCTGTGTTCTCTTTAAAAGTCTTGATTGATTTTTAAAATCTTTCTTCATCATTCTTCTTTATTACATCATCTTTTTCTTTTAATTATCTTTATACTTACATCATTCTATCTCCTATCATCTACAACCCTCTCTTATCAAACATTTATTATTGAAATTACACTAAAACTCATTAATTGATTCTGATTTTAATTTTTTTGAGCTACCTGCAAATATTTAATTAGTTAGATATTAGGTATTGATGTGATTTTTTCCCCATAGTAATTACATAATGGAATGAATTAACAGTAGAAATGGTTTTATTATAATTAAATTTGACGATTTTATTTATTACATCCCTTCAAATTTATATACGTTATGAAAATTTTCATTCAAATTTTATTTTACAAATACTTACTAGAATTATGTAGTTACAACACTTTCGAGAAATTTTGATTTTCTGACGTAACTTCGTTTTAAATTAATACTGACTAACGTAGAGTCATTAATTTAAAAGAATATGGGCTGGAGTGTTAATGAAAAATGAAGCTTCTTTCATTTCAAACAATATAGAAAAGCACTATAAACATTTCTAGTGTAAAATTTTCTCTTTACAAAATCAAAATCAGTTGCACTCATTTAACATTTCGCAATCACCTTCGCCGAACATTTAATATCAAAATTTATATTTTTCTCAAGCAGAAAAACAATTCAAATAGTGAGAACGAAAAATTAAGGGCTCTTATTCGACATGAACCGAATGATTCCAAAAACAAAGGAATTCAAGCTTCTTGTTTGGGAAAACTCTTGTTCGAATTCGCTGCCGAAATCCATTGTGTGCTATCATGTTATGGCCAAACAAGCGCATCCGATGAGTCCGGACGTAATTAGCGTCATCATTACTGACCTAGAACAATCTCGTGGATATCGAGGTAAAATATGGATGCATCCTTTTTTTAGACTAACCTTCATGCTCAAAGAACCAAATCATATCAGATGACTGGAAAAAAAATTATTATAGCGATAGGATGAGAAATCCCCCCCCCCCAATCGTTTCTCGTTCTTTTCTTTCTCTCTCTCTCTCTTTTTTTTTTTGAAAAAAATTTTCAAGTTTACTTCTTTTTTCTAATGGATATCTTAGAAAACAATCCTTGATCTTAAATATTTCCAATGCATTGTTGATGTTTCCGGATTTGTACAAATCAGTTGATTTGTTTAGATGTGCCTGATGAGACTTTGATACTCGTATTTTTTCCAAAGCTTATTTCTAAAACATTCACAAATCGATGTGGATTAGCTTTTAAAATTTTAGGTTCTATTTAGGCTTCTAATTTAGTAGCATTCTGTAAAAAATTGTCGTTTTTCAGTAATCAATCAAATGAAAAAGACATTTAAACAATTAAATTATAAAACAGTGATTTTTTTTTTTTTTTTGTATATGTGTCATGTTGAGTTATTTGAAAAATTAAATCTTTCCAACAATTGACAAAGACAATTCAAGAAGTTTCATTACAAATCTTGTTCATTATACTCAGAAATCTGAGTTTTGTATTTCAAAGTAACTTTAATAAAACTTTCTGAAAAGACATTTTTTTATGAATTCATAAATTAGAACAAATATCTGAATCACATAATTATTCAACTATTTTCTAATGCGTTTATTTCAATCATTGTTATTATTACTTTCAAATCGTCTGTGGAAACGGATGGCAACAAATTCTAGTTCCATATTGTTGCCAGATTTCTATCTCTATTTAGAATTTAAAAACGCAACAACTGGAAAGATGAAAAGAAAGAAAAGAAAAATATTTTTTTCAAAACTCCTTTTAGCAAAGTAATTATTTTAAGAAGGAGAACAAAGCAATGAATTAAATATGACTGTCTTCTTTCTTTAGATTATTTTTTAATGTTACTTCTGTTACTTAAAGATCTATCAAAAGCCTAATTAAAATAATGTGATATTGTATATTGAACTGGTTTTCTTTGGAAGAATAACATTAAACCTACAGTTTTCCTATTTAGAGACTGTGCTTTTTGAATTGGTATTCTTAAATGGGGAATAAATAGAGCATTAAAAATACCTAATTAAAGTCATTTAATTATAACTTTGTAAGCATAAATTTTATTTATTGCCAAACGATATAAAAAAATCTGAAATATAATCTAGAATAACAAATTTTTCAAAATGAAAATGTATGTCCTTATAAAAATGGCAATTTAGCAGACAATTGTTTTTTGTACAATTCTTAAGTCATGTGACTCATAAATGTTTATTTTAAAGAGGGAAAGACTATCGAATGTTTAAATAAATGAAAATATAAGTATTAATAAACAGAAAATAATGGTATTAGGTACAAATGGCATTTTTATTTTTTGATTAGCTTTTTCATAATATGTGTATTCACCTCTATGTTTACAGTGTGTGCTACCACATTGTAAACATTACCAATACTAAAACATTACACAAATGCGTGCTATATCATTGCGTGTCATATACAAATTCACTCTAATTTGTTGCTTTTCATGGCTGATACCCCATCCCTAAATCTACTCAAATCTCACCGCTACGTTACTCTTTGTCGGGTACACAGCAACTTTTACGTTATTCATTTTATCGATTTCCATTGTCATGAATTTTTTTTCTCCCCTTTCATTACGTTCTCTACAGACCTCTGCCATAGATACTTGCTCTTCAACAAAAAGATACAATGAAAGGCGCCTCTACACAATTCAGTCCGAACCGGATGTTTCCCCAAGAGGGCAGGTGACCTTTTGGGGATTGGGGCCCCTCTGAGAAACACCGCCCCACCGTTGAACTCTTGCAGGATTCTTTGTGGAGCTCGTAATGGTTTTTTATTGCATGTATTTTGCGGACATTCTAGAAAATTCTGGAATAATTCTTTTATTTTCAAATTTTATTATTTTATTTTCAATATTTATTTGTGTTTATAAAAAAAAGACATATAAAGAAATAAAAATTGCCCTGTAAACTTGAAAATTCTAGATTATGTAGTAGGAAGTTATAGTCCATTATTTCGATTTATCTTAGAATATATTTTGAGTTAAGGTGACTGATTACTTTCAAAACCGTGATTTTGAAAAAGCGTATAAATGATTAATTTTTTGATAATTAGTGCCAATTGAATTTTAGTATATACATGTAAAACTGTTTTAAGAATATTATGACGAGATAAAAGTATTGAAATACATTTTTTGTTTGATGAAAAATGAAGTAAGAATTATATATATTTTCAAAACATTCTCCTTTTATGAAAAATACTTCTATAATAATGTTGTAGGAACTATAGCTAGGATTTCTCTACACCGAGGTTGAACTAAAATTTTTGAGTTTTTTTTCTGAGCTACGATCAATTACAATGTTTCTTTTCTTTTGTTAAAATTTCTTTACTCTGATTATAATGAAATATATGAATAAATCCACTTTTAAAATATATCTTTCAAAAATTTTTGTTCAACCCTAGCTTTGTATAGGCGCAATATTATTATAGAAGCATTTTCATAAATGGGAAATGTTTTAAAATATATCATTCTTCATTTTTCCCCAAAAAAATAGTATTTATATATTTTTTCAAGTAATAATATTCTTAAAACAATTTTATCTGTGTATTCTAATTCATCTGACACTAAAAATAAAAAATAAAAATTATTCATTTTACACTTTTTTAAAATCTCGGTTTTGAAAGTGGTCTGTCACCTCAAATAAAATCCAACATTTTTATCAAATATACTTACGGAAATTGGCTTGTATGTATTAAGAGACTGTTTTCAAAATTGTGTTTATATTATTATTATTAAGTTAATTTTTCTTTATGCTTTCAAAAAAAGTAATTTACACTTTTAATGTAATTAAGATTTTTGTCGAGTTGAGATATTTAAATTTTTAACTAATAAAATCGTTTTCAAAAATAATCTTCGTTATTACTGAAAATGATTGTTCCAGTAGTTTGCATCAAAAACTTTAACCGTAAATTCATTTTTATTTAATCTTCAATGTTTTTTTTTTCAGAACAATTATTTAAAAAAAAAACCGTACAAAAAAAACTGTTGCATGGTGATCAAACGTTTCTGCGTTTTCAATAGCAGTAAAATCCAACTAATTGTCATATATTAATTGAGAGCATTTATGTAAAATTTTTGCAATTATCAATTCGAAATTTATTTATAAATTTCAAGATATAAAGGTTTAATTAGTATTTTTTTTTATTTATCATTAACCATTTTACCATAAAGGAAACCTTATATAAAAATCTAATTATATGAATGTTTTTAGATTTCCCAAAATAACGTAACAATGATTACTTTTAATTAATTGAAATTCTCTAAAACATTCAGAAGGCCTATTATATGGTTCAATTACCTTTTTTAGAAGTTGGATTCGGAAACGTGTAATTTAATCTCTTGAAGAAAGGATTCTTTATATAATCATAATAACTTTTTTAAAATAAAAAAATACCCCCAGCTCTCTTTTTTTTAAAAAAAAATGATAAAAATTGACGAATAATATTAACATAAATATTCAGTGTGTAAATATTTAAATATTGAACAGTATTTTCGCTTTGTTTTCTTATTATTTGAAATTGTTTCTGTTTAGCTCAATAGTAAATAATTCATTCCTATTATTTATAAAAACAAGTTTTACTAGATTTCGGTTATTCATCAATGTTTCATTTTTTGGTAAAAAGTAAGAATATTTTTAATATCGAATTTTTATTCCATTCTTTTTTTATTATTATTATTTTAATGTTTACAGGAACTCTTTTTGTTTTCAATCGGAATACAATAATTGCCTTCTTTTCGAATTTTCCACGAAATACACAGGTATCATAACAATCTACAAACCATAGCTGAATTTGAACAATACATTTCTGATGCATGTCAAACCTTTCTAAATGAAATGTTCACACGGGCATCCGCAAATTTTGTCTTGTTATTGCAGCAAAAGGTGGTTGTGAAAAAATTGCTTGTTTATTTTCCCAGTTACAAGCGCCACCTGTTGTTGAACTTTGTAATTAATTCTGAAACTTAGAATAAATCCCCTGGTTACGTAAGCAGAATACGGCAAAGCGTACATATCTCTCGCCTTCCATTCTTCTTTAATTTATTTTTGAAATCGTCAGTTATTTTTGGAACACTCCGTATAAGCATATTTTAAACTACTTCAGATAATTTCGTTGTTTTTTGTCATTTTATTGCTTTTTTCTCATTAAAATTGCTTTTAAAATCAGATTCATCGTAACTTTGTACATGAGGATCTAATGATATTGTAACTTTAAGAAAGGAGGAAAAAATCGTAGAAAAACAGCAATTATTTCCTAAAAAAAGCACGAATGTGTGAGCATCATAAAACACCCACACACAAATTTATTTTACAAATCCTGAGAGAAATGCATACTTATTATTATACCAAACACCACGCGATGGTTTAATTCAAAAAAATAATGGAGTTAACTTCCGAATGAAGTTCAACTGGCTATTGAGGTCAAAATGTTCCATGTGACAGTATGTAACGTGATATTAAATGAAATGTTCGTTCATTAAACTTTTTTCTGTTGTGCATCGTTTATGGACCATATCGAATGCTCACGGGACAAAACCATTATATGCAGAGAGAGCAAAGTACCATCCTTTCATTGGATAAATATTCAGTCAGGAAAATTGACGAACGCGAACTTCTTAATAACTGTTCTCAGTCTTCAGGTTATTTTTCATCTTTAGATTTTGGAATAACAAAATTATCTATGCTCCAAGTAATTTTTCGTACTTTGAGGAAATTTTTTAAAGGTTATTTGATTTTAATGTTTGCTTCGAGGGATGTAATTATACTAATTATTTATAAATTTAAAACTTGTTGCAAACATGCAATTATTAATAAAAGTTAGTTGTATTTTAAACGGGGAAAACTGTACAAATTTGGCAGTTATGTTTATAAGGCGATTAGTTTGTTTTGCTTGTGATGGGCTATAGTTTCCGCGTAATTCACTTCAGAAATGATGTGAAGAGTTAAAAAAAAATTTTTTTAGAACTAATAACTTATTATTATTATTGATATTGTACTAATTATTGTTATTTAGTAGTTTCCGTCATCAAACACTTCAAGAGTTTTTCTTTGTTACTGATCTCAAACCGTCATCAATAACGAAATCGCTGGTTTGTAATTGATACTAAAATGGTTTTGATCAAACAAATTTGTTTAAATTGTTACTTTTAGAAGGAAAAAATTACATCCCAATTATTCTATTTATTTACTAGTCGTAACCCACCCGCTTCGATGGGTATTTCATGATGTTTTATAAGAAAATACTGTTTATATATATATATATATATATGGATTTAGATTTCCTATCCATTATTTTCAATTGGTTTTTGCTCGATATTATTAAAAGAAAAGGGGAAGGTTGGCTGGCCAAAAAACATGTTCAACCTCACTTTTATACAGAGGAATTTTTTTTGTATACAAGCTGTCCTAAGTCAGCAATGTTGATAATACTGTAGCATCCATTCTTTTATATTTTTATATTTCATCCATTCTTTTATATTTTTCAATTTTTTCATATCTCCTTTTAAATTCTGTTGTCTGGTTATCATGCAATTGCAAATCATTTAAGTATTAATCATGTTCATTCATCTCTCTTGTAGAGAAATTTTGATTTTATATATATATAAATTGAAACCAAATCCTAGCATTAAAAATTTCGATTGTATTGAAAATATACTTAAATCTGTAACTGTCACCTCTTGATAAAAAAAAAAGGGGGGGGGGCAGAAATAATCAATTTTGTATTTTCTAAAAATCTCTAAAATTAAAGTATAGAATGATGTTTGCTCTTTCATAATCCTATAATCAAGTGGATACCCGAAAAACCAATTTTCGGTGGATCTCTACTCTGTAAAATGAATATGCAAGCCAAATTTCAAGTCTAAATCTAACAGGGAAATAAACGAAATTTTTGCTATCAATACCCTCGTAATCCCGTTGAGAGTCGTTTTCCAAAATAATCGTTCTTATGGATTTTAATTCAACAAAAGAAAATGCAAACCAAATTTCATTATTATAGTCCTTGTAGTTCGAAAAAAGGAATTTTTTTTGTCAGTATACGCCCCAGTAACTCCCTGCTCCTCACAGGAGTTTATTTCCGTAAAATACCTTCTTAGTGTATCCCTATTCAACAAAAGAAAAATGCTTAACTAATTTCAAGTATGTGGGTCTAACAATTCAAAAACAGGAATTTTTTCTATAACTCCTCTTGACACCTCGCAACCTTCCTTGGGAGTCAATTTTCGTTTTATTCCTTGTCAGAGGAACTCTATTCCATGAAAGGATCATGCCTACCAATTTTCAAGCAGGTAGATCTAATAGTTTAAAAATGGAAATATTTATCGATTACGCCCCTTAATCTCCCGAAATGAAACTTGGTGGTTGATATTCGTGAAACCCATTTTGTAGCGGTTCTCTACTCTACGAAAGGAATCTGCTTACCAAATTTCAAGACTGTACTTCTAATAGTTTAAAAATGGGGATAATTATCTATAACACCCCTTGAGCCCCCACAACGCCACTTGGAGGTCTGTTTTCACAAAACCCGTTTTGTAGGGGAACTGTCTCAATGAAAGGAATCTGCTTACCAAATTTGAAGACTGTGCGTCTCTAATAAGTTAAAAATGAAAAAAATTATCTATAACGCCCTTGAGCCCCCGCAATGCCACCTAGGGGTCGATTTTCACAAAACACATTACATAAGGGATCTTTAATCCATGAAAGGATTCTGATTATCATATTTCAAGATTGTAAGTCCAGCAGTTTAAAAATGGAAATAATTATCTATAACGCCCCTTGGGGGTCGATTTTCACGAAACGCATTTTGTAGCGCATCTCTATACTATGAGAGGAATCTGCTTACCAAACTTCAAGACTGTGCGTCTAATAGTTTAAAAATCGGAATAATTATTTATATCTCCCCTTAACCCCCGCAACACCCCTTGGGGGTCAATTTCCCCCAAAACCCATTTTGTAACGGATATTTACTCCTTGAAAGAAACATGCCTACCAATTTTCAAGCAGGTAGGTCAAATAGTTTAAAAACGAAAATATTTATCTATTACGCCCCTTAATCCCCCACAACGCCACTTGGGGGGCTATTTTCCCAAAACCCATCTTGTAGCTGATCTCTACTCTATGAAAGGAATCTATTTATCAAATATAAAGACTGTGCGCCTCATTGTTTAAAGATGGAAATAATTATCTATAACGCCTCCTAAGTCCCCGCAACGCCACTTGGGGGTCGATTTTCACCAAACTCATTTTGTAGCGGATCTCTATTCTATGAAAGGAATCTGCTTACCCAATTTCAAGATTGTACGTCGAGTAGTTTAAAAATGGAAACACTTATTTATAACGCCCCTTGCGGTTCGAATTTCGCAAAAAATCCGTTCTTAGCTGATCTCTACTCTATGAAAGGAACATGTCTATCAAATTTCAAGTCTGTAGGTTGAATAGTTCCGGAGATATCGTGATTAGTCAGTCAGTCAGTGAGTGAGTCGCTTTTCTCCTTTATATATATAGATTTTTTGATGTTCACATGAGCTTATTTGTAGTTGGCGATTAGTAGCAACAAAGTTGGCGACAAAAATCAGCTAGCTTCAAAAATATTGAAATATCATAATGGCTGAGTAACTAAAATGCCAGATCAACAATACTGGATTAGCAGACTCAAAATTTATTAAGATGGAATTTTTTAAAGAAACCCTGAAAAGTAGTTATGCACATGATAGAAATTGTCAGTTTTGATGCTATAGCATGCTATCATAGGTCATATATGATTCTTTAGCCAAATAAAAACCTACAACATTCACTTGCAATACAGAAGTAATTTCTTTTTTGGAAATTATCCTTAGTCGACGTTAATAGTCATCGAATGGGGTATTAATTGGTACTTCGTATTATACCATTGAAGTGGTCGTGGACAGAACCCACGACCTTCGGATCCAAAACCGAGTAACTTAACCACTATACCAAAATGATCACCTTAGTACGGAGGTTGTTACTGGCTTATATAAATGATACCGCTACACCATTAACTGAATTTTTTTCAAATAAAAAACACTTGGCAAACACCACGATATATAGCCAATACTGAAAAACTGTTCCCATACATTTTCAAAACAATAATAATAATGACAGCATCTGGCGAGACGTCTTTTGAATTGGCGATCTTTTTTTTATTTGGTGAAATTGGTCGACTGTATAATACGTAAGTACCAATCAATAATATAAAAATTAATAAAAGAATGGATTCTTTATCTTTTTAAAAGGAGAAAGAATTGAGAACTGAATTATGTCTGTAGACTGATACTTAAGGAATTTAATTTCCAGCATGTGTATCATGGTTGGTTTGGATTTGCGAGCATTTTTTCTGTTTGATCAACCGTGTATAAACATGTCTTTTTAATCCTGTAGTCGTGATATCTTAATCCACCAGCTGTGTCACTGGAAATACTGTGTCTTTCGAACAGTCGTTATAAAGATCAGAGGTATTGTTATCGTTGATAATTCTGAAATTGTTTCAACCTGATGATCGTTTTAAACCTCCTCTCGAAGAATTAACCTAAAAATTTGCATATCTGTGCCAAAATATCAACATAATGTCATAAATAGTTATGCAGATTCGAGCGCAGAAATTGTTTTAAATATATTGAGTCAAGTTCATTTCGATCTTTGCAGATTTATCTATGTAGAGCAAGTATGATAGCAGTTTTCTATTATTTCTTTTGATAATTTTAACAGTTGTTTTTTTTATGTAATTTGAGTTGCAGCGGATTTATTTTTCGTCTTATGGATTCATATCTATATGTTTTTGTCCTTCTGTAATCATATCATATGTGTAAAGTTAACATATATCAAATTTTGTGCATAAATTTAGTTTAATTGTATGCAGAAAAATTACACGTAGGGCCACTGGTAACAGTTCGGAATCCTCACTAAAAATGCATATATGTGTATGCATCTTTTTAAGTACGAGCTAAACATTATCGTGTAATTTTTTTCTACTTAAGAAATGATGTCTATGGTTCGAGGAATCATATGGGAGAATGTGCTTGATATCTTCCCACATATTTACATATTTCCTGTGGATATTCATAGCATTTGCAAAAACTGCATTAGATTTATGCTGTTTTTTGGAAAGATACTTTCAAAAACAAATATTACGATTTTGGTAAGATACTTGCTCGTTCGCCACCGACCGTAATTCAAAATTGCACAATGTCCGTTTCTAATATATATTTTTTTTAATGCAAATACAGTGGCGTAACGTACAGTCACGCATCGCGGGGGGCCCAAAGCCTGACTTTGCAGGAAGGGGCTAATATTCTCTGTTACGACATTGTGCATTTATATATATATATATATATATATATATATGCGATATAAATTTAACTTATGTTTTAAAAACGCAATCATTTATTTTTCACCCCGGGAAAAAAATTTGTTGGCCGATATCTTACTTGTTTTGGAATTGAATATAATAATCGAATGTAATTTTTTTTTTTATTTAGAAAGAAAGGCTTTGGAATATGAATATTTTGCACGGAAAAAAATAAGTTTTTGAAAATTACTCATCCTGTGTCTGAAGGAATATTTAAAATAAGTAAATCTCTCAAATGAATATGGAAAGAAATCGAAGTCGATAATCATCCTAAAACATATACATGAACGAATTCTTACTTTATATCACTTCACTGGTTTTACTTTAATTGAGATCTGGAATTTGAAAGTTTTTTAAAATTTATTTGTAAATGCCTTATACTTATTTGTTGATTTGCAAAATTAGAATATTTTCAAACAAAAGTTTCCGTTTAAAGGCTTATTTGTGAATACCCCATTAAAAAGCGTGCTATTTTACGGGAGCATTTTTGAAATTCATAAGAATTATTTAAAAAATTTACAATACTGTGAGGATTATGTTACGATCCCTTTTGAAAACCTATTTCTTTTCCCTCTTTGTTGGCGGAAGATCCAAAATCATTTAAAGTTGCTTTGCATCTTTTCGAGTTCAAAAAAGAATAGGAATATAAAGTATACATTCACTTAAAGAATATTTTATTTCTTTGTTTTTTGATGTACAATTTGTAATAAATGTAATTTTTAATGATTGTTACTTTTTTTCAAATTGAAGCTTGTAACTATATATATAAATTTATTTAAAAATATCATAATTATTCAGTTTCATCTAAAAATAAAGTTCGCAAAAACTGAGCTGTAACTAATATATCAGATATCACTTCCGCAACTTAATAGGATTACTTAGAAGCAGATGGAATCCAATTATGTTTCTATTTTGATGCGTACGCTTGTTTTCTTTTTGTTGATAACGTTTCTACTGGAGAGCTTTTCCTTTCTCTTTACTTGTAAATAATTTGCTTATTTCGCTACAACTATATTTAGGTGGAGGAACAAAGATCAATTTTGAATTCTCCATAGCTGTAACATTCTAATGCTCAAATTGTTGCTTTTAGATGTTTTTAATGTAAAAAATTCCTTCTGATTTCGAATTATTTTGGTTAAATTTTTCCTAAAGAAAAATGCCGGGAAGTTATTCTGGTAAGCAAAACTATATGCAAATTATTATTCTATCATATTTTCTATAATATTAAAATCCTGCAAATTATCTCTTTAAAAATGTAATTTGAGACAAATTTTACAAATTTTAATGTAAAAGAATATTGATAAAATTTTTTGGATAGATTCGTGTATTGATAAATTATATCATTGAATAACTAGTATATAGAGCTAAAATTAAATCCTCATTAGATGTAACGCAGGTACGGCTCTTCCACAAATGTTGTTGTTGCTGTTGGCGTGTCCATGATGTGCAGATTAATAAAAAAAGAAGCTTTATATCACTTCGAAGCTGTCTTTGACAACTTCGACAACCTCAACAGCTTTATCAGAGAAGATGAAATCTTCTGAGTCTTCTGGGCTGACCTTGAAAAGTCTGGCTTGAATTGCTGGGCAGCTGAGGATATGTTGTGGAGACAGTTGAACATTAGGGCAGAGTTTGGGTAGTGATTTGTGTAACTTCTTTGTCCGTCAGTTGAGATTTTCATTCCTTTTATGTGCTTTGTTCTAAGTCTAGTTATTATTGATGCTATTCTACGGTTGCTGTTTAGAGCTGGGATGGAATATTTAGAATTATTTTTGAATAGCCTTCGGCTGGCAACTGCATTGGTGTCGATGAGGGACGTGAGGTTAGATGATTGAGGGCAAGATCTGGATTCTTTGGCAAGTCCATCGGCTTTCTCATTACCGAAGATATTTACATGGGCTGGTATCCATTATAGCGTGCAGGATCTCTTTTCTGTGATAATTTTGTTGATTGATTGGATAATTTTGTGGCCGATTTGGCACTTGCCCTTCTGGATGGCTTGCAGCGCAGATCTTGAGTCTGTGAGGATGAATTGTGCAATATCGACTAGTTTTCCACAAATAATCGTACTTATTGAAATATGCAGTGTTGAACAGTATTGTTTAAATGCGCACATATATATTTATTCTAAAGTCCCCCCCCCCTCTTTGTATGTTTTTGGATATCTCGCCTGTAACGTAAAAACAATCATTCGGAGTTGTAATTTTTTTTTACTTATTACTATTAACTCACTTTAAAAAATTTAATTATATATGACAAATTAACAAATTTTTGGAAATTGATATTTGGATATTTTTATTAGGTATCCAGTGCATTGATTAGATCATCTGTATAACAATATTTTTAAATGAGTAACTATGAACCTAAAGAGTTAGAATTAAATATAAATTTTTCAGGCGTATTAAATTCGAATTCTTTAATTTTTATATTTCAATAGTTCTTAAATTTTATAATTAACCAAAATATTTAAGTTTTCTTTGTATACATTACATTTTTACTAGATTTTACTGTGAATATTTTACATTTTTTGAAGTATTTCTTGTTTCTTAATCATACTTCGTCAAGCGGCAAAATGTGACTGATACAAACACTTGTTAGGCACAAATTTGTCTTGTCAAAGGAATTAGACTGTTTGAAAAATGATTTTTTACATTTGAATCTTATTTAAATTTGGTTATTTAAAGTTGTATGCATAAAACCTGCGTGCATGATAATTCTGATTCACCATTCGCAAACTAAGAGTAACAAAATGTACGTCAAAACAAACAATATTTGTTATTGAGACTGTGTCATCATTTATTCAATCAGAAAAAGGAACAGTCTCTCAATACATTTTGAAAAGGGGAAGGGTATATAAGTCAATCCCAAGAGTCTAAGTAGTTTCTCAACGTTATGTTTCCGATACCAGCGAATGTTGTATGTAGAACCACAACGTGTGATATTAATCTAAAGGTGTATTTTTGTAATGTGATCTTCATGGAAGTCGAAAGGTGCAATATACGCTAACCTATTGAAGTGGCCTCAGAAGAAATATCGTGGGTTAAGTTCACACACACACACAGAAAAACGCGGAAGAGAGAGAGATTCGTGACTATCCCATTTTTCGATTACGATCGTAATTTCTGTTGTTAAACTTTTTTTTTTGTCTTGTTGTGTTGTCAGAGACATCTTAAGACAGGGGCCAACTGGGCCTAAAGTCACTTCCGCGAGGAAGTCACTTCAATAATCACCTCGCTCTCAATAAGAAAATAAAACAAATTTTAAGCGCCAAACATTATTTCCTAAAATATATTCTGAAAAACAGAGAATTTCGAAGTATATGCCAACTGGCAACATTGACAAGGCTATTATTATGGTATGACCGTCGTCTGTGTCTAAGCCTAGGTCCTCACGGTTTGTGCCTAGGCTTGTGTGCGCACGTTTATTGGTAACGAGTTACCATTTGTACTAGTATTCGACAACGTATGCTATTATATCTACTTAAATTGGTCACAGGTAGAACTTATTTTTGCATAGAGACCCCAGGGCGTCAAGAAATCTTAAGATGTCACTATTTGTAATCTTATTCGTCATATTTGATCCATAGTTAATGCCAATTTGTAGATATATAGCGTACAAACAAACTATTTGTTTTCTATTCCTTTTATTCACTGTCTTTTTCTTCTTTCTAGAATTGGTGATGGCGGATCCTGAGGACACGAATGGAAGCATCAGCACGTCAACGCTACCACGTAGCGCCAAACGATGTCGTATTCCACGATTGAATCGTTCGACATCGGTGCGAGGGAAGAACGACCGTTCGGATACCCTTAAATCCGATACTCGTCCAAAATCTATGAGTTTGTCCTCTAGGGACTACCCTTGGCAACTGGATGGAAGATATGGCGGCGACTTAGGTTCCATGAATTCAATGCCTTTCTCCGTTGACGATGACAGTTCCGTGAAGAGTTTCGGAAGCTTTGTAAGCTACACATCTTTCGCTAGTCAGAGCCAATGCACAGAGGCATCCATATCTCGGCCCATGAGTCGGTCCTACTATGGTAAGAAGTATGTCCTCCACTGTGATAGGCACTTGGTGAAACAAGAGGAGTACCTGACTCCCACGCAAAGAAAGGACAAAGAAATCAGACAACTGAAATCTGCACTTATGAAGCAGACCAAAAATTGCGATGAAAAAAATATGGAAATAGAAAGACTGAAGGATGATCTCAGACGTTTACAAGACGCGATAGCTGAGGTGAGTTTAGTTGCAATGCTTGTGATTGTATCTATTGATTTACTATTTTCATCCTATATATAGATTTTCTGTTAAGATTATTACCGTATTCGCGTAAAAATGAATAATTTTTTTCAATTTCCACTATTAGTTCATTATCTCCTTATATCTTGTTCAAATTTTCAATCGTTAATAAAATACTTTTTAAAGCGCTCAGTTGAGCTGAAATTTTATATACACGATTATTTTGGATGACAATATGGTAATTTAATTATAATTAATAAAAATTAATTTATTAAAACTAATTATTCAAAGAATTACAGATACAGCCATGTTGTCATCATTTTTGGTGACTTGTGTCAAAACTTTAAAATTTTTCTCACATTTTAAAGCTCACATTTGAGCTGAAATTTTCTATACGCGATTGTTTTGGGTGACGATACGATAATTTAATTATAACTAATTAAAATTAATTGACTGAAACTAATTATTTAAAAAATTACAGATACAGTCACGTTGGTTTCATTTTTAAGGACTTGAATCAAAACTTTAAAAGATTTTTTTTCCGTCACGTTTTAAAGCCTTCAGTGGAACTGAAATTTTATATACAGGATTGTTTTGGATGACAATACGATACTTTAATGATAATTAATAAAAATTAATTGCCGCTTAATATTGTGATTCTGTCATATGTATATACATATTTATATTAATTATAATTATTTGATAAAAAGAGTAACTAAAATAAAAAATTTATATGTTGATCTGAGTGGGAATTGACTTAAAATTACTTTAATATTGCTTGTTTTAAAACATTTTAATGAAAATTTAATTTTTATTGCTCTTTGTATAATCTATCACATGCATATTGTAAAGAAGAAATTCCCAGAAAATTATCAAACACCTTCACAACAAAATATATGAAAAATATATCAATTTGACAAGTTTTTTATTGGGAAGTTTAATGTACACATTCAATGAAATCTCGAAAACACATTTTCTTCTATTTTCTTCTTTCTACGACTTCTTAAATTTAAGAGGAGACTCTCCTTATTAAAACAAATTTATTCGTAAAATTATTGCATCAGAATCTAGAAAATACATTTCATGCTGATGTTAAAAAAAATCCAGTGTATTCATAAGATCCATATTTATAATAGAAAATCTTATTTTTTTGTCAGTTGCGGGGAAAAAAAATGTTCGAATTTAGTTTTAAAAAAAGACATATATTAAATAGAAAGACATTGAGCATGCTTATTAGAATTATATGAAATAACAAAAGTATTTATATAAATAAAATATGTTATACCAAAAATGCTATGAAATTTTCCAGTGATGTTTTGGCGGAAATTCTCTATCCCTCTTCTAAATATAAACTTTACTTTTTTAAAAAAAAGTATAATTTTTATGGGGAAAAATTCCTATGGAAATAAATTGGAAAAATAGTTATATGTCGAAAAACGTAATTAAATATTTATCTTACAGAAAATGTGCATGCATAAATTTTAAGAAACTGTTCGCGATCGATCAAAACAAGTTGATAAAATATCTGGCATTAATTTTTTCATATCGATTGCTTGAAATCCTGAGGTCAAACGATTTTGATTACTATTTTTACGACAGGGGGAAATATTTATCGAAGAAAAGTATGTCTGTACAGATGCATTTAAAAGTGAGAATGACGCAAAACTTCCAAAGTCAATATATTTTTTTTATCGAATCAAATATAAACATAGCCATAGTTTTTTTCCTAATCTTGAGCTTTATATTTCATTATATCAGATTAAAATTGTAGACGTATCTATAATAATACTATAATATTTTTCACTAAAATTTCATCAGACATGCAGAATAGCAAAATAAACATCTGTTCTTTAAAAGCAGTAAGTGAATCGATTAGATTTTAGTTTTTCTTGTTGGTCATTTAGTACCAAATGTTTGTTTTTACACAAGTTGCTTGTATATTTAACTATTAAGTTACGCGTAACATTTATAGAGAAATATATGAATATTTATCATATAAGGTAAAATATGGAGCTTTTTCACATTAAAAAAGCTTGCTAAAAGTACGAATTTTTTTCGACTGATTTTTTACCGAAAATTGAAGTACAGTAAGGAATTAAGGCTTCGTCTACCAGCCATTTTTAATTTGTGAAGATAATATTAATCCTTTGGAATTCCAAATCGATATCGTGCATCTACAGTCCATTAAGTTTCTACCTTTTAATCTCAAACCCATATCTTGCACCTTCCGTGGAATTCTCAAAAACCTATATCGTGCATCTACCTTTCATTCTCAGGTACATCATTCTATTGTGGTACATCAGCCTTCCATTCTCGAACCTACATCGTTCATCCATCTTCCATTCTCAAACCTATATTGTACATCAACATTTTGTTCTCAAACCTATATCGTTCATCTGGTTTTCATTCTCAAACCTATATTGTACATCAACCTTTCGTTCTTGTATCGTTCATCTATTTTTTATTCTCAAATCATCTATGTAATTTCTACCTTCCATTCTCTAATCTATATCGTACACACACACCTACCTTCCATTTTCAAACCTATATCATTCATTTACCTTCCATAGAATTTCTACCTTCCATTTTCTAACCTACATCGTACATAATCTGAATGCAATAAAATGCATCTGAAAGAGCAAAAATAATGGTTTCTCTTGAATGATGTACACACGTTTCCTCCAACTTCTAAAAATGTTTTTAAATGCTTCTCGAAGATCTGAAAACTCACTAGTGAATCATTAAAATAAACATAAATATATTTTCAGAAATCAGCGAGATAATATAAATCCAGATAAACATTCAGGATTTTTTTGGTTCTTTCGGGCCCACTTTATTGCATTCTAATTGATGTACGTGTCCACAATCTGTCTCAAAATAAGCAACAAACAGTAAAATTAATATAACTCGTGAAAAAAGGTTACAGCAATAAAATCTGCAAATGTACCTTGCAGTGAAATGCGAAAGCAGCTCTACAATAAAGTATTTGCAATAACCACACACAGAGCTGTGTAATGCGATTGGTATAA
This sequence comes from Trichonephila clavata, assembly GCA_019973975.1. Classification (NCBI taxonomy): domain Eukaryota; kingdom Metazoa; phylum Arthropoda; class Arachnida; order Araneae; family Nephilidae; genus Trichonephila; species Trichonephila clavata. The sequence continues at coordinate 133,586 of BMAO01004048.1, forward strand.
AAACAGGTTCACTTCAGAAGTTGCTATTTCTTTCATTGCATCTTTCTGCACCATTTTTTTTTGTTCCAAATTTCTGAAAATGAGTTGTTGACGGCATTTCAGGGAAAACATAGCTGGTATGCAATCAAACGGATCCATTTTAGAGAAAAATCGTTGGTGAAAAATGTTATACAAAGATCTTAAATGTAAGCCTTTCGATCGTCAGCCACTCGTGGAATCGCTATCAAAATGAGCATGCAGTGTCATGAAGACGTAGTAGTGAACGTCCCAGGTTTACAAGGAGCGTTATCTGTGTCTGCAAGCTAGGCGTTATTGGACGAGTTCAACTCGTTAACTTTTTTCGAGAATTGCAACGGCATCAGGAATAATGATGTCCCGACAAATTGTTTGTAAATGCCTGCAAAAAAGTCATCCGTATTCCAGACCACCATCAGTTTGGGTGCCATTGACGTCGTCTCACAGAAGACATCGGTTACAGTGGACTGTGGATCCCATCCATTAAACACCACAGCAATGGACCAATATATTATTAAACGTTAAGTCCCGATTCTGTATAAACAACTGTTCTCAAAGAATACAAATTTGGAGAATCCCAGGAACTCGATATCAAGCTCGTAATAATTACTGAAAGACATACCTATAATCAGGCTGGTGCCATGGTTTGGGCAAGGATATCAGTCAGCGACCTAACTGATCTTCACAATTTTTTGTCCCTGTTGGGTGACATTTATTTATAGGGATGTAATTCTCGACCCATATGTTCGTTCATATCTGTAAGCCATGAGTCTTGACGCCATGTTTATAGACGATAACGAAGGAGTACACAGAGCTCGCGTTGTTTACCAGTATATGAAACGTAAACGAATGGAATGCCAAGCACGTTCACTCGACTTGAACTCAATAGAGCATGTCTGAGACATGCTTGGGAGATGTCTTATTGTTCTGTGCAATCCTCCTCGAAACTTTAATGACTTGACGACATGTCTTCTTTAAAAATGGTCACAGATCTCACAAAGTCTGATTGACGACCTGTTTGTTGGTATGAATCATCACTTTCGAGCATGCATTTCCAATAGAGGTGAGCACACATCCTACTGATAAATGTTTACAACTGAATCTTTTTTCGCATAAGTTAGATACATTATTATTTATACCGCATATTTGAAAACTGATTGTTGTTTCCTATGTTATTTTGCGAGGCACATTGTCTCTTCTTCTGTTCAACAACCTGTAAAAATTTTACTTCTTATCAACAATTTGTTTTCATTTTATTACCATGTTTCTGTTTGTTGCTCATTTTTTGATGCAGAGTGTAGATTTAAAAGAGAAAGTAGAAATTCCTAAGAATTAATAATATTGAAAATAGACGGTAAACAGTAGCCTTAATAGCATTAAAATCTTTTTCCCTGATTGTATTCCTTTAAAAGGTGTGTGAAGTTTTTTTTTTTTAAATATGACTTAAATCAAATGCATATACAAAAGATTGTAAATTATTTGCATTAACTTTATATTGTAATATATATGTGTTTTTGAGTTATGTTTTGCTTTCTTCAATTAAGATAATTTGTAACTTTGTCTTCCTTCTTACAGCTTCAAGTCGGTAAGCACAACATTATGAATTCCTCACAGGAAAGTGATAACTTGGACAGTTTGAATGCTAAAAATTCATCTGAAATCAGTTTCGAGAGCAATGACTCCGATAGGAGTGATATACAGACTGTCACAAACAACCACGATGACAGTGGTGTATCAAATGTCATGTCCATGAGTCCAAGAAATAGTTCTGAATTCGACGATTTGGATACTCAGCCCAACAAAGTACTCACAGCCGACAAAGCCGTGAGCACTGACATCTCATACTTTGACTTTTCCCCTGTTCGTAAGGCTGATCCCAATGAATCGGAATATTCTCTTCGAAGTGTCAGTGATGTATCTTTTGTAGATAGCCCCAGCGTGTCTGTGACTCCAGAAGAGAAAATGGCTCTTGCGGCGGCACCTAAGTTGTATCAAGAGTTCCAGAAGTTTTTCACTACTTATAAAGAAGAACTGGAACAGCTGAGATCACAGCATAAAGAACATTACCAGGATTTGAAAGAGGGTTTTAATATTCGAGTGGATGACTTGTTGCAGAAGCTGACTGAAGCTAATTCTAGGTAAGTGTGACTCTTCTTTTTAAAATTTATAAAGGTTTGCCTTTCTCTCTCTCTGTTCTTATTTAGAATATATGAGCCCCTGTCTAAAATATAATATAAGCTTACTGCTGCGTTAGGTTTTTTTATATGCAGGCTTGATTTTAAAATGAACATACCGGAGTATTATTGTAGAGTTTTCCGTGCGCGAAATTATTTAATAAACATAACACACACACAAGAGCTTTTAATGCTAGTTTTATAAACATTAATCGTAGTTTTAAAAAATGTTGATTCTTATGTTTCATTCCTTGTGTTCTACAATATATGTGTTATGTCAATAGATGCAATTAACTAAATTTGTTAAAATGTCTGCAATCTAAAGCTTAAGATTTTAAAGAAAATCCAAAGGCCGTAGGGATATGAGGTCCTTAAATATGTTATAAAATTACGGAAATAATTTCTTTTAAAGAATCTGATATATATATTTCTTAAGAAATTAGGGCCTCCTCTTTTTATTGTCTTGATGGTCAATTATTTTTTATCATTTTATTTTTCTACCTTTTTTTCAATTCTGCTAGCAATTTACAAGTTAATTTATGTTTACCACATTTTTTTTATAATTTTGATTATTATTGCACATATACATTATAGAGCGTCTTAGTATGATTATATTTGCCTAAAACGTTTCAGTTGAAGTTTTTTTACTGCAGTTTTAGAAATCAAACTTTGTTAATATATAATTATTTTGCATTTTTTGGCTTGATGAACGTCTGGTGATATGACCTACAGACAGGTTTTGTGACGATACTATTAAAAGAAACTGCTTCAAATATTTCTCTTTCATCTTTTTGTTATAGAATTTCGCACGATAAGTTTTTATTCATTTAGATACCTATTTCCATGAATAATTTTTGAATACAGAAAAGGAAAATCTATTGCTCATCAAAAGTTGAGTTTTTATTCAGTTAAATTACTTTTTATTTTATTATTTAAATTCCGTTTTGTTTCTTAAAAAGAAAAATTTTGGAAAAAGGAAATGGTTAATTCCGTACGAGAAATCCCTACATATAATCAGAAAACAACTATCTATTTATCACCAGATAATACGCGAGAAAAAATAGTAAAATTTATATTTATTATACCACAAGAGATGTGTATATTATACAATTAAAAAATTACAATAATATGGTCATTTTTGAATGTTTATGTTAGATTGTTGGAATTATGCTTAAATTGTTTTTTTTTAAATAGAATTTCGTTAATTAGATGCTTCTTGAATTTCTATTTGCTCCGTTACGAATTTTCTTCTAATATTTCTCTTGTACTTTAATAACTCGAACTTACGTAAAAGGGGGAGGGGGAGACTGAGTGATAACCGCGTAAGTCGGGTATAATTTCGTAAGCAAATACATGTAAATTACTTTTAATTGGAGCAGGAGACGAAAGAAAATAATAATTTAGAAAAAAATGTGTAATAAATTCTTAGATAATAAGAATACAAAATCGCAAACCGAATTTACAGTGCCAGTTTAAGCTCATTTCGGGCCCTGGGTGCAGAAGATCTGCAGGCCCCCTTGGCACAGGAGGATCGTAATTTATACCTAAAAAATCTGGTTAAGTCCAGTTATCCGGTCCCCAAGCGCCCAATGGATAAACTGGCACTGCAAAGTTGTTTTGATGTAGAATGTTCCATAAAATCAAACAAGTAGTCAACCGGCTCACACACACACACAAAGATATTTTTTTCTCCAGCAAAATTTCCTCGTAGCACACTAATAATATTTTTATTCCTTGTTTTGTTGAAAAAATACGCTCTTCGTTGGAATATGTATTTTCTAAAATTTGTAACCTTTTTTCAACTAAACTGTAAAGCCTGTCAAATTACCAATCGTCATTCAATCTTCTGATTGAACTGGGTCTATGGACTCAAGTTCTTCAATGTCTTGCTCTTACTCATGTATTTTTATGAGTTCATCAATTGCCAGCTCCTGATTGTGGAAATCCAGCAGTTCTTGAACGTCTTCACTATCCACTTCTGAATTTATTTGCCTGGCAAGATTGACAACTTCTTCAATCAAATTACCAATTTCATCAGGCTCTGACAATTGTTCCGCCTGAGTTTTAATGGAGGGGAAAAAAGATATCGACGAAATTTGAAAATTGCGTAACTCCGAATTCGCGTAAGTCGGGATAGCGTAAGTCGAGGTATTACTGTATTCTGGACAATAAATATACCTAAAAAAGATTTTCATTATGCTAGAAAAACATTAACAATTTAACATTTCAGTCTCCGCTATATACGATAGTTTTCAATCCTTGTTCAAGACACAAATTGAAGTTTCCATGAACAATAGTTGTCTAAGTTCTGGGAAACCAGTTTATGTATAATAAACTCAAAAATAATTGAGGTTTCAGTAACATACCGTCTACAGGGGGAAAACACCTTCAATTTATTATTACATAAAGAACATATAAATGGCTTCTGGAAGTAGGATAGTGGAAACTTTCTTTAAAATGATGTATTGTTAACTAGCACCCATTTGTTCAACAATGAACTATTTCCAGCATGTTATACAATATTAATTTTTAAATCTAAACACAGAGGAGGAAATACAAAAACAGAAAAGAATCAAATATTAAGTAATAAAATCGACAATATTGTGCAAAAATTTCCCAATTTTATTCCTTATTTATTGTATAAACTGATTCTGAAATTCAAGTAAGTGTAATACATGCCTAAGATAAGTAATGCAAGAAAATGTTGAGCTCTGATTCAATACAGAGTTAAACTATAAAAATAAATTATTTATTCTGTAATGATTCAGCTGTATATATGAATGGAATGACATTTATTTTTCCAAATGAAACTCAAATTTAAGAATGAAGAATTCGTTTATTGCAATACTTTCAACGTTCATTTTTATTAATTTATTCAAAAAAAATAATCATTTTAATAAAGAATAGAAAGGTAGAAACCTGTAAACAAAATTGAAGCATTTCTCAAACTACGGAAAATTGATATGTCTGTGGTGTGTATATATATATATGTTAACCAGTGATATAACATATCACATGACACACATTTAAGATCGTTTTAAAAACAATGTAACATATTAAAATTTTCAAATTTCTCTTTTTTCATACTCTTCTTTAAAGATTAATTGCCCATTTAGGGGAAAAAAGTATATTGGATAATTTATTTCATTTTTTAATACACCTTTCTTCATGTCAAGTGGAAAATTTCGTATAATTCGAATTTTTTTAAATCCAATTTTTCGAAGTTTTCAGAATCTTTAGACGAATGTTTTGAACAAAACATTATGAAACTATATTTTTTCTTATATTTACTAATAACTTAGCGAATACTTTTATATTTATACAACTTTTTAAAGCTTTTTCGTATTAACAATAGAGTAAACATTTACATTAATTCTTGAATTAAAAAGATCAAAATTAAATATTTGATACATAAAATAAATCTAATATGAAATCTAGGTAATTACTATTTTTTTCAATTACGCCTTTTTAAAAAAAAAACTAAAAAACGATGATCTGACAAAATTAGTACCAATAAATATTTTCTACTTCTTGTACGAAAGGTCTTTAACAAACTTTTTGACAAGTATTGCAAAAAATACGATTTTCTTGAATTGATTTTAAAATAATTCCTTGGATCAAATCGTTTGCCATGGCAACGCAATCGATAACATTAAAGAGGGGGGGGGGGAGTATTTAATTAAAACATGAAAATTTGGTGAGGTCTTTTTGAATTAATTGACTCTCTTCAAAATAATTTGTGTGCGTGTCAAAAATATATAATGTTCTTTATTCCACAGGTATCTGGAATTGAGGCCATTGTTTGACAAAGCCCAAGAAAAGATTCATAGCATTGAAAGTCAACTGATCGAAGTCCGAAAGGATATTGAAACCCAAGAGGATTACCATAACCAAATGTACCTCAAGATGTACAGGTGGAAAAATGCTTTCAAAGCTTGTCTCTGTATTTCAGTTGCCGGATTAGCTTTTAGGCATTTAAGACCTTTCGTAAACATGCCAGATCTTTCTGCTATCCAATATTATCTATCTCCTACGCTTGCTTATGATAATTTTAAACGTATCACTAATAACTGGATTGAGTTTAGACCACAAAATTAAAATAGCTTATTTATTAAGTATTCCATATTGTGATGAAATTTGTGAAGTGATGTAGGCCACAAGTATTGTTTTCTGCGTCATTCAAAAATCATTGATTAGCAGCAACCCTATAAAATAGAGAATCCACGTAGCTTTCATTGATATTCTGTTAGGTCATTAGCAAAGGAAAAAAGGTTTTCTGCTACTTAATATTTTGGTTTTATGTGAGACGTATATGGGCGCCAACAATGTGTAACAATTATTTTCACCCTAATTCGATCATAAAACCAAGAATTAGGATTTAAAAAAAAACAGGGGATAAAATTGGCAGTAAAATTGATCTGAAACTCAATGCATTGCATAATCATATAAAGCAATTGGGAAAATCTCACACTCTCTCCAAACTTAATTCGATTTAAACTTTGTTTTTAGAAATCGACAATCCGTTGGAGTCAAATTTAGATCTAGTTCCAATGTTGGTATGGACAGTGCTACGGAAATATTGTAAACCCTATTCTAGAATGGCATTGTATCTCATCTTTTAAATTCACGATCTTACAATTGTCTGAACTTCTAAATTTTCATTTTGTGGGCAAGTGTGCCAATCGAATTTTGCACCTTAATTATTAGACTTTAACTATATACTTTTTAGAATTCTCATTTAAAATGATGATGAACACACACACACACATCAGTTCAAAAAATGTAAAAAACGCAACAAAAAAAATATTCGAATGACGTTTTAAAGGCTTAAGAATAGGTTTTGGGTTATTTTGAAGACCATTTAATACTTCAGAAAAAATTATATATTTTATTAAATTTAGACAGGTATTTGATATTTAGTTTGAAGATTTGAGATGAAATTTTGTACTTCATAATATGAGGGAAATTTTTTTGTGATCTTAGTCCGATTTTCACCTTGTTTTATTTTTAAGACTATAGAAAGTGTTCTGTAAATAAAGCAAACTTGTTATAGTATAAATAATAAATTTCATTTTGTAAAATAAGATTGGAGTCATTACAACAGCCATTAAAGAATTTTAGCTATCATTTCAATTAATATCTTTAAATATTTTTAATGTATTTAAGAAATTGATGAGGTAAAAAATGGTAGATTATAAGAAAGACTGAAATACTATACAATAGTTTCAGGCGATCTAGACAGCAACATTTGAACAAGGGATCAAAAATATCAATCCCAGTGTTAAAAAAAGAGCAATATTTTAGAATACTAAAAAATGGCGAAAGTTGGCGAGATTTTCCTTTTATGTTCCACTTGTTGGTGCCCATAACAGCTAACACTATTGTCAATATATAGAATCTTTGAGAAAGATTTACAATGAATGTCTAGGCAGTTTTTATTCTCAAACTGATCTGATTTCTAATCAAATTATATCAATGGTAAAAACGCTGTAGTAAATATAGAATTTTGCATAAGATGCAAGATGTGATATTTTTTCCTCCTGTTCGAAATCCCGTACTAAATTCAATGCAATGAATAATCTGTGATGCAAGTGTAACTGTTCGAAATTATGTGTATAGCTATATCGTATTCAAATAATTAAATTAGCTATTTGAATAGTGATCAATTCAGCGTCGGAAAAATTGATAACTTTCTAAAAAATATTTGCATTGAACAAATTTGAATCTAGTCCGATATTCTTCAGCAGTATTCAACATTTCACATAAGACACTTGCCAAAACTTGATATATCTTGTAGAATAGGGATTTCTTTGTAAGGTTACGATTGGCAGTTCATATTTTTTGAGTGCATGCGATGAAAACATATCGATTGTTCGATAAAAGGGTTGAGTTGTTTAATCATGAGCTTTAAGTGTTCCTATTTTTTTTTTATATACTCTAGTCGATTACCGTAATATTTATTATTAAGTTTTTGTTTTATATAACCTTGGGTCACATACTTCCTTTACCAACTGAGATATTTATTTATAGAATTTTTTGTTGATTAAGGAAGTTTGTATGCAAAAAACCATTCCATTTTTTTAATCTCGGAATAAGAATATTTTTGGCACATAATTTTGAGATTTTCGTTATGAGATCCTTCCCCCTTCTTTTTATAAAATATTTCTTAGCAAATGTATTTATTCTGCATGTATGAGCACAAGTGAGTTTTTTCTGAAATGGATAAATGTTGTTTTTGATAATGTGTGTTGTTCGTATAAAAATGTGATAATTCTTTTTTTATTTTTATTTATGAGACTAAGAAAATGATTTTGCTATCTATTCTGTTATCTTAGCATATTGAAATAAAGTATGTTGCATTCACTTGCCTAGAAAGCAATATTTTTTTTCTATTCACTACAATGAAAATCAAGACTTAAGAAACTATACGTTCTTCAAACTGCAAGTTATAAACTTTAGAAGATACTGAATACACGAAGCTACATGAAGTCTTTAAAAATATTTTACAATAAAAGAATTGAAGAAACAAATTTAAAAATAAACAGTTTCTGTTTTGGTTCGACAAAAACAAAATATTTTCAAAATGTGATTTGTATAAAAAGATTTGCATACAATAGACTCCCCTATAATACTGAGTGTATCTACAGTATTCTAGGTAGGAGGATATACAGTATACACATTTAGGACTAAATCTACGAATTTATAATGGAAGAATTATATATTCGTTGATTTAGCCCGAATATAAATTATACTTCAGTATATGAAGAACTTTTCGATATGTTGATACAATATCTTTGAGTAAAACTTCGACATTAAAATTAAATTATGAATTAAAAGGAAACGACAAAATTTTAAAATATATCGTCTTATAGAAGGCGTTATTCCTTTAGAATGTGTTGCGCAGAATAACAATTTTGCACAATATTTTTTGAAAAGATAAATAGTAAAAAGAATGGATGTATACATGAAATTAATGATAAAATGATATAAAAGTAATATTTTTTACAGATGTCTGCATTTAAAAAAAAATCTTGAACACAATCAAAATTAAAACATTTATCTTCAAGATAAAATGCTTGAAAGTTCGAGAAAGATTGGATTTTCAAATTATTTTCTGTAGACCTCTCTACACACATTTTTATCAAAAAATTCTTGAGGTGAATATTGGCATATAGTAGGTTTCACATTCAACATATTTTTCTTAAAGAAAATACTTTTGAAAATTTTATCTCGCCACATACACTCACTTTAAAAGGGTAAGAATAATCGTTAAAGCCAACATAGCTAAATTTAGGATATATAAGTACAATTAATCAGTTTCGTTTGACAAAATGTATACGCAGACTATCTCACCAGAATCATGTCAATAATAAATTCAGTAATGTAAAAATTATTGCAGTCACGAAATTTGTTTTAAAATATCAAAAAAATAAGCTTCCTTTTTTATATGAAAATTTTTTTTCCCAACAAAAGTCAAATTTTACGAAAGATATTTTACATTTACATATACATTAATCTAGCATTGTATTAATGAAAAAACATTTAGTGTCCCCAAAAGCCTTTTAAAATCATGAATTATTTTTATTTAAAAAAAAAGAGGGAAAATGTTTATATTTTTAGATACTCTTTTTGTTATATTGATGTCTAGCACAAAAGCATTTAAATAATGTAGTGGAACATTTCTTTTTTAGAAACTTGATATTAGAAATTGTATCTTTGCATGTGTTGATTTAAATTAGCAAGATTTTATATGATTGTGCTTATTTTTTTAAGTATATATAATTTTTTACATATGTTTATTTTTAGATTTATATGTATATATTTATAAATAATGCATGTTTCGCTTTTCATAATTATTATTTGTGCCTTTATGTACATTTTATTTTTTATTTAGAAATACCAGATGGATCAAAAATCTTGACGCATTTTGAAAATCAATAATTAAAAAAAACAATTTACAAGAACTCAAAAAAAAAAAAAAAAAAAACACACACACACATTAAATGCATTTGCATATTATTGTGTAGTAAAAAAAAAAAGGTCCAGTAAAATATTTTGAAATGCACAATTAATACAACTGACCCTCGGATAGCTTCCATTTGTTACAGTGATTATTTTTTTCTAATTCCAGAGTAACAGCGTTTGTATATATATATACATAAAACTTTATTCGTAAAAATTAAAGGTCAACAATGTTGAATATTTGCTTGAGATGGGTTACGTGCTTTGACAAGTTGTCTAAAATAATGCTTTTATTTTCTAGAAATCGTGTAGCTAGATTAAATTTTAATATTTTTAATTTTGCAAAAAAAGTATTAAGAGTTTAATTGTATTAAATTGATTATTGTAATAACAATGTAAATAACTGAGTGATAGAATTGGATAATCATAGATTAACAAGTTGAATTAAATTAAAATTTACTTACATACACCTTATGCAAGGAAAAAATGTGCCAAATCCCGCCTGTAGTTCATTTTGCTATATTGGACTTCGATCCAATATATCCAGTATGAGGATAATTCGCCAAGTTGGCGATAAATAAAAGCTAAAATAAGATTGTACAAAAATTGACTCGTTACTCTCCAAATTTATTAAAGAAGTCCTTCTTAAGAGTATTTCTGGACTCCTTAAAAAAATTGAACAATGATCACTCATTCCCTTTCTCATTATGTGGTCGTGTACCCGAGCTTTCCTTCCAGATATCTTCCAATTTTGTGTAGCGCTATATACAGAATATGGTGCTATATCTTTTAATCAATACAAAGGTGGCCGCAGTAGCCTAGTGGTCATGCTTACGAAATCATGGCAGGCGTTTGTAGAGTCCTGGTACCTACGCAGGGATGTCTTTGAGGCCCTAGGCCCAGAGAAGATTTTTAAGGCCCTGGCCCCCTATCCAAAAGTACGCCCTACCTGAGATCTTTAAAAGCAGCCAGTATATAGCATGCATTGTCAAATACTCGTTCAAAAGGTAATTTGAAACAAATGGGCACGACTCACAATCTAAAAAACCACGGCATAAATCGGCTCGACCGATGGCCGCATTTCTACTAAATGAGTTGAATGATTATTTATGGTATTAGGCCTAGGATTAGACACGGACAACGGCCATCACATAGTAATATAGTCTTGCCACTTTTGCCAATTGACATGCACTTTGAAATTCCCTGTTTTTCAGAGAATATGTACGGGAATAATATTTGACCATTAAAATTATCCGGATCATGATCTTATTAAGACAGAGTAGAGAACGAAACGAGGCCCCCACCGAGAGCGAGTCCCTGGGCCCATGCCTTAAGACGTCCCTGGATGTACGTTAAGTCTGTTGTGACTCAGTCTTCAAGTTGACGTAAAGTGGAAGTTAGAAGAGTGGGATGCAAGCTTAGGTGTCGTCTTTATCACATGACCGTGGTTAGTAATTTATCAAGACTATTTGGGGTGAAAAATAACTATTCACACACACACACGAGGTTAGAAAAACCATATCGCATAAATTCAACTCATAAAATAAAAAAACCCATCAATGTTATAATACTTAATTTCAAAATAGCTTTCAATGCATTAGTTTAAAGCTCTCGAATGTAATAAAACATGGTTAATACAACTTGATAAATCACTGCTGAATCGTAAATTTGGATATGTACATATTAAACTGTCGACTAAGTTCGTCAAATCAAAAGATGTCACCCAAATCCAGCGATAAACAGACTTCTAGTGTAAAGATGGCTCGCCCAGTAATAATGATAGCATTAGACGACGTTTTTTGAATTAGGAAGTCTTTTCGTTTGACGAATTTGGTCAACGGTATTATACTTAAGTTTAGGGGGATTAAACCTCAGCAGAGATCAATAACCGTTCAACTCTTATAATACTTAAGTACCTAAATTTCACCAGTTCCTGTTGTTTATTTTCCCCTCAAACTTTTTTGAAAGCGCCAAGTGCTTTTGGTCCATCTGGTACATTATTTCCCCCTGTTTGGCTGTTGCATGTTTTCTGTCCAGTGACTGTATCCATTTCCAAACAGGAAAGGCCAGGAAACGGCTAGGTTAGAACAAGCTGATGAAGCTTTGGATTTCTCTCCCCACTTGTCCAAACGTGTTTCCGTTCCAGACCTCTTAAGACAACTTCATCAGCTTGAGATGGAACTTGATCAGACAAAGCAGTTGTATCGGGAGGCTGCTAGAGGAATGGGGGACCGACAAGCAGAGTACACTCTGCGTTTCCTCAAGGATGCCGTCTTTTACTTTCTCACCAAAAAAGACAAAGAGCATCTGAAGGCCATCCAAAGCATTTTGGGATTTACAGATACTGAACGGATGGCTGTCGCAAAAGCGATGAAACACAGGAGGCTGTGAGTGAATAATTAAGTACGTTCTCTTCTAGTCCTTCGCCTTTCTTCTTCTAACACCTCTGCTTTGGCTTCTTCTCTTGTTTGCCACAATCTGTTTTTTCCTGCTCTTTCATCTTTTTTGCTGCAGTAGTGGTACAAGTGCTGTAGTATGTTGTGTTTATTTGTATTATATTATTTTTTCATACTGTTTGTAAAAAATACAACACCCTGAAGGAATCATCAGAATTAAATGAAATTTACTGCACAAACGACTTGTAATAGTACAAATAAATGACGAAATTTTCAAAGCAAAAAACAAAATTAAGTGTCCGAAATCAGTATTTGGTGTATCCACTACGCGCTGCAATAAGTGCTGCTAAACGACGTGGCATGGAGTCAAACAGATTTTGAATGTCTGCGTATGGAAGAGAATTCCACGTTGTTTGTATGAGCAGCAAAAGTTCGTCTTTTGAAGCTGCAGGACGCGGAGCACGAGCGAGACGCCGGCCAACCAAATCCGTCACGAGTTCAATAGGCGACATATCCGGTGAATAAGCAGGCCAAGGAAGAAGTTGCATGTGTTGAGCTGAACAGTGATCTCGAAAAGTCTTTGCAACATGTAGGCAGGCGTGCATTATCCTGTTGAAAGATAGCTCCAGGGATGCCTTGAAAGAAGGGAACGACTTCGGTCTGTAGCACTTCACGGACGTACCTGTTGCTATTGAGCTTACCCTCAATTCGTAGCACATTGAGTCGTCCATGATACGAACTCGCACCCCAAACCATAACTCGAGTGTTAGGCCACTATGCTGTTCGATAACGCACTCTGGAAGGCAGTGTTCACCGGTATAGCGTCTAACACGAATGCGGCCATCATGGTCCCACAAATTGAAGCGGGATTCATCTGAAAAGAGAACTTGCTGCCAATCAGCTTGCCAGGCTCTCTGCTCATGAGCCCATTGCAGACGCAGCCGTCGATGGTTTGCCGTGAGGAGGATCCCGTACAAAGGCACCGTTGCACGCAATCCACGGTGCAGCAGACGTCGACGAAGCCGACATTAGTACACCTGTAGCATACCAACTGCCTGGAGGAAGCTGTACGGTCATTCACCGCCATGTGGTGCAGGTGTCGATCGTTGTGCGCTGACGTCACCTTCCGTCGTCCACTGCCAGTTTTTAGAGTTCAGTGCTCGCCGATCCACTGCTTCCAAACTCGCATCACTGTGGAATTGTTCCGCTGCGCACGAGCTCCTATTACGAGATAGGAAAATCCTCCTTCTCGAAGGCCGTTAATCCTCCCGTGTTCAAACTCTGTAAGTAGTTGGAATTTCTCCTTATTTCGTCGTGGAGGCATACTTAGGTCTCACTAAACGTTCGCCACTAACAAATAATCATTAACTATTTTCAACGTTCCACTACAGCCCTCTATTTATATGCTTTCAGCATCAGTTCAGAGGGTGCTGCGCACGCCATGCATGCGCGATGGCTCTGATACTATTTTACGTAACATCCTATAATTGATACTTGCTGCAAAGTTCATTTAATTCTGATGATTCATTCATGGTGTTGCCTTTTTTACAAACAGTGTATGCTCTTATTTATGACCCATTTATTTCCACAAGTAGATATGCTAGCTTGATCATTACACAAATTTAGTTTTTTCGAAAAACAAACTAGCCAAGTTAAAAGCAATATTCGTCTATGACAAACAAAACTGTACCAGACATTGAAATTGTGTTCACACTTATTCATAACAATTTAATAATAGTGTGTACATAATTTCCTTTACAAGTATTCATTCTCATGAAAAAAATATAAACCTGTTACATTATATTGAATTTAATCCAAGTTTATTTTGTAAAATCCATCAAAGTGTAAACTAAAATTTGCAATAATGACTAAGATCTACCCATTGAAATTTACTTGATAAATAAAAAAATCAAATTAAAATCAGAAGACATTTGCATCATAAGTTTTTCAATAATTCAATGAAAAAACTCATAAATCCATAAAATAATTTTATGAAGAAAAAAAAGTGAACAGAATTGATGTACTGAATTAATTAAAGATTTGATAAAATCTGTTGTGCGGTTAACTTTAAAGTTAAAAAACTTTGCATAAGCCAGAGAAAATGATTAATTTGGCATATTTCTATTTGTTTATTAATACACAATGAATTTTTTAAAAAAAAGACCACAGACAAATTTATCACTTAAATAAAAATTATTTTGTTTTGCATAGGTCTAACACATTTTCTCACATTCTTGAACTCCAATATAGAAATTCTATATATTTTTTAAACACATAAATTTTTTTATTGAAGAAATGAGACAATTCATAATCAAGAATTGTTTTATTATACCAATGTTTTTATGCATGTATTATTTTTCAGATTCTGTTCACCTTTTAAGCTTAAAAAATGAAACGTCGAGACTTCCATTTCCGAAGAAGGCAGGAGGAGTCACAAGGCTAGATATGTATTTTCTGTACCAAATTTGGCACAGCGGTTATAAAATACATATCTTACACTTGTGCAAGACACAACTGCATTACATTTATGGAAGCAAAAATGCTTTTATAAAAAAGAAATGTTAATTTTTTTTTTAAAGCGAACTACATTGTACATCCATCCAATGTATATATTTCAAAGGTCTTTAATCAGTTTCATTCTAAAAAAATCTAATCTCAGCATCTTAAAGAATGCACTATCTCCTATTTTTTATGGTTGGACATAACTGAAAAAATTCTTAAATTTTATTTATCTCCCAATCACATAGGAATGAATGAGCTATCTGAATTAGATAGTACATATGAAATAAAAATATATGTAACTATTAAGTTTAACAAGTATTTTAAATAAAACAAAATAGTTTTGTAAATGATATATCCATAGAATTTTAACTATAGTTTAAAATATAACATTTTTAAATCAAATAATATTCCATAAATTATAAAGAAAATATATAAAACTGTTGCAAGTTGAAAAATAGTTTCAAAATATTAAGAGATTATTTTCAGTAATAATAAAGACTGTTAAGATATATATAGAGTTTATATTTCATATAAACTACATTGAATGTTCCTCTGTTATCCCTCCATCAAATAAGACGAGCCATTACATATAGAAATATAAATTAACTGAATATAATTAAGCATTTATATTATTCTTTTTTCACTTTTTTCAATAATTTGTGATATTTTTGTTATTTTATGTTTAATTTTGAAAGCATCTTATATAATAAACTATACATTCCATTTTTGTCACTATTCTTAAGTATATACCATCTCCAAAACAAACATTTAATCATTTGTTTTGATTTTTATGAACAAATGCATTAGAATACAGTATTGACTGTATATATGTGCATGTGCATTGTTCTGTTCATCTATATGATGATAATTGTGTCCCAGAAAAAATATATACTCTAAATCTATATAGATTCCTTGAAAAAGACTGAATTAATGTTATTTATGTAAAATAAAAGACTGAAAAATTCAAAATGTGTCATTCTTGAAGTATTATATTTATCAAAATATAAATAGTTTCTAAAACTTAATTCTTATGTATTAAATCAGTTTATTTTTTTAAGGGGGTTCACCCATTTGACAGCCTGTTTTTAAAGCATTTTTAGAGAATTTTTTTCGACGATCAGTAGAAAGATATAAATAAATGATAAAAACACTTAAAGTTCTATGTATTTTAAGAGTATGTATATAAATGATTAGCCAAAAATATCAAATAAAATGTCAGTTATAGTTCTCTGAACACACACACCCCTCGAAAAAATGACGCTCACTTCATCCACGATTTTGACTGATTGGCTCATCTGAAATAAAAATAAGTCTTTTAATCTATAAGCTTAAATGCCCTGAATAGACTACACTCAATTGAAGATATCAAAAGTTGGATTTTTGATAGACCTCTGAATAAAAAGGTTTCGAATTTCAGTTTTTTTCTTATGATAAAAAATAGAAATATTTTGAATTTTGGAATGTTCGTAGTCCATTTGGTTGCATATATATGTGCTGAGTCTAAACTATAAATTTTAAGTAAATCAGTCAAACCGTTATTAAGATATGATGGAGGAAAGTTTGAAAAACACAGTTTTGAGAAAAACGCGTTTAAAGTTTCAAGTCCGATTAAAACAATGCAAATCTTAACTTGCCCTCAATTGCAGATGCCTGGTGGCGAAGACTAAAACAAGTTCCCGATGAAATATTCAATAACTATAGATATTTCATTTTAAACCTCTACAAACGACTATACTTGTATGAACGTATATTTGTACAGAAGGCTCAACGTTATCAAGCCATCTGTACACAATAGGTCCAGCCTTTGATTGTCAACTCAGCACTCCAAACAGCTGCTCTTCTAACACTTAATTTTTATAATGACTTTGAATTTTAAAAAATCACTTTACCACTTTATTCTAGACATGTTAAGGAAGCAATTTATGGAGAAAAAAAAATTTTGTTTTGAACTTATAACATGGGTGAACCCACTTAAATGGGAGGGAGAAGACAGGATGAATAAAATCACTATACATAGCACGATTTCCTCTTGAATTAAAACATTTTAGGATGGTATCAATTTGTTTTTGAAAGGATTGCGGATTCTTGGTATTTTTAGCTGCGCATTTATTGGTTAAAAACAGGGACTAACATGCAAGAGATTACACTAAAGTATTTTTTGTTTGCTCTGGAGATCTCAGCTTTTTTTTTAACCAGCAAAATGTAAATAGAAATAAAGTTGTCGCTAATTCCCATTAGGTGGGTAAACTAAAAATTATTATATGAAGTCTTGGAGGGCTCAAGATTATTATGAAACAAAATCCCTTCAGAGTAAAAATTTTTAGTAAAATATTACATAGGTATTTCTAATAAAATTTTTAAACCAGATAGATACCTGAGATGAAAAGCTAGAAATAAGAAAGATGATTTATGTCAAACATAACATTCTAAAAATACAAAGTAATAAAAACCATCATTATAGCATTATGGTAGAAATAAACTAATATATATTGTGTGTGTGTGAATTAAATATATTTTCAATATTCCAATTATATGAAGTCATCCCTTCTCTACCAATCAGTTTCTATGCATAAAACATGTACTGTGCTGTAAAAATAACACACACACGTGTGTGTGTGTGCCCCCCCCCCCATTATTATTAAAAATTTTAACAAAATTTAACCTAAACCTTACCACAATAATTTATAAAATTTCTTGCACATTAAATATCACATATTATATATTTAAATCCAGAAAATTGTTAATAAAGAAACATTACAAATATGATATTAAATTCGAATAATTCAGGATATGGTGATCACAGAATAAAAATTACCACTTCAAAAATAATCTGGCTGAGAAGTGGAACTTGCATGAAATTTGATCTTCACAAGTTTTTCTAGAAATAATGAGTGGGATTACGTAGAATAGAATGCAAAATAAATGTATATTACATTCTATATTATTTGAACGTAGATTATTATTCTCTAATTGAAATATTAAACCTAATTTTTTCTAAATATATAATGTTAATCATTTATTTGAATGCAATATTACATAAAATAAACTTTCTTCCACCAATGTATTTGAAATACTAACTCTAGGAAAGATTTATTATCTTTAGTTCAGCTATGAAATATATCTTGGGGAGAAAAAAAAAATGTAGTACTTCATTTTAACATCTAAAATTAACTTTATTAATTACAACAAGGGTTTATTATTCAAATGTATATGATTCCCCCTTTTCAGTTCAAAATGCATATAATGATTATGCTCCACAATATAACTTTATCAAAAATGATCATTTGAATAGTATACATTTATAACCTGTTAAATACTGGAATCCAATTTCCATTTGATTGAATACATAAGAAAATACAAATGAATAATATATATACACATGCAATAAATTTAATAAACAATTCCAATGGATCATGCTATATATATTAGTCAGACCATAAATACAAGAGTTTGATTTTATTAACAAAACACTAGAACAGCATAAGTAATAATCATTCAAATGTGACAAAAAGTTGAGGACATATTTTATTCACTATTAAACATAAACCATATGCAAGGAATGTTTATGGTTCTATATTCCTTGTGACTGATAGGATTTTTAAAAAAACTTCATATGAGTAAGGGCCTTGTCACACGTATACGTACTTGGAGCAATTTTCCTTGAAAGCAACCATTTTGAGTAATATCTACATAGTTGCCATAGCAACGGCTCCGAACAAATTTTTCCTAGTGAGCTGAGAGAATTGCTCGAAATTCTAGCCAATGGGGTTCTTGCTTTCTGTACATCATAACAAGATGGCAGTAAAAGTGGCAGCCTCAACTTTGTCAAATGCATCAGATATGGTGTATAAAATTTTAATGACGTATAATATTTTAAACAAGATGGTACTCCATTTCTGTTTACAACTGTCCACAAAAGCGTTAGCGGAATAAAATAAATAATATTTTATGTTTGTTTTCTGAAGTAGAAAAATTGGCTGGTAATTTTTCAATGTGAAGATAGGGCACGGCTGACGTCAGAGCATATCGTTTCGTTTACAGCAACCTTTCACCCTCACAGCTGCTCAAAAAATTTCCCAAAACGGTAGTTCCAAACATGCCTGTGTGATAAGGCCTTTAATGACCAAATATTACAACTCAATCTGTCTTATTGATTGAGAGCCAAGATCCTAAACAGCATGCAATGCTATTATAATCACATTTACTGAAAATATCTGTTATAAGTATTTTTAAGTTGTCTTTTTCCCATATAAATTTTTGAATTATTCATTAAACAGGACATAAAAATGCAACTACACATATTCATATACAAAACTTGTTTTATTTTCTGCAAAAATTATCTAGAGGAAAATTGAATAGGCAGCTTTATTTTCACCAATTGGTAGCTTGAATTTAACAAAACTAGTGACTTAACAGTATTACAATGATTAAATCAATGATATGCAAGGTTTGATATCAAGAGAAATGTCAAAGTATCTAAGATTAAAAATTAAAAATTGTACTGTAGGCAAACATTTTTAATCAACTTTTTAATAAGCAGCCTTCATAATCAAAGAAATCAATTTGCAGTTGTAATATTTTAAAGAAATTAATTTACATTTTAAAAAATTAACATTGTTCTTGAAATTATCACTATAAAAGTCTCTATAAAAAGTATTTTGCAAAATAAAATTCAGATTTCTCAAATTTGTTACCTTTAACAAAAAGATGGAACTAGAAACATTTGTTAGAAGAGTATTTAACAAAGTTCAATCCTTTTGATCAACATATATTTGAATCCAAATGCAAAATTAATGCATTATAAAAAAGAAACTGTGCACAGGAAAACAAATATTCTTTAAAATATTTATTTGTTATTTCAAAAGTGATTAAAGAACGCAAAAAAAAAAAACACGTAATTAACAATAACGCAAAAACAGACATAACAAAATAGTAACACATAAATGCATATTAACAAACAGTAAAAAAATTTTATGTTATTAAAAGTTTTAAAATTATTTGTCAGTTGCTCATTTATCATATTCATTGTTCGTTTAGAATAAAAATTTGGAAGCTTTAAACACTTCCAAAAAAAAAAAAAAAAAAAGGAAATGTTCTTGAGTACTATAACTCTGAGATCATGAACATTAAGTATATTTAAGTTGAGTGAAAAACATGCCTTAAGAACAAGGGGGGAGAAATGGGAAAAGAAATTATAAACCTATACACACATTTTTAAATAACTTGTATAAAGTAAAAAAAATATATACCCATTTTTTCAAACTCAACATCATTCAAAGATCCATTATAAAGATCATTTGAAAAATAGTAGATTCCAAACCTACTAAATTTTATGTACCCAATGACTTGAATGCTAAATGTTTAGCACTTCAATATACTCCAGGAATGTTAAACTAATAAAATTATAGTTCAGTATGTTGTATGTAGTCAAGTACAAAGCTATGTAAATTTTCTAGTTTTCTTTCTCCATGATATTCCGTTATGAACTTCCCTTCACGAAATATAAAAAGAGTTGGATAGCCAGCAATCTAAAATCGAAGAAATAAAAAGTGTGTGACTTATTGAAAAATATTTTATAGATTATCTTTATTTAATAAGAATCATAAACTTTAAAATTACTTTCATAAATTGACATGCATAACAAAGGATTAATTTAGAAAAATTCCACAAGTTTTCAAAAATCTAACTTTTTTAAATAAATAAATTTATAACATTATGTCTAAAAGTAGTTTAAAATTTGTACAGAAAAAAAGAGACAGAGCAATGTTATAAAAATTTCAAGGGGTATCATGGGAGGTTTTCTAGATTTTTATGCAAGAAGGGCAAAATAGTGTTGGAGGAATATTGTGTTATATAAGAGTTACATGTATTTTTTTGCTAGATAGTACTATTATAAATATTTCTTTAAACTCAAGGTGTAATAAAAATATCAAATCACTAAAATTCAAACATCATTTCTAAAAAAAATTTACTTTTAAAAATAAGAAACAAACTCATGAATGGTGAATATTTATATACTTGTTACGACAAACTAAAATGTACCTTATGTTCCCCACATAATCTTTCTTCTTTGGTGCAATCTACTTTAGCTATTTTTATTTTTGGATTAGAAGAATATTTTATGGCAAGATTATTCCATACAGGCTCCAATCGTTTACAATGGCCACACCTAAAATAAGAATTTATATCTTGTCACATATTTAAAACAAAATTACATAGAAAATGTATTCAAAACTTAAAAAGATTGTTAAAGATGAAGAAATTTATAATCACAACAGTTTCTAGTAATGAAAATGTTCCATGTGATACATAAATTACTGACAAAAATTAATTTTTTTGAAATAGTTAAAATATTACAATTTCATAACAATAAGGTGCAGATTCTTTCAGATTATTAGTTAATATACATGGATTATTCAATTAAGAAAAATAAAAATACTATTATTAGTTCTAAAGTACACAAACATTTTACGGATTTTTATTCAGATATTCATATAACCATAAGACTTTTCGGTTCATTCTAAAAAAATAACTTTTAAAAATTTAAAATCATCACAATATCTAAATTTAATATTTTCTAATATACAAATAAAAGTAGTTATATAGAATAACAAATCTAAAAATATAACAAGAAATGTGCTCTGATAAACTTCATATACATATGTACAACAGTTGTATGAAAACTCTTATTTTGAAACACTAGTGAAATGGAAAATTGGGTAATTCTTAGCATTTACATAAAATGCTTGGAAATTTTTTAAAATTATATGTGTATTTTTCTGCTTGATAAATGAAAATTCCTATTTACAGTTCGTAGAAATTCACAATTAGATGAACATACTTTTCAGATAAAGAAACCCTCTTAAGAAATAAACTATAAAAGATGACATCTCCCACATTAAAACAAAATTTTTTACAGCATACAAATTCTAAAAATTGAATTTAGAAACTAATCTAAAATTCAATAATATATCATTCACATAATATTCAAAATACTATAATAAAATAAAAATATCAAATTCTTTTTCGTTAAATTTAATTTAATTGATAAAAGTAGCAAAATTTTAAAAAAAATTGTAATTAATAAAATTGCACTTACCAAGGGACAAAGAATTTGACAAAACTAATTCCTTGAGCGATCACATTTTCAAAATTATCTTTTGAGAGTTCTACAACTAGATTTGGCTAGGAAATGAATTAAGAAAAAAGTTAACACATATAATGAAAAGGTATTTATGTAATATTGCAATGATGCCAACTTTCCAGATAACTGGCCAAATTGGCAACTATGTGCTCATTTCATATTTCTCCACTTGAAGCCATTCTAAGTCTAACCGTTTGTTAATAAGGCAAGCTCGAATACTATATTGCAAATCTGGGATTTACCGAATTTTTAAATCGTAAAATTTAATAATATAATTATTACTGTTATAGTATTATTATAAATAATAAAATAAAAATAATTAAATTAAATAATAAAAATTAGCTATTCTTATTCTTTTATTGATTATTATTTGTTTATATTAACAATTTCTAATTTTTTCACCTTGTATTTTTTGACAACTCACTATATTCTCGTCAATGTATTCTATTTTTACAATTTGTGTAGTCTCATTTAATGTTGCCAATATGATTGCGATATACATAAGCACTTATAAAAACTAAAAGAAAACAATTAAAATTAAATTCAGAATAAAAAGATGTTTCAAATAAAATTTTGTGTACATTTGAAAACATACTATTATTTACGTTACTTATATTATTTAAAAATAATTATAAAATTTAATTTTTTTCTATTGATACAGTAAAAAATAAACTCATAAAGAATTACTGTCAACTAAAAGTTATTAAAAAATATGTATCGAAATTCAGTATTATACATCTCATTCATATTTTTAAGTTATTTACTGCACACATAGTGAAATTTTCCTTTAAAAAAATATAAATGATGCAAGTAAATGCAATTAAAAAACCATTTATTCTCAATGACCATTAATTTTATGAACCTGACCCATTATATTCTATTAAAAAAAGGTATGGGTACACATACATTTTTAAAATTTCAGTCATGTTAATAATTAGCACAAAAGAAATTATAGTAATTACAAATATATCTGATTATTCATTTAAATGCAAATACAACAAAATAATGAAGGATAAAATTTTATATTGTTTAAGAAGATATTCATACTAAAAGAACTGATAACATACAAGGCATGTCCAGAAACTCAGTACCCTTTTGAAAAAATTCAGGTAAAAAATCTTTTTTCAAAACAAAACTTTTTTACATGAAAGAACATGTTGGGAACTATTTTTCTACATAGTTTCAACCATTGTTCAGGCGTATTTTATATCGGGAAACCAACCTGTCTATATCCTTTTTTTAAAAAAGGTACCACCAGGGGACAGTTTTTTTAAATTAGTGGAAACTCAATACAAAGCAATCTTATGGTGAATCATTTGTTTTCATAAATTTTCTCATTTACTTTTCAACGAAACCAACATTGACAACAGAAGACCACTCATTCTGTGCTTTGTTATGAATATTGATTTGCCCATCATTAGATTGTCAATGCTTCTTTCTCACCATTTCATTTTTCATTACATTTTCCTCATAAATCTCAACAACTCGATAGTGAATTTCAAGTGGCTTAACATTCCTTGCCTTCAAAAAACGAATTACAGAATGCACTTCACTGTTGGTGGGATCAGCAATTGTCTGAACCATGTTGAACGCTAACTATCATGTGTAAAAACAACACAATCCAACTACAATTGTGTCACTGGACTGACAATCAACCAGACACACATCTGCACAAGTGTTGAACTGTAAAACTAACACTGTAGTTGAGGTAGAACGAAACAGTACTTAGTTTCCAGACACACCTCATATTTTAATGAAATAACTTCTTTAAAAATAATGCCATGTTCATAATTTTGGAACCAATTTCAACATATAATGGTAACTTGCAACCAACAATGATGACAATAAAATATAACTAAAAATATAAATGAAATGTAAAAATTCTGAAATATTTACTTCCTCTTTAGGTTCAGGTATCCTACCCTCTTCATGTTCCAATGTTTCTTTATGAGCAGCTTTCATTTCAGTTATAAACTTTTTGAAACCATCAAGGTCTCTAGTTCCTTGGTATTTCTCTATCTAACAAATAAGGTAATATAAAATACATTGTGTTCAAAACTTACAAGTGGAATATTTTAGTGAAAATTAAATTCTTACATTTATCAATAATGGCATTTTAGAGAAGAGCAGATAAAATACATCAAATGAATCCCTCAATTTTAGCAACTAATAACATATACCAAAAGGATTTTTTTATACAAAAAGAATTAAAAAGTCAAAAATTGATCAAAACTTTCCAGCTCTTATTTTTAATAACTGCAAAACTTACAATGTTTTTTTTTTTACATAAATGTTCATGCAAAAGTTTGCTTTAGTTATACATGCCTTTTTTTTTAATCCCTTTATTTTTGCATTTAATTTTTGATTTCTCTAAGCATTTAAAATATAATTTGATATAAATATATCTGCAAATTGACCATGACAGTTTAAGTACATATATATATAATTACAATATCCTTTTAATTAAGAGTAAACAATTCATATTCCAATAATATTTTAATAAGTAAAACAAAATAATAGTTTAAAAATTCAGAATGTAGAACAAAATGGATAGGTTTGGAATAAATTATTTGAACAAAAGATTTGAGAGAGTTTCATTAAATATTTCATATGTAAATGCCCAGATATAAAATCTTTATTTAAAATAAAGTGAACAATTTAATTATATATATATATATGCAATATAGAAAACTACATATACACAATATTTTATAAATAACAAAACCTAAGTAAATTACAAAATTAAATACATTAACTATTTTTAGAAATCTATATTTTATATACATGTGGAGAGATAAAAAGTTTTGAAGACAATTTTACTTTTTATGTATTCAATTCATATCAAATAATTTTAAATTAACTGCAATTGGATAAAACTCTTCTTGTTAATAAATAAACTGCATAAAATTTTAATGGAAAAGAGCTTAAAAACATAGCAAGTTTTAAGCACAAGGTTTTCGAATACTTTGATAACATAATGTAAACTTTTTTTCATCCAAATCAAACATCACACAAAAAAGAAGAAAAAAATTTCAAGAACTACAGATGATTAATTTATATTCCCTTCCCCACAAAAAATGAACTGAATAGTTTCTGAAAAGAATACAGCTTTTAAAAAATATTTTAATTTCCAACAAAGAATAAATTAGGATTAATACCAACTTACTTTTTTACCATTAACAATCCACAATAAAGTTGGATAACCTTTAACTTCAAATTCTGAACAAGTTTTTTTATTCTCAGTGCAATCGATCTGAAAAGATTATATTAAACTACTTATTTAATAGAATAAAATTACACTGTTACATCTTCTATATTTTATTAATAAATTTATTTACTATAAAAAAATTCTGTATATAGTTCTTATTCCAATTATTTGATGTAACAAAAATATCTTCATATACAGTCAACTCTTGATAATTCAAACCTTCGATAATACGAACCTCTCGATAACTCGAAGTACATGCTCGGCCCCTAGAAAAACTCTTGATAATTCGAACTAAAACAATACATTATGGTACACTCAACATTTCAAAGAAAAATCTGTGGCTGGTCAGACTACAACACGCAATAATTTGAAGTTATCTTGTAAAACTTTCGACAATTCAAACAATCACTATCATGAGCAGTCCTGTAGTAAACAGGTGTGAGCTTACAAGTTTTGCATTGTATTGTCTCTGCCTGTCTTCCCTGAAATGTAGCCCCTTTGATGACCATCTGTCTGCTACCCCTTCTTTGTGTTTTTAACACGCTTTTATAAGTTTCACTTGCATGTAACGGAATCTTAGAACTCGATTTTTACCTACTTAAAAAGATCGGATTCATTCGAAATTTCGCACACTTATCAAGGACTGATGACAATACAATAATTTCATAATTTTGTTCCATTGTCCTTTTCAGGATCGTCAGGAATAAGGATACTCAGATTTGGTGACAATTCCATATATCTTTTCCAGATTTGGCGACTTATTGCATGTACTATTTTTAAATTTGGCGACTAATTCCATATACCTTTTTCAGATTTGGCGACTAATTTCATACATCATTTCCAGATTTGGCAACTAAAAGAATAAGGTGTAATCCTAAGGCGAATGTTTTGAATTTAAAGCTAATTATATGCAAGTATAAAATACACTTGCGGTTAATAGAAGTAAGACAAACAAAAAAAAGTGTTCTGTATCTGAGAAAATGGAGGGTGGGTGTGTGTTAGCAATTTCTTACCGTAATATAAACATTTTTCTGAAAATTAAAATTAAAAAAAGGCTCGAGCATGTGAAAAAAAATAATTTGAGTTCTAAACGCTAAATATTTTTTATTTTTATAAAGCAATACGTTTAGAAATCATGATACGAATTAACATGAAAGGAACACGTTTAAAAGGTGAAAAAAACGATTGATATTTAATATTACCATGTTTTTATTAAATCGCTTTCTTTAATGTCTGTCCAGGAGGAATTTTGTAATTGATTTTAAACTGTGTGACTTTACAAGGAGCTAAAGACTTGAAATTTGGACCATAGCTCGGAAGTGGATGACAATGCATGAAAATGTGAAAAAAGAAAACAAAATGCAAAAAGTAGGAATTTTATAATTTTTAGTCAGTAAAAAAAACATGGTACATTAAAAAAAATTTTAATTCGAACTTTTTCTTCTTTACACACTTTTATTTGTTTGAACTGTTCAAAAAAGATGGAATCTAATATAAAGATACGGGACTCATCCGAGGCCTCGCAAACGCAGAGAATAAATACACTTCAGACCCATTAATTAATATCCATTGAAGAGCAAGACTAATTTTACAGCCACGTGATTCCAGCTTCAAATATCAAACCCAAGGATAAATTCAACAATGAATAAATGATAGTTTAAAAAACTAAAAAACACGCTTTTATTGTAGTTCGAACTAAAAAATGAAAAATAAATTATAGTTTGAAAAAAACAAAAAAACACACTTTTATACTGAATCGGACTAAAAAGTAAAAAAATAATTCTTAATAAAGAATAAAATGATTAACGAGAAAATGAATGTCATTGGGGTAAAAGCGTGGGGTGTTCTATAAATGTGCCTCGTGTGGTGACCGGGGGGTAAGAATTTAGTCCCAAGGTAGCCCATACGTGTCGTAGAAGGCGACTAAAATGGGTACCCAGTGTCCGGGGGTATAGCCGGGTACCCTACCCCTGGGGATTATATCAGGGGACTGGCCCTCCAGGTTGGGGGTTGGGCGTGGGGCTGACAACTCCACCCCATAAAAAATCCCACCGTTACGAAACCAAAGGAACATAAAGCCGGACTGCTTTTTCGGAGACGACCTGGAAAATGTCTAAAGGATATGAGATTTGGATGCTGGAACGTTCTTTCTCTGTTTCAAAGTAAGGCCCTCCAAGCGCTTATTGAACAGATGAATCTATACCGCCTTGACCTTGCCATTCAGGAGGTGCACTGGATTGGAGAGGGAGTTCTGGAGAATAAAAACTATACTGTGTTTTACAGCTGTGATCCCCAAAAACATGTTTTTGGTACAGGATTTATTGTAAACAAAAGAATTAAGCACCTTGTTTTAGATTCCAAGACAAAAAATAGCAGAATGTGCAGAATTAGAATTAAAGGTGTGTTTCAAAACTACAGTATTATATCTGCTCATGCACCAACAGAGGAAAAGAGTGATGAAATTAAAGATCTTTTCTATAGTGAATTAGATGCACACTTTTGTGAATGCCCCCAAGGTGACATTAAGCTTGTATTGAGGGATTTTAACGCCAAAATTGGAAAGGAAGATTTTTTCCGACCTATCATTGGATATCATAGCCTACACGAAATTTCTAATGAAAACGGAATCAGGCTTGTTGATTTTGCAGCTGAACATGATATGGTTGTCGGAAGTACCATGTTCCAACATAAAAACATACACAAAAGGACATGGAGATCACCTGATGGCTCTACTTTTAATCAGATAGACCACGTGCTGATTGGCGCCCGGCACTTATCTAGCCTTTTGGATGTTAGGTCCTTCAGTGGTGCCAATATCGATTCTGACCACTATTTAGTTGTGATTAAAATAAGAGCGAAAATTTCAACATTCAAGTACAAACATAGAAAAAGTGAAGGTAGGTTTATTTGCTCCAAGCTTAACGATCTGAAGATTAGGAATGAATTTGTAGAAATGTTAAATTGCAAACTTCAGGATAGTGAATTGGTGGGCCCCACCGGTATTGAAGATCAATGGTTACTGGTTAAAGAAGCTATCCTAGCAACTGCTGAACAGGTTCTGGGAAAAATAGAAAAGAAAAAAAAAAAGACTGGTTTGATGATGAGTGCAAGGCAGTAACGGATCTTAAAAATAAAGCTTACCGAGATATGCACCAAAAGAGATTCACCAGAAGTTCAGAAGAAGACTATAAAACCGTCAGGAGAAATGAAAAGAGGATTCACAAAGCAAAAAAGCGACTATTCTATGAAGAACTTCTTAAGGATGCTGAGCATCTAAAAAGTAGCAATGAAAGCAGAGCTTTCTATAAGATAATCAACAATAGTCGAAAAGACTTCAAATTCAGAGTCACAATCTGCCGAAATAGTGATGGTGAAATCCTTAGCAACCCAACTGAAATATCTCAGAGATGGGTGGAATATTTCTCTGACCTATTAAACGCTGCACACACTAACAATGCAGTTTTTGTCCCCCATCAAAACTATCAAGATATTCAGGTACCTCCACCGGATTGCCATGAAGTTGAACTGGCTCTCAAAACGTTAAAATCCAACAAGGCGTCTGGACCTGATAGAATCCCTGCTGAGCTTTACAAACATGGAGGAAGACTGCTAACAGAACAAGTTCATAAAATTATTATCTCTATCTGGAATGACGAAGTTCTGCCCCCAGATTGGACCCTTGAAATCATCTGTCCAATCTACAAAAAGGGAGATCCCACAAACTGTGGTAACTACCGAGGTATTACCCTTCTGAACTGCATCTATAAAATCTTCTCGATAATCCTCTTTAACCGAATTTCTCCCTAGTAGAAAGTATAGTGGGAGGATATCAGTGCGGGTTCAGAAAGGGGAAGTCCACCTGCGAACAAATCTTTAATCTGCGACAAATAATGGAAAAAGCAAGAGAGTTCAATATCGATCTTCGCTACTTATTTATTGATTTTAAATCCGCATATGACAGTGTTGATCGGGATTTCTTGCTTAAAGCTCTTCAAGATCTAGGTATGCCAAATAAATACTTACAGCTTATAAAATCAACTTTGACTCGCACTCTTTCCTGCATAAAGCTGTCAGGCAATATCACAGATTACTTTGAAATTGAACATGGAGTAAGACAGGGCGATGCACTCGCCTGTCTTTTGTTTAACTTAGCTCTTGAGTGGGTCATTCGTGACTCTGGTATCAACACGAGGGCCACTATCTTTACCAAATCTGTACAAATTCTAGCCTATGCTGACGATATAGTCATAATCGCAAGAACAAAAAGTGCCTTAATGGAAGCATTCAGTGCTCTCAAAGCATCTGCTGAAAAAATGCATCTTAATGTTAATGCAGATAAAACTAAATACATGCCTGTGACAAAAGCAGTGAGCCCTGTGGCCTTTCAAGTTGGAAATCTTAAAGTCGAACTGGTTGACAGTTTTACATATCTGGGTTCCAATGTTAACTCTTGTAATGACATAGGCTTTGAACAAAAACGAAGAATTCTTGCTGCTAATCGCTGCCTTTATGGCCTTGGAACTTTTTTAAAATCGAAATTGATAAAAAGATCTACAAAAATTATTTTGTATAAAACTATTATAAGACCTGTTCTCACCTATGGATGTGAAACCTGGACTCTAACAAAGACCCAGACAAATCAACTTGTTATTTTTGAAAGGAAAATCCTGAGGAAGATCTTTGGGGCTGTGAATGATAACGGAATTTGGAGACACAGGTACAACTTTGAACTCTACAGACTCTTTAAGGTAGCTGACATCGTCAACTACATCAAAATATGCCGCTTGAGATTCGCGGGACATGTCTGTCGAATGGATCCCTCATCTATGACATCAAGAATCTTTAATTATAAACCCATCTCGAACAGACCCAGAGGGAGACCCAAGCTGAGATGGACTGATTGTGTGGAAGAAGATTTTAAAGTGCTGAAGGTGACCAATTGGAGAACTGTCGCCTCCCGGAGGACAAGATGGAGGGATGTTCTGAGGAAAGCCTTGGCCCACCCCGGGCTGTCATGCTAAAGAAGAAGTTCTATAAATGTATCAATTGTTGTAATTTATAACTTCTATTCCGAAAAGCTGAATTAGTGTAAAAATGTAGTACAAAGCATCCCACGCTTTTACCACAATGACATTCATTTTCTCATTAATCATTTTATTCTTTATTAAGAATTATTTTTTTACTTTTTAGTTCGATTCAGTATAAAAGCATGTTTTTCAGTTTTTTTCAAACTATAATTTATTCCATTCCTCAGGTGAAAAGACACTTTTATTGCTTTTCTTCTTTAAGTGCATGACAGACCAGCTGCACCTGTTGTCAGCCGTCCATATCTTTCCTTTGAACACATGGCCTTACTACACATGTGTTCAGAAAGGATGGTCCGCTATTGTGAAGAGATGCATAGGATTTTGTATACAAGCATTGAGTGTATTCTTTTAATACAGGACTTTTAACTTCTGTATAATATTTATACTGTATAATATGTACTTTTTAAAAATACTTTAAAATAATTTTATACATATGTACAATTGTTGTTTTATTACACAGTTTCAAATTTGAATGTTTTAGAGAAAAAAATTTCTCGTGTATTTTGGGAGTTTTTTTCTTGATAATTCGAAGTTTTTCATTGGTCCCTCCAACTTCGAATTATCGAGAGTCAACTGTATATATATATATTCCCTTAATTCAAGAAAGTGTATGCAAAAAAAATATTTTCCGAGAACACTTTATTGTAATTAATTTTTAAACAGACTGTTTTCTGCATGGAAAGCAATGAATAACAGAAATGAGAATACTTATAATAGAAATGAATTACAGACTAATTTTATTATGAAATGAGTTATAAACTTAATAAATTGAATACAAAAAGAATACAGAAGGTGAAAAATTAAAAAAACTAAAAATGCAGAAAATAACAGCCATAAATTGCTGAATGAATACTATAAAGCCATGATAAAAAGTAGTGAATACATTTCTGAAACTATAAAAAAACGATAATATCAAACTGCTTAAGGAAAGAAAAATAATCCAGAAGTGATTGTATTCTTAACATCAAAGACCATTTTCATAGTAAAAATATTTTCTTACTTAAATGGCTAGTTTCTAAATGTCTTAAAAAGAGAAAATTAAAGAATACAGTATCACTCTAGCAGTTTTCAAATTTATATATATCTGAAATATAAATAAATTTATATATATATATATATACACTGGTTAATATTTAAAGACAAGTAAATTTAAGTTTGTGAATTTTTGTTTAAGTACATATTACTCTTTAGATTAAAAACATTTATTTGGGAATTATCCAGTCATCAATCCTTTATTATTTCTATCAAATTAGTAGAAATAAATGCCATCAACTAAGCATGGGATAATTTTAAATATTTAATCAGTTTTACTGAACCATGAAAAATCCTATGTGGTCATATTCAGTAATTAATATACACATTCAACTAATTAATGATAAAATAACATTTATATAGATAGACACACATATATATACATAAAAATAACATCAAATATTGCTAAAGATTAAAATTAAAAATTTTCACAATTACATTTTGATTTAGCATCACGCTCACAAAAATACATTACTGAAAAATTAAAAACAAATATACAATGTCCACTATTTTTGACAAAAAATTTTTTAAAAAAACAACTAATGCGACAAATATTTTAGAAAATAATATTAATTTATCTAACTTAAGATGAAGGAGAAAAAAAAAATAACAGTTTTGAAACAGAACAGAATTATTATGTACCATTCAACACAACTGTTATAGCTTAAAATATCAAACTAAACTCACAAGAGGTGGGCACAACTAAGGAAATTCATTTAGGGACGAGCTTATGTGTAACAGTTGTACTCCTTTAGGATGTTCACCCCTCAATGTATTAGCACCGATTGGACAGTCAATTCCGAAAAAATAGCATTAAAAATTCCTGTTTAGCTTATATACAATCTTCATTAATGCTAGAGCTGCAGTAGCATGATTGATAGCGTACCTGCTGACTACGCGTCCGGCCAAGGTTCGAGTCACGCGATCAGTTTTTTGTTTTATTTTTTCCAATTCATTTAATAATTTTGTATTATTTTGAACTCCGGACCTGTGGCGTGGAAGTATGATATGCCACCACTGAGCTTCTAAAATATCAAAATTTCAATAAATATCAGTTTAATTCTTTCAATACCTTACAGGAATTTTATGCAAATAAAAAATTTTTTTGATCACTAAAGATCTCTTAAATTACATTTCAATTTTAATATATAATGCAAAAATTAAAAATCTTTATAAAGTTTCTTCCCCCCCCCCCCTTTTTGCATTTAAATACAAATATTATCTTCCAAAAAATATATTAAAAACCTAATAAAAGAAACTTTAAAAAATAATTTAGATAATTATGTTAGGAAAAGACAAAATTTCTCACATTTAGCTTCTACAATGCATTTAAGAATTGTTTCGAGGAAAGAAAGATCCGTCTTCTTAATATTTTACCTTGGAAATAGTTACTGATTTATCATATTGAAGATTTTCTGCCAGTTCCTCCCAAGCACGAGCCATTTTTTGACAATGTCCACACCAAGGGGCATAAAATTTTACAAAATGTAAGCCCCAATTCACAGTATTCTGAAAATTTTCATCGGTAAGCTCTAAAGCCCCATTCTTCAATTTGGTTTTGGTATTGGTATTTCCAGGTGATACCTGCAAAATAAATAAAAAATGTATGGGATAAATATGTTAAGTAATACATTAGAAAATAATAAATATCCTCAGTTTTTTTCCAACAGTAAGAAAAATTTTCAAAATCTACATTTCACAATGATTTTTTTAAAAATACTATTAAAAAAACCCCAATGAATACAAAAACAAAATTTGAATTTAAATATATACTATATTTCTTTCATTGTCAGATCTATAAAAAAAAAGAAACATTAAATTAAGGAGTCCTTTTCAAGTATGAAGGCAATAATAATCAGGTAATGTTGTTGTTTCTAATCCCAGATGGTGTAGCTGAGCTGCACCACCTCCATAAAACCAAAAATCTCCAAAAAATCCAGAAATAAAATAGGATTTTCTAAAACCTCATCATATGTAAAACTCAAACAATTCAGAATATGACTGGGAGAGGCATGATCAGCCTCGCACCTATGACACTCTGGAAAGACTTTCCGACCTTGCTGAAAAGTAAGAAAATTGATAAGGCCACTAAAGAAGAGCGACAGAACCATCTGCTGATCCCTAGGAATATTAAGTTGGTGACACCAAGGTTTTTTCCCCAAAATACCAAGGGTGAGCAGGGGGTATTCTCCAAAATGTATTCAATTCTATCCTTTTAATAGAGGAGAGTTCAGCAAAAGTTAGACAAGTTTGACCGAGCAAGGTGTCAGCAGTACAACTATGGGCCAAACTATGGGCTATCTCGTTACCATTCAATCCAATATGGGAGGGGACCCATTGAAAGTATATACAGTGTCTAGAAGAAAGTCAAACCACAGTATCCAGAATATTTAGGCTTGTCATATCCCCAACAGTTGTCCAATGAGAAAGGCGCCGTATAGAAGCACAGCTGTCAGTTAAAATCTAAACATCCTTGAAGACAAGGTCAGAAACAGTGTCAATAAATTGCAATAAGTTCAGACCTAAAAACAGAACAGTACTTAATATTCCTAATCTTGATGTCAAATGTACTGTGAGGTGTCTCAATGTGCACGAATGTGCAATGTGCACTTCCAGAAATACCACCGTCCCCCATGCTGCTATCAGTATAGAATTTTAATACCGAACGAGGGATGCCATGAATTGTCTCTAGAGCAACCTGTCTAGTAAATTATGGTATATCAGACCCTTTACACACCCTGGTCATTAACTCAGTCTGGAAATGTATTCGATCAGAGTTGAACTTAAAATGGGAAAATTGCTTAAAGGAGTGAGGTTCAACATTACCAGAAAACAGGCCCATATCATCTGCTAAAGAAAAAGTGCTATGTTTCTTTAATCAACTGTTATTGATCCAAGAGTGGAGATAGGCAGAAGTTCTGTGCTGGGCATTATAGCTAGATAACTTATTGTAATATTTTACCAGGCTATAACTTCTCATAGAAAGAGGCAGTAAATCACTCATATGGAACAATACTATTAGGGCAGCTATTAAGAAGGCCAGTAATTATTTTTGCGGCACTCCGTTCAAGTTTATTTAAGTTAGCTTCAGAAGCTCAAAAATAAACTGGAAACTGGCCATATTCCAAAATTGACCTGACCAATGAGATGTAGGTGGTTCTTAGGGTATTAGCATCTGCGCCTCAGTCACGCCCGGAAATATATTTGAGAATGTTAAGTCTTTCACTGCATTTGGCTACTAGAGCCTCTATATGGTCCAGAATGTAACCCAGGTATTTGGCATTTTTTGTGTAATTTAATTGATTTCCATTCATAAAAACAGTTGGTTTATAATTATAGAGATGGTGGTGAAAATGGTAACCTTTGACTTAGAGGTATCAAAAATAATTTTTTGCTGTTCAGCAAAGGTACAGACCACAAAAGTGCAGAATTTAAATTAGATTCTATTTTTTTAAGTCAGAATCTGAATACCAAATGACGATATCATTGGCAAAGAGATCAACATTATTATACTTATTGATTACCTCCTCAACACCAGAAACATATAAAGAGAACAATATCGGGCTTAGGACTGAACCCTGTGGAAGGCCATGTTTCAATCCAAAAGGATCAGACAACGTATTTTAATATTTCACTCTTATTTATCTATTTTGTAAAAAATCTGAGCTGCAAGGCAGAATTTTACCCCTAATACCAAAGACGTCAAAGTTTAGTAATCATTTTTGTCTCCAGACTCTGTCAAAAGTCCTGGACATGTCCAAAAGTACAGCAGCAGTGTGATTAGTTGGCCTTAAGTTTTAATAATCCCTGACATTCTGGCAGAAAAATAAAATCTGATTAATGGTGCTATAGCCCCATCTAAATCCATATTGCTCTTTAGGGAGCAAGACATTAGTGGACAAATAAAAGTTCAATCTGGCCAGAATAATCAGGTAATTGTCAGCAAAAACACCCAGAAAGATTTGTAAAAAGATGATCAACAAATTTATATATAACTGAAAAATTATAACAGGATTTTGTCAATGGATTGCACTTTCCAAATCAGTTTAAGAAAAGAAAGCCTCAAACAGTTAACTTTTTTTATTTTAATAAAAAAAATTCCAATGAAACAAACAATTAAAACTATTAGTGAAAATTTTAAAAATGTGTTTATCAGATAATTTTACTAACTTTTTAAGAAATTTTACAGCAATATAATAGGAAAGATTTGTTTAAAAATGACAATAATGATACAATCATAGTTCATGACTTTAAATTAATCAAAATACAATCCAAATAATAATAGTAGTAATAAAGTTATGCAGGTCCAAAAATTCCCTTATAACATCAAAAATAAAAAAGCATAAAATAGATTTAAACGTACATCAATCTTTTTCTCTCCCTGAAAATTAGATATAAAATCTTCCAGTCCAACTAAATCTCTTTTCCCTTGATATTTTACACCTTTCTTGATTCCAATATCATAATAAACAAGCCTGTAAAGAAAATGCAATTACGAAATTTTTCAAATAACAGTAGTAAAGCTCTGAGAAATTTTTTCTGTTCTTTTTAAAGCAATTTTAAGATGAATCAAAATTTGCCCACTACGATTTTAGAAATGTGTTCTACTTTGCTGCATTCAAATGTTAATACTTTTCCTTTAAATAAAAAAGAAAATTTAAACATTAGAATTTTATAATTTATTTGAAGAACCAAAAACTTGACATTTTTAAATTTCAAAACTAAATTTCATTTATCAACACAAATAAAGGAAAATTTAAGAAATAAAATAAATTTTTTTTGTTATTAAAAGCATAACACAAAACAGAAATTAATTTTTCATATATATGTAATCATAAGAAAAAAATTACATTTTAAAATACATAATTTATAATATATCAACACATATGTTTAGATAAATTTATAGCAGATACCATGGCTCAGTTATTACATGATCAAATTTTGTTTGATACAATACAATATGTATAAAACTGTTGGGATGAAGCAAGCAAACTATTTTACTGGGGTAAGGATATCCGTGTGATGCGCCCCACATGTTTTTCCTGCTTCTTCCAATGCATTTCTTCTATGGGGACCACACCTCGATCTATACGCTGTGTGTAATGATCTTACTTTATGCTGTGTGCTAATTACGTTTTTATTCACTATCCATTTATATGTTTGTTCGTAAATAAATGTGTGCTGTTCAGAAAAGTGAGAAGAACTTAATTTACAAAAAGAACAACATTTGGCAGCCGAGCATGGTTACTGACTTTGTAAACTTTTTTCAATTATGGATAAGATAACTGTCCCCGACTTAAATGAAACGAACTATTTTATATGGGCTCTTAAGATGAAGGCTGCTTTGAGCCTGAAGAGATTGGATACAATGGTCACCAACGAAAAACCCAGAGACCTTAGCCGTAAGGAGGATTCGATTGGGAACAAAGGAATTCTGATGCCATTGCGTATATGAAGCTATCCCTTTAACAATTACTAATGTCGGTTACGTTCCTCAATTAAGGTGCAATTTACTGTCTGTAACATGTTTAATGGATAACGGTTGTAAGACTAAATCAGATAATAATTGTGCATTGATATATGATATAAATAATAAGTTAATAACAAAACCATTTAAAAATAATGGTAGATTAGAAATAAAATTAGAATCTGTGTATAATTCTGAGTGTTATTTTTCTGACCAATCTACGAATAATTATGAAATTTGGCATAACAGGTTATGTCATTTAAATAGTAAATATATGCTTAAAATGAAAGATTATATTGATAATGTAAATAATTTCAGATGTGAAACTTGTGATATAAGTAAGGTAACCAGAAAAACTCATTGTAGTATTGAAATAAGTCAGAGTTCACAAATTCTTGAGTTGCTCCATGCCAGCCAGTGTGGTCCAATTAATATCGAATCATATGGTGGTGCAAAATATTTTATGGTAATAATAGATGATTTTTCTAGCATGTACTTTACCTGTTTGTAAAAAATTAAATATGAAGTATTTGATATATTTTCTCAATTTAAAACTAAATATGATTAAAAAGATGAGAACTGATAATGGGTTAGAATTTGTAAATGAGCAACAAGATACTTTCCTTCCTAATTCAGGAATATTTCATGAAAAAAACTATTTCATACAACAGTGAAAGTAATAGTAAAGCAAACAGAGTGAACCGTGTTCTTCTACAAAGGGCTAGATCTTTATAATATGAAAGTAAGCTTCCTTTAAAATTTGAGCTGGAGCTATTAATTGTAGTACTCGGGTATCTAATGTAACACCACGAAAAGGGAAAGAAAAAATCCAATTAAAAATTTGGACAGGTAATAAACCTAAATTATCTAAAAAAATTTGGCTGTGTGGCCTATTTTCACATTCCAAAAGTATTGAGAAATAAATTTGAAGTTCCAGGAAGACGTGGAATTATGCTAGGATATGCTAGAGAAAGGAAGGGATATCGAATTTATGATATTAAAAATCAAAAAGTAATTGAGGAGAGATCAGTTAAATTCAATGAATCTTTAAAGGGTAGTAGTTATTTAGGTGAAATTGAAAATAAAGCACGGGATATTGACTCGTTTTTTTTTAAATCTTTCCCGAAATAAGCAAAACTAATAAAAAAAAGAATGTGGAAAGCCACACGATAGAAGTGAAACTTCTTTGTTGACGTTGGCCATAAATGCAGGAATAGATCTAATTCTATTAAACTGCTGAGAGAACTTACTTCAATCAAATAAAATTCAAACTTCATTTATTGCATGAAATATTTTTATTCATTTTCTGCATCATTATTTTCCAAGAAAGACACAATAGGTGTGCGGAAACTGAAGTAGGATATAAAAATCCTCGATTGTAGTCAATCAAGAAAATGCAAGAAAACTGCATTAATTCCTGGTTCGTATATTGTTTTTCCTTCTCTAGAATCAGTATTCATTGTCAAATTCAGTGTCTGTTTCAAGAATTCAATGAGTGGCTTTTCTTCTTCTGAAGCAAAATTAACATTAAAGTCTCCAATTAAGATAATCAGCTTTTATTTATCATCGGATCCAATGATTGCAGCAGTCTCTGATATGTACAGCACTAAAACTTTATGGATAAAGATGATAAAAGCTGCGACAGAGCTACCTGGTGATATATAGACTTTCGCCTGGACTTGCTGCTAGTTTTCCTTTTTTCCCCCTTTCACGAAACTCTTTTCCTCTTTTTGCATTTTTTCTAGGCATTCTGACCGGAATTAATTTTAATTTAATGGAAATAAAAATTAATAATATAAACTCAATGCATCACTCACAGAAGTCACTGTGTTTGTTTACAAGACGCTATCCGTAGCGATTCTGATGCGAACATTAGTGACATATACACAATGCCCCAGACACGCCTGTAATGGGAAGAGCCATATAATGGTAATATTTTGGGAGCGTTTATTCATTGAAAACGACACATTTATTATATAAAAACTACGAAAATACGCCACGCGAGTTCATTACAAGAGTAGCAAGGTGAGAGTAGTAAGCACTTTATGTCACCAATACCTAAGGGCCTTTCGTTCCAACTTTTTCATGGATATGACGCAAGTCACGTGGTGTACCCCCCTCCCCCCGCTCGCTATCTCATCATTGTGATGTTTCGGGGGGGGGGGGTCACAACTTCTGTTTGCTTTTTTACTGTTACGCAAAACTGGGCAAATTTCCCGTTCACTCCCATGCCCAAAAAAGTTTCACTTAAAAAAAATAGAGTATCATCTAATTTTGAAATAAATAATGATCCTGCAGCAATTAAGAATGATAACTCAATTCCCCTTCAGACCACACCATTGCATCAGACTGGCAGAATCCAACTCCTGGTACTTGAATTGAATGATGTACAAAATCAAATCCCTGTTAGAAGATCGGAAAGACTGAAATGTAAGCAGATGTCAATTCATGTAACGGATAATGTACTGAACTCTTATTTTGAGGGAAAAATAGTCCTAATTGGTAAAATTGGAAATTAGGAACGGAGAATGAATTAGATTCGTTAGATAAACATAAAGTATGGGAAATAGTACAAAAATCTACAAAATCAAAATTAATAAAAACTAAATGGGTATATAGTTTAAAACAAGATGCTGGGTAAAACATTAAATACAAAGCAGCTGGTTTTAATCAAATTAAAAATATAGATTATTTGGAGTCGTATTCACCAGTTGTAAATATTGAATCTTTTTGATTGTTAATTGCACTTGCAGCTAAATTAAAATTAAATGCTAATTTCTTTGATGTAAAAACTGCATACTTATATAGTGATTTAGAGGAGGCTGTGTATGTGTTACCTCCACCTGGTTATGGGAAATTAATTGGAGATGACAAAGTTTGTAAATTAAAAAAAAGTGTTTATGGTTTGCCACAGTCAGATAGAAACTGGTATATGAAATTAAAGTGTGAATTAGGAAAATTTGGTTTAAAACAA
Organism: Trichonephila clavata; assembly: GCA_019973975.1. Lineage (NCBI taxonomy): Eukaryota > Metazoa > Arthropoda > Arachnida > Araneae > Nephilidae > Trichonephila > Trichonephila clavata. The sequence goes on from BMAO01004048.1 coordinate 173,547, forward strand.
TTAGCTTCTGATAATTGCGTATTTATTAAAACTGATATCAGTGTTCTTATATTATGTATGCATGTAGATGATTTAGCTATTTTTTGTAACAATGATAAAAAGCATAAAGATATTGTAAATAAGATTAAAAATGTATTTGAAGTGGTTGAAAACAAAACTAAAAAGTTTTTAGGCAAGGAAATTGAAAAACATGAAAATGGTATTTGTTTATCTCAGTGTGAATATATTAATTCATTATTGATTAAATATAATTTAGAAAGTTGTATAAGTGTTAAGACTCCAATTGTGAAAGGGGAAGATAAAAAGTTTTTCTTCTACAAATGAATTTATTGCCATTACTATGTATCAGGAACTAATTGGTGAACTTTTGTATTTAGCTAATAGAACTCACCCCGATATTTCATTTGTAACATCTTATTCATCACAATTTAATCATAAACCAGAGAAAAGGCGTTATAATTTGGCTAAAAGAGTATTAAGATATTTGATGGGTACTAAAGATAAACTGTTTTATGGAAAAGAATTTGGTATTTTAAATGCTAGTTCAGATGCCAGTTGGGGAAACGCAGAAAATGGAAAATTATTTTCTGGTGGTGTAGGTTTAATTGGTTATCATTAATTTTATGGAAATGTCGTAAACAGAAAAGTGTTAGTCGATCCACATGTGAAGCAGAGTTATTTTCTATTTCTGAAATTTGTAAAGATATCATTTGGACTGTAAATTTGTTAACTGAATTAAAATATAAACAATTTATAAATAAGGCAGTAACTTTAAATTCAGATAGTCAAGCAGCATTTCAGTGGATTCAGGGTGCCCGTTCTTCAAATAAATCAAGACATATGAACTTATGTTTTCATTTTGTAAAAGATTTAGTTGAAGATACTGTAATTAAATTGGAATACATCCAAACAGAATTTTTAATTGCAGATTTTCTTACGAAAGCCATGAATGTAGAAAGTTAGAATATTCAATGGAAAAAATTTAATTGTTCTCTTGATTTTATGTCAGTGTGTTTATTGTCATATTTTATGTTTGTAATATTATAATTGTTTGGGAAAAAATGTATCACTAGCAAGAGGGGTATGTTGGGTTGAAGCGAGCGAACTATTTTTTCTGGCGTAAGGATATCTGTATGATGCGCCCATGCGTTTTTCCCGCTTCCTCCAATGCATTTCTTCTACAGGGACTACACCTCAATCTATATGCTATGTGCAATGATCTTACTTTATACCGTGGGCTAATTATGTGTTTAATCATTATCCATTTATATATTTGTCCGTAAATAAATGTGTGCTGTTCAGAAAAGAGTGAGAAGAACTTATTTTACAAAAAGAACAACAAAAACAGACCATAATTCGACTACATCGAGGGGAAAAATTACAAGGTCTATTTGAGATTTGAACAAGGGTCAATAAAATGAGGAAATATCAAACAATGTAACATCAAACGGATAGTTTAACTGAATATAGGCTTCATGATTTATTTGTCATGACTCTGAATAATAATTTGAACAAGATTCAGTTAAATTTCACAAGAAAATTTACCTTAAATATAAAGCTTGATAAAAATCTTATATGAGGGAAATGAACCGAAAATTTCAATACAAATCAGGTTATTATAGCAAGTGTACAATATCAAGTATGTTAATTTTTTAATCTATTATTGTAAGGTATAAAAAAAGTCAATTAATGAATTTTCTGAAAGCATCTATAATTCAAGAAATCAAATAAACAAAACGGGATAAATTATACAGAAAAATTGAGGAAAAAACTACATCTTACGATGGATATCCAGATATTCCTTCATCAGCACATATGGGTGTTTCAACTGTGCAATCAACCTGGAAGAAATAAAGATTTTAGTATTAAATCAATTCAAGTATCTTTTTCTACTTCACAAAAAGATTTTAAAATTATTTCAATCAAATCATTTAAATAGATTTACACTAATTTAGCATAAATAAAAGTGAGAAAGAAGAATGCAAACTAAAATCAAAATATATTTTCAAAAACTGAGAACAATAAATATTTTTCTTCATACTTCATGAGGATATATTAGAGATATATTTTATATATATAAGAGAGGGAGTAAAATTTTTTTTACAATTAGAATAATCATTACATAAGCAAATAAAATTCACATTAGTTACAGATTATCTAAATTAACATTCTGATAAAATATAAAAAAAATTACAAAAATAATTTTTTTTTTTTTAAAACTAATTTTTTTAAAATGGAAATAGAAATTATTTGTATTTTTAAATATTAATACAAATTTTTAAGCAGATTGGCAGAAATATTGGTTCCTAATATATATTTGAATAACTGTTTCTTCAATTTTACTCAAATACTACTTAATTTTAAAATCATTCCATAGACTGTTACTATACTGTTTAACATGTCATAAGAAGTTTTTATTTTTCCAATAATCTTATTTTTAGTAATTTTTAACCTGTTAATTTTTTTTGTCCTTCTGCTGAAAAAAGTCATGCTCTTAAATGCAATATGATAGTGACAATGAATGTGATCTAGTTATCCCATAAGCTTCTAACTTAAGCAATTAATTGTTCATTATAAAAATCTAATAAATATAATTAGCTCTTTGTACTATCTTAAAATGATATCCAGCCAAATCTTTGCACATTCTTTACGGGAATTTTTTTTATACATAAATGCTTTACAATATATGATACAAGATTAAATCTTTTAAGATAGGGGTAAATTTTCTGATTTTTGTTGTATATACAACTTCAAAATAGTTGGTTGGCTGAAGTTTTCAATGAAAGAGCCAAATAAACCTCAAGCACTTGTTTACAATGTTAAAATAAGTTTTAAAATGTAGAATACTTATGGAAAAACAAAGTAGATGATAAATAAAATTTTAGATATAGTACAAAAAGCCAATTCTTAATTTTTTTTTTTTTAAAAAAGCAAACAAGAGTTAGTAGGAGTGTTCTCCCACTAGGTCAGACATGTTTAAAGTGGAAGAATGGAAAAAAGTGATACAATGATGAAACATCAAATATTCAAACAAAAATGCTGTATAGTACATGGAACATGGCAAGATGAGCATTCAGGAGTGCTAACATTACACACAAAGTAGATTCCAGTGTGCACCAAGCAGTGTTCAATTTGTAGACAACAAAGACAAACATAATTCTTTCTACTACTTGTACATGGTCAAAGAAATATCACTGACTGAATGTTATTAAGTCTATTGTCTCTTGCCAGGTTCCATTGAGCAGCTTAAGTATTTAGCTGCTTGCTTCAGGTACAGTAAAGGAACAAGTGAATGGAGCCACTCGCTGCAATATTTAATAGTTATATTTGCTTACTAGTTACTTAAAATGCCCATTTAACTAAGAATCCAGCAAAAAAATATTCTACAAGTAATAAATATAATGTAATATTCTACATGTAGTAAATGAAATCGTAATGTAATAGTAGGACTTCATAAACAAGGGGATGATATAGATTATTTGCCTGAGGATTTTTTAAAGAACTTAGGGAATCTGAGTAAACAAAGAATGACTAAACTAATCTTTTTTGCAGTAGATAGCAAAGTCCTTCACAAATAGCAAGTTTTGCAGTAAAAGAGGAGCACGAAGAATTAACTTATAACTGATAGTATATGTATCACATACTAATGTAGAACTTGCGTGATCTTTTACTCGAGAGCCATCAGTAAAATCACTAAGTAATAACAGGCACAATGTGAAAGACAACTATTGTGATAAATATGTTTGTCTCTCTCTCTCTCAGAGCAAGATTTTGAAAAGCCGAGATTCCCTTGAAAAAAGGACAGGAACAATAGAAATATCTGAAACTGGTTCAACCAGGAACAGCAAATTCAAGAGACTTTTAGTTTTAATTTCAATAGTTCACAAGAGTTATAAAACTTAGTACTTCAATCCTCACAGAATAGCTAATTAATCATTTGAACTAACATTATCATACAATGTTTGTCTAAATCAAAATAAAGAAATATGCAAATATTTTACAACTTATTCTGTAATTAGAAGTGTGGCATAATGTACACCCCCCCCCCATTGCAGGGGAGGACAGGGTTAGAGGGGACCCAAAGTCTGACTGCCACGAAGTACATATCCTTTGTAAAATACAACTTGCAGGCCCCAAACCTGACTTTGCAGGGGGGCCCAAGTGTTCTTCGTTACACCACTCTCTGTAACGTTTGAATTTAAGTTGAATATTTCAACTACAGAGCCAATATAATGGATAAATAAAATGTTGCTAAATTATTTAAAGAAAAGAATTTTACATTGTTTGTTATAAGTTTATAGGTCGACATTTCAACAAACAGATAAAAACACAGTCGGACACTGATTTAACGGATTCATCAGAGCCAAACATTTTATTCATTAATTAAAGTTTTTCATAATATCAGGGTCCAAAAAAAAAAATTTTTTTTTGAACTTATCTTTCTATTTAGCAGCTAAAAATACTGTTAGCGAACAGTTACTAGGACATTTTAAATAATGATTAATAGATGTTTGGCAGTCTTGAATCCTGACTCATAAAACTTTATTTTCAACTTTATGCAGAGAAGAAACACTGAATGATTTACATCCTGCTACATGTTTTCAGTTTCCAAACAATGTAAATCACAAAAAAATGTAACAATTTTGAGTTTCATTATCCATTTTTTCATCAGAATCATTATTTATTGGTTTCAACAAATCAACAATTTCTTCAGCTTCATAAATTTCCAAAAACAAAATTTTCTGCAAAACCATACATATAAACTTCACTTCTCTAAAGAAAGAGAGCAAATGGTAAAAACACTTAAGACATCCTCTGCATTGTGCAATGGGATGAGATAAGAAAGACATTTCCAGACATACTCAAACCTAATGAGATAGGTTACACTCATGATTCATCTACACCTGTAAAGTCTAATAATGAGCCAAATCATTTCCACTTGAAATATGCTGCTAACAAGAAAAGCCTTTTTCTGTTTTGGACAAAAAGGGTATGTCTAGGGATTGCAATATCAGACGAAAAGTTCAATACCAGTATTCGATATTTCTTAGAAAATACCAGGATATCGGTTTTAATACCGGTAATAGAAATTTTAGAAAAAGAAAGAAAACACAGGTGCTTTTTGATGTGTAACATCTTTCCTCCAGATTTGTGGGAGTGATTCCGTGAAAAGGGACAGAAATGCGTAACCGGAAGTTGGGGAAGCGCGTGCTATTTAATTTGACCAATCAGCACGCTTGGTGGTGTCTCTTCGCTACCCTTGGAGTAAAGTTCCATTTTTTCTCCTTCATTTGGGAAGGGGCTAAGCCCCATCAACCACCCCTGCGGTCTAGGCCGTGGAATCTTTGTTTTTGTTTTCTCACTTTAGGATCAGAGAAGAAGCTAAGTCCTTTAGGCAGAGTCGTGGTCAGACAATGACGAACGTGTTTCGATACCTGACATCGATTGCTGCATACAATTTAAATGACCGGGCCACAGAGCAGCTGGTGTTGCAATCTATCGTAAACAGAACAACTTACATGTTGTGGCTCGACATATGGATATTACTTATCGTCAAACAAGTGGACTGGGTATTGTTAGTCAAGACATTGGGGACATGTGCGGCAGAATCCTTATTTGAAAATGGACAAACAGTGATTTCGGTGGTCAAATACATTTCTCCGAATCAAACGGTTAAAAAAATTAAAGATTTCCTGCATTTTTAACTTTTACCATATACCAAAATGGTTCTGCTCTTTTTTTTTAAACTATCACTCGCTTCCCATGATTTTGAGTGGAGAGTTTAAAGTTAACTTTAGTTTGCTAGAAACCGAGCCACTCATAGCTTTTTTGAATGATGAAAAGCTCGAAATAAACACAAATCGAAATGTTTCGACAACTAACAGTGGTACTGTTATTGATGCTATTTGACAACGGTTTTTAAATACTTTGAAATCACAAGTATATGTGTCATATTTTAGTTATCATTACCGCTTTTCTCCAAATTGAACAAGAATAATTATTTTTGATAAAAAATTCCATTATTCCTTGTGTTAATTAAATAAAATTTTCATTAAATATATAACTATTCCATAGAAAATTATTTCCAATCATACTTGATTCCTTTTTTTCAGGATTTAAGTTGCTATTGCGAATTTACCACGATAACATGTCAGAAGTTACACATCGTATGCGACTACTGTAAGACTCGTTTCTTTTTTTTTTCTTAGTTTTACTTGCCAGTTTTATTAGAGTGTAAATATCACATGAAATAATTTTTAACTTATAAATTACAACAGTATATAAAGAATCACAATATATATATATATATATAAATAAAGGAACATCTTATTTATTTAAATCACAAAAAAGTGCAAATATCACTATTCATTCTGTGGTACTATTACAAATTATTGAAATGTTCTTAATGTTTTAAAAGTTATATGTTTGAAATGTGTTCTTATAAAATATAATGCATAGATTGTACTGTCATTAAGCCTGGAACACAATTTTGTGCAAAAATTACCAGGTGTCGAAAACGCTCTTTCAGCATCTACGCTAGTTGGTGGTACTGTTAGCCATGCGCAACATACTTTTTCCAAGTATTTACCTTTAAATCCCTCATCTTCAAATAAATCGACTTCTCGTCGGATGATTTTGGATATAGCTGATTTCTGTACTGTATTTTAGTTTGTTGAAATTTTTTTTAGTTATCGCTAATTTAAATTTTTGTTCAAGAGACAGTTCCTTTTCACTATTGGTATTAGTATCATCATCATCTTCGATAATTGTACTGAATTCTTCTGAATGTAAATTGCTTTGTGGGTAAAAGATTTTTTAGAAAATTTACAATAAACTTGATTTGGTTAGTTTCTTTTCTTCTTAACTCTAGAACATTTTTTCACATTGTTCCATCATATAAATAATGAAACCAAACCAAAGTATTATCAACTGATTTTTTTATGTTCTTTAAAGTTATTCTTATTGATTATTATGGATTATTTATGAGTATATGTATATATATATAAGTTGTTTTTTTAACCCTAAAGTATGATACAATGTGAATAACAAACTCAGAAAAGTTTAGCCAGTTTAGAAAATATCGAAATATTATGCATTTTCTTCACAAGTACAACCTTAATTTCTCAAATACGAATATCAGACTACAAATTCTGTGCAAGTGCAGCATCGCTCTGAGCTGTAATAGGACAGTTTTGGCCTTGGATGTGATTCAGATATTTTATAACTTTTCTTGATTGTACGATGCAACTTTGTAGTCCCAGTCTAATTAATCTTGCCCGTTAGGAAGCCATTTTAGTAACAGGTGTTGATGGATGAAGGAAGGCAGATGAGCTTAGATTTATTATTCCTCTTTCAACAAGAACTTAGTTAGGAGTAGTGTATTTAGTTCTTTTTGTCAGAGAAAGGATTTATATATGTCTATATTTTTAAGTTCAGATTAATAGTCTTTTATCTCATTTTATCTGACAATGGAAAAAATCAGATGGAGTTAATGAGTTGCCTTAGAACTGTAAAACCAGCTAGAAAAAATAAAAATAAGAACAACGGAATAAATACTTTTAATATCTTCAGCTTCTGAATTGGACATAAAATTATTTCATTTATAATATATTTTAATCATGGTGCAATAATTAACACTTTAACATAAACACTAAGACGTATAATATTTTGCTATGTTGGCGATCCCTGAACATATAAGAAACAACTTTAAAAATTTCTAGTAAATACCGAAAAACCGGCATTTTGAAATTGTACAAATGGCTCAAAATACTGGTATTGCAATCCCTAGATATGTCATTTGAAAAGAAATCCTATTTTTTTTTAAATCCAAACTAATAAAAAAAATTCAATAGGTAAAATAATTTGCTAATTTGGGGTTTATTATTCAATAAATAGGGGTTCATTGCCTTCGCTTTAATCAGAGGGGGGATTGGTAAAATCACGAAATTCATTAAATAAGGGTTTGGTAAATCGGAGTCTGACTGTGCATTTAGCAAATTTTCTTTAACTTTTCATCCAAGACAAAATTGGAAACTAATCCCCCCCCCTAAATATTCTTAAAAAGAGAGAGAGAGAGAAGTTTAAAAAGACTCAATTTGCAAAACTTTCATTCAAATCTTCGATCATTCAAACCAGCTTCATGTGACTGTTGAAAATTACAATATGCCCAGTAAGAAAAAGAACTATTCAAATTAATGCTGTCTCCATGAAAGGAAAATGAATCATTTTATAAATCCAAATTGAATATCAGACAATATGCACAAAAACAGATACTGGCAGATATTTTTTTATATATTTTGTCTTTATTAAAAATAGACAAATTGTAAATATGCATCTTCATAACCATTTTATGGCAAATTCTTATTTCTCAGGTTTAAATTAATGAAGTTTTAATAAAATTTAGAAAAAAAAATTACTTTGGCTATAATGAGTGTGCTATGACTAGAAAGAGAATTATATTTCTCAGCAAGTTCATCCCACACTGGCTTTAATCTTTTACAATATCCACACCTACAAAAAAGAAATTTATATATATAAATGAAACTGTGAAACATTTCAATTTAATCAAATAATTACTCTAGAGAAGAAGGTCTATTTTCTACTTCATAATCCTTATAAACTTTCGATTAGTTTCTCACACACGTTTACAATGGCGTAACATACACCCACGCATCACAAAGGTTATGGTTTTGCAATCCTTTGCAAAGTCTGGCTTGAACCCAAAATCTGACTTCTCAGAGGGCCCCTAATATTCCCCATTATGACACAGCACATTTATGTTCAGTAATATAAATTGACATTTTCTCGAACATACATACAAAATATAATAGTGATTTAAAACAGAAATATTGTAAATAAATCATCTCTTTGACAAGATCTAATTATCTTTTAAGTGTATAAATCTGCAGTTGATAACCAATATGTAAATGCATGCCATTATATGACTGTAAATTTTATTGCATTCTGAAATGTAACATACCTAATAATATCCTTTTAAATTCTTTCAATTTTTCCCAAACTGAGTGATACATTTTCACAGGGCTATAGCTATCCTTTTCTATACAAAAACTAGTGATTGATATTCCAGTTATCTTTGACAACCCTACTAATTACAGAATAGTTTTAATGCTATTTACTTTGCTTGACTAATGTTTATGCATTAGTGCCAGAAAGCTGATCAAAATTAATTAAAGGCAATGTTTTTTTTAACGACATAGAAGCAAGGGAACAGAAAATATTAACTGAATGGTAAATGAGAGAAGATTTGATCGCTGAAAAATATGAGTGTCCAAAGTTTGGAAATTGCACGCGATTGAGATAAAGGAAATATTGGTACTTGTGTACTATCACAGCCATGCCAATTTTCAAGATAACTCACCAAATTAGCCACCTCAATTTCACACATATCAGTGGTGCTAAATTAGCAACCATGTGTTTTGTTTCATATTTCTCCACATGAAACCATTCTAAGCCTAACTGTTCATTGATATATCGCAAGCTCGAATACTAAAATATGAATCTGAGGTTTATTAAATTCTAAAATAAAACTTAATCAAATTAATAATAATTGTATATAATTATTATTATATATAGTACTAAAATAATAATAAAATATAAAATTAACAATAATAATAAAATTTAGTTTCTTCTTAAATCTTTCTTTTATTGAATATTATTTTTATTTCTAAACTTATTTTTCACACATTACCTTTCAACTATGCACTCCATATTCCTGACAGCATTATTTAATTTTTAAAATTTGTGTGGTTTCATTCAAAGTTACTAATATGGTTGTGATAGTATGCAAGTACAGAAACACATTTAATTGATAGATTTAAGTTGGAGTTGTTCACAAGGAGATAATCCACATGATATGAGTGAGTGTTTATTAATGTCATGGCTATTTGTGATTAACCTCTCAATTTCATATCACAGTCAGGTGACAAAGATGACACATGAACTGGCACCCCACTTTTTTACACCACATCAAGGCAGTCATTGAGCTATGACAGATTGAATGTACATCAACCCTCTACATAGCAGGTCTTCAGTTGCATCACAACTTGAACCCATCCATTAAGCTACCCCAGAATCTACATGCTGTAGATCTGAAGTTTAAGAAATAAATGGTTTAGTATGAGTCACTTGAATGAGTGAAATTTTGTTAGTCACTAGGTATTGCTTTGAGAGGTAATTTGATGTTTGTTGTAAATGAACTATATATTTAAGAATATTGGGGTTGGTTGACAAGTTTCATAAGATTACTTTTGTGAATGGCCGTGCTCTAATTATCAGAAATATGTGATTGTTAAGATCAAAGAGTGCAAGTTTAGTAAAATGAAATATGGAAAAGGTTAACAGCAATTAGGTGCTTGGAGAGATCAGAGGATCAAATAAATGGTTCTTTCTGTGGGGTGGTTTCAGTTGTCTTCACATGGTGCCTCCTGGTTAAACTAAATGACTGATAATTTATTGCCTTAAAGTAGCCCTTTTTGATGAAGAAATAAAGTTGAAAAATTGGTGATAAGTGCTTTTCTTTTTTGAGGGTATAAGAAGATTGAGCTACGATGAATCAAAAAGTCTTTTCTTAGACTAGGACTGAACCAGTTTTTAAGATTTCTTTCTGGAATGCTGGTGGTTTAACAAATGACAAATTCACTGAATTGAAGACTATTGTTTTAAATGTGATGGGCATTGTTGAGAGTGGTGCTATCACAGATAATGAGGAATATCTTTACTTACCTGGTTACCAGAAATTTGTGCTAACCCGCTCAAGACAAATTGCTTCTGGCATTGTTTTTGTTAAACTTTCTCTAAAGGCAAAATTAATTGCCTCCCGCCAGATGACTACTGATGATAAATTAGAATTTGTACAAATGCATATTTGGAGACAAGATACACCGAATTACAGTATTCTCCCTGTACGATCCTCCAAATAATAAGCCTGATTTTGATAGTATTCTGTTTAATTGGGATAGAAAATCACTTATCCATGGAGATTTTAATGTACCATCAACTCATTGGGGTTATATGGCAACAAGTTGCATTGGTAGCATAGTTAAGAATCTTATTGACTCAAATCCTATCGATTTTTTTTGAAAATGAAGAAAATTTTCTAACCTTCTTGTCCTACAGTGGAGGTGTCTCATCCCCATTTGCTTTTGACACACCCAACTTTGTCGGATAGAGTCCAACATAAACTAATTGATAATCCAGGCAGTGCTGGACATAAAATTCTACTTTTGAGTATCATAAAATATGGACCTTCTTATAGGGAGCCTAGACGAATCTACTGGAACCTCAAAAAGGCAAATTGTACTAAATTTAAAAACCTAGCTAACAAAGTTTTGACTGATTCTTTGGTTATACCAAATTTTGAATATACTTCAAGGGTTTTTACACTTGCTGTACTGAAATATGCCTCTCTTTGTGTCCCAAGAGAACAGCAAAAGAAGTATACCCCTTTTTGGAATGAAAATTTACTAAAACTTAAGAAAGACAGAGATGAAGCAAGAGAGAGAGCTTGCAACACTGGGCTTAGTGCGGACTGCATAACTTTGTGTAAAGCACAGGATATTTTAAAGAAATTGATTATTGAAGCTAAATGTTCTTCAGATAAAAGTTTCCTGGAAAAATTGGACTTTAGAAGAGATGGTATAAAGGGTCATAAATTTTTCTCCCCATTGAATAATAGAAGAATTTTAAGAAATGAAACTTTAAAGAAATTTTCTAAAGAACTTACTACTGAAAAAGACATCTAAAGTGCCTTTTGTGTGCACTATGCAAGGGTAAGCAACTTCAGACCTAATATTAAAAAGTGATCTGAAACCACAAAAGAACAATAATTCATCAGATTTTCAACAACTTTTTAATGATGACTATAGAGGAGTTGAGAAATGGTATTAGTACATTGATGAAAGGCAAGAAGGCAGGCCCTGATGGAATCTTACTCGAGTTTCTTCTAAATCTGGGAGACTCTGCTTAAATGACTTTGTTGGCATTTATTAATCAGATCTGGAAAAATGGCTAGCCAAGTGCTTAGAGAAAAGCTATAATCATACCACAATTCTCAAACCTAACAAACCCACCAAAAATATAGACAGCTACCATCCAATCTCTCTTACAAATATAATGTGTAACTGAAAGAACGATAGTTAACAGATTACTGTATGTACTAGACAAAATTGGAATTAATTTTTAAAAGGCAAGGCGGTTTTCAGAGACATAGGTGCACTTCTGAACAAATTGTCTGCTTATCTCAAGAGATAAAGGATGGCTTTCAGAGAAAGCAAAATACCCTTTCTGTGTTTGTGGACTTTAAGAATGCATTTGGAGTTTGGAGAGCTGGATTTCTTAAAAGGCTGGTTTCCTGTGGCATTTCTGGCAACCTATATAAATAGATTAAGAGTTTTCTTGACCAAAGATTTATTAGCGTTAGGTATGGCAATACTTTGTCTGGCTTTTGCAAACCAGACAGGGTTTGCCTCAGGGAGCAATACTGAGACCAATTCTTTTTAATCTAATGATTAACGATTTGATGGATCTTATTCCTAAATCTGTTCCTAATATAAATATTTTGTTTGCTGATGACATGGTGATGAGTGCTACAGAATCTGACATTTCTGGCATGGTGAGTGTGCTTCAGCAGGCTTTACATCTTCTTTACATTTGATCTTACGAGAACAATATGTCTGTTAATACTGATATGACCACCTTTCAATTGTTTTCTCTCAGTACTTAACACTATGACATCCAACTTCAGTATGATAAAAAGTTCTATCTCGGACATTTGGCACTGTTTATTTGGGCATTCATTTAGACCTCAAATTAACATGGAAGAATATAGATTCAACTGTTGATAGAGGTTACTGAAGATCTAAGCTGCTGAAGTGTTTAGCTGGTGTAATTAAGGGCTCAACTCAAGATGTTTTGTGTACAGCCTATAAGTGTTATGCCCGAACTGTTGTTGAATATGGAAATGAGGTTTTAGTAAATGCCTGTGATTCTGTTAAAAATAGACTTAATCTTTTCCAAAACAGCATGTTGCGTTTAATCACTGGTGGGGGCCAAATCAACTCCTAAAGCTGCAATGGAACTCCAGACAGATTTGGAACCTTTGAGTGAAAGGAGTCAAAGAAGTGCCCTGAATCTGGTTGAAAAGATCTTGAGGAGAAGAAACAAATTCCTAAGCTATTATAGACCCACAAATGAAAGATTAAAAACTCATAAGTCTTTCCTTTCAACTGTTCATGATCTTTATGACACTTTCGATATTCCTACACCCAACCCCCCACCAAGTTTTCCCACATGAATTTAACCCTATTATGTGTAGATGAGTTTGGAGAGCCACCTGGATCTTGTTTGGAGAGTTGGTAAACAATTTTCTTTACAAAGTGACATAAAAAGTGCTACCCTTGCTACTATACATTGCAGATATCCTCTTGACAAATGATTCCATGTATACACAGATGGTTCAGCAGAAGATGCTATTAAAAATGCTGGATCAATTGCATGAGTGAGTGATTTTTGAGTTTATTGGGGCAAGAGCCGATTTCGGCTATACTGCGCCAAACATTTGTTTTAATATCTGTGGTCTAGACGGGAAGAGAAAGAAAGAATGAATTGAATGACAAGAAAGAGGGTCGAAAATAGAGAAGGATCACTAGGGTACCCCGGGTTTGTGAAGCCAGTGTTTACCAAAGACAGTAAACCACGTGGGAAAAGGAAAAGATCACTAGGGCACCTCGGGATTGTGACACCCATACTCACCTAAAGAAGGTGAGCCCCCTGAGGGGGTAATATCATTTGCAATCGATAAATTGGAAAGCTGTTCTGAACATAATACTGTATTTTTTCATCAATTCTAAAGCTGCCATTTTGTCTAATAAACTCAAGATATAATGAAAACACATTAGTTATTCCTGTAGAATGAAATTAATAGAACTTGGGAAGTCTAGAGAAAGCATTGGCCTCCAGTGGATTCCTAGCCACTGTAACATTTCTGGAAATGAGAAAGCAGATAGGCTTGTTAAAGCGGGATTTCTCATGTCCCAACCTGACTTTCCCTTGCCTCTGTGTAACATCAAAATAATCATTTACAGTAAACTGCAAATTTATAGAGCCTTCCTCTATGTTTAAGCAGCTGCAGGTAAAAGGTGGAATATCTTGCTTAACAAAAGTGGTAGTCCCAAGTTCCCTGCCCCGATTCGTTGGAGTTGCGTGCTTTCGTTTACTTACTGGACATGACTACTTGCAAGGGCACTTACATCACATTGGAGTAAAGGATTCTGCTTGTTAACCTCTGTGCAATCAGGGTGAAATGGATGGTGACCATCTCAAACACTGCCCTATTGTTTTAAAGTTTTTTGCAGACAACTCTACGAAGACAAATTTTAATTCTTTTTATGCTTCATTATCATTTTATTGGGCTGCTCATCAACTACTGGCAGAGATGCCAAAGATGGGCATAGGATAAAAAAAAGGTTTATTCAGATGCCCTGAATAACTACCTGCTTTCAAATTTTGCTATTTTGTTGTATTTTTTCATATACTTTTTTCAATAATGTTGTACATTGCCTTAAACTATTTAATTGTATAGTCCTTCTTTACATCACGCAATCTTGTTTCCTGTTAACTCAATTTCGAGTTTGAAGATGGCTCATTTGATACCATATTGGCATAACTTTAAAATTCAGCATTATGTGGTACCCTAAAATAGGATTTAATCATTAATAGTTATCAATTATGAATCTCAATCTTGGTTACAGTTACAGGTTTTGTGGAATATGGAGCAACAACCCTCAATTTTGGTTAAGTTGCATGAAATACAATAAACATAACTTCAAAGATGAAACAAATAATTGAAACGCATATTTAGGTGTATTTCTCAATTTTTTAGAGCAAAGCAATATCAATTAACATTCTACATTTAGTTTGTTTCATCATTATCATATTTTTATTAACCCTCTTCACTTTATTCAACTAAGTTTTTATATACTGAATTGCAAAAACTAAGAAAAAATGACCATATACATTTTAGCAAGTACTATCAAGGTTCTGCCCTTGAAATAAATTTATCATTTGAATAGGACAAACCTTTAACAACATCTTAATTAGATACATAAGAAAGGTTCAATCTATAGGTCTAAAAATGGTAAGGTACATGGGTTCTTGCATACTAGCGTCACTGCAGCAAAATTTATACCATGTGAATCATGCTATGATATCAATGATTAAGTGTTTTATATGAAGAAAAACAATTTACATAGCACAATTTTGGCTGCTGTGATGCTAATATGTAAGTATCAATAAATATTATTAAATATATATAACAAGTTATTAAAACAGAATGTAAAATAAATATCAAATAAAAGTTATTTGCTTTTCATAACATAACACAGACAGGCATGTTTTAAGACTTAAGCGTGATTTTATTTGAATCTTCTTGCAAAAATAATAAATTAAGGTACTTTTTTTTGTTTCAGAGGGTCGTAAAATCACCAATTAATTAGATAAAAACTAATCTATTTCCTTCAATGTTTGAAGCAATTAAGAATTTCATGTCTCCTCAATAAAATAATAATTTAAGAATTCAATTTAGAATCAAGATTACTTATGTGTTTGGTGTTCAATTTGGTAAAAAAAAATTTCAACTGTCACCAATGCCCCCTTGAAAAGAAAAAGTACCATTTTCATTGTTAAGAATTAAAGTAAAACAATTTTTTTCAAAGAGAATCAGGTACTTGCATACAATCGCAACAATGCCAACATTCAAGATGACTTGCCAAGTTGGTACCCCCAATTTTGCATTTGTCATACATGCTGAATTGGCAACCATGTGCTTCACTTCATATAATGTCACCAATACGGTTGCAATAATACTGAAGCACTGAGAATCAAACTAAAACATTGAAAGACTTTTTCTTCTATATTTAAAATATTTTGAAAAAAAAATACAAGCAAATTTCTCAATTTACATTTCGAACCTCAAATCTATTCTCATAACATGTAGGTTTTCTGAGTTCAGTTCTTATAGCAAGAATATCAAATGATAATTTAAAAAATGAACTCAAATAATGAATATCTCATGACAGTATGAATAAAATTTAACCAAATAACTAGGATAAATCAAAACAGTTAAAAACAAATCACTTGCAATAATTAATTTTTATATTTAAAATATTTTATAACAGTTATGTCATTCAAAACAGGGAAAATGTTGAAACATAACAGGGACAAATGGAATTTTCTGTTTAGTGGTCTTTTTCACTCAGATTTTTACATTAAAAGGGCACTTTTAAGAAATAATTGGTACTTATGTGATGATATGCAAATACCAAATAATTTAATTTGGGGGAGATTTGGCCTATGGAGTTTTTTTTACAAGCACTATTAATTTATCAAACCACATCTCTCTAATACTGAAAACTCATTAAAGCCTACTTGTTCCAGAATTCTCTTTTCGGTCATTCTTCTATTTTACTACAGTTAAAATCTGATAATATTTTTTCTACTTTAATTTTTCCAAGAATGATTTTCCCATATGTTTTCAAAAGGCATCTTGTCATATCATACAATTAAAATTATGATAAAATTACATATTTCATTCTAAGCTATGACCCTTTAAATTTATTTTCGATAAAAGTAAATATTTAAAAATAATTTACACATACATTTTTCATATATCATACTTATTTCTCAAGATATCTTTAACAATTTCATTATCATATCCATATTTTACACAATTCCTATATACTTAGCACATATAAAGCACTAAGTACGGAGATAAAAATTAAAGGTAAAAAAATATGTAGTTATTCGCAATTATTTTACATCAAATAGTTAAAAAAAAATAATTTACAGACAAAAATTAGTATAAATCTACTTAAACAGCATTAATAACCACAAAACTTACCAAGGCGCATAAAAGTTCACAAAATGAGGGTTAGTCATACCAATTCTTGTCTTAAATTTATGGGAATCATAATTTAATACTTTATCACTATATAAATCACTACTTAAAGAAATTTGTAATATAGACAAACAAAAGATAATTGACACTGAATATCTGGATGACATGGTTTAAATAGTGAACTTTATTAGAAATTCTGATTTATAAGATGGCTTTTAAGCAAACATGCTGAGATGGTTAGATTTCTTTTCCTTTTTTGAAGTTTTGACAGGCCCTCTCCCCGGCTTTCAGTTACAAACTGAAAAGATTAGAAACAGCACCGCTAGTAGACAGGATATGTAAAAACAAGAAAAATAAAACTACCCGTACGACTCAGTACTCTTCTCCAAAAATCATTCCTCCCCCTTTTTTTTTTCTCTCTCTCTCTTCTTCGAATGAGAAAATATATATTGTGTGGTAGTTGATATCTCTAGTGGATGGCGGAACTCTGTCAGTATTCTAAAAAATTGTATAAGAAAGATGTTTCAAATCTCAATGAGACATTAAATTTATTTTTATACAATAAATTATATTCATAGTTTTATTCAAATACTTTTTTTTTTTTTTTTTTTTTTGTAGACGAAGCAACTCTACGATCCAGCCAATGGTTTTTGAAAGTTTAGGGATCATTAGAAGTCTGATACATAAAAGGAACAAATAAGGCCGGAGAAGTAATACTCAATTTCGTTGGAGGCACCAAATCCTATTATTTACAGCGTTGGAATTCAAACTCCTCTGTCTTTGGGTTGCTATATTTGGCTCTTTATAAGTTATTGGCGATTTTCAAAATAATTACAATAAAAAAGTGCAAAAAATTTTATTTTCAGGATATGCTTTGTTGAGAATAATGCAAAATGTTTCAGTATGTGTGAATCCAATAATCTATTGTGCGTTTATTGTTAAAAACTTTACTACTGAACAATTTCAATGTTTTTTCAGTATTTATTTGAATTTTAAGATATAAATATTTTTTATTTATTTGTTGTATATAAGTTCATTAGAAATATGGTATGTTTATAAAATAAAAATTAAGCTTAAGTTTTAAAAAACATTAAATGAAACTGGAAAAACAAATGTTGAATTGTAACTATATTGCAAACTGAAAATAGAAGAGTAAAACATTTTAGTATATTGATATATTTTTGAAAATTTGCGATTTTTAGTAAAATTTTATTAATCCTTATGACATTTGAATCAGGTTTAGAAAGTATTTTGTGAAAATTATGAGATTATTGTTACAAAATCATTTTAACTTTTGCAGCTGAAATTAAATCAACTTTCATTTAGAGCAATTGATGTATACATATTATATTAATGATAAAACAAGAAAATTGTGTTTTATATTTATTTATATATTGACTGTTATAAAATGGTAGGAATTGCATGCATTGCCTTTTAAATACTATTTTGAATAAAAATTGTTTTCAGCTTATACTAAACAAAAATTGACTTGAATCCCATATGATTTTTCAGTTTAAAAATAGTCCAAAATTATGTTTATATTATGATTTAGCTAATGTATAAAGGGGATAATTTATTTTTCAGTTCTGTTCTTACTTTTCTCAAAATCCATTATAACCATTGCTCATAATAAGATTCATATTTCAGTTATGCTTAAAATGTGATTAAACTTACAATTCTGTACTATAAAGCTGAAAACAGTATATTTTTTAAAAAATTGTTAAAAAGTATAGTATTATAATCATTTCAAGCTTCAATGTACTTTGTTTTATATAAATTTAACTTCTAAAAGTTTTTTTAAAAAGTTTTTTTTTAGCAATATTGAGTAGAGATAATTTTAAAATAAGTTTTAAGTATTTCGAAAATAATTATTAATGCTAAATTTTCAAAATACCTTGATATATATTTTGCTCGGAACACATATTCCAGTGAAAATGAGGTTTTGTTATAGGTTTTGAAAAAAAAAAACTTTTTTCATACAGAATTCTCTTTTTAAAAAATAAAATTTCTGTTCTTTATATATTATTACACGACAGTGGCTATTTTCTTTCATTGGAATATAATTTCTTGAAATAAAAATTTTAATTTCATGTATTGAGATATACAAATTAAATATTTGTTTTAAAAATGAGATCGATTTTTCCTGAAAATTTTACTTCAATGAAGAAAAATGTATAAATTTTTCTTCCTCTTTTTTTTTATTTTGGGGGTTGTTAAGAAGAAAGATTAATATATTTTTTCCTTCTCATGTTTAATTCCTTTAATAATTTCCTTTGAACTTAATTATACATTATCCCAAATTTTCCGGGAATGTCCCGAATTTTCAGTGCTTGCTTTGATTTTTCAATACTCGTATTTTAGTTCCAAATTTATAGCATATATTTTTTAATTATCAATGCTGAAGTGTCCAGAAATGCCTTCACTTAGTCCAATAAGATGTGCCGATTTCAGAGACGGATGGAAATATAACTGCATATTTTAATAAGAACCTAAGGTTATAGTTGTTCAAATGTTTAAAATTGTCAGAGTTCTTTTTTTTCTTCCTGGCACTATTGCTGCAATTTAGTGAGTATTTAGCACCATGAATAATTCAACAGCCTTTGTAACAAAATTGCACAGGCTTGAATAAGTGATTGTTGTGATCGTTCGTGAGTTTCTAACTATTTACTAACAAGCAAATTTTGTCTTGTTACACACATCCGAGTTAGTTTTGTATTTCGTTTTACATTTGTTTCGTTACTGAAACTAATAAATGCATTTCTTTCATAGATCTCACAATAATTGAAATATATACTTAGGATAGTATACTATATTGTAGTGAATCTTTTATTTTGCGACAATATCTTCTGAAATTTTAAATAAAACCCTTCCAAGAATAATAGTTATATGGAATTTTATCATTTTACTAAAATGAAATATTAGTATAATTATATAAAATTATTTTAATGTTTTTTTAAAAATCAAAACGATGAGATTGTCAAAAAGATACCAAGGAAAAATAGAACTCTTTATTCAAGTTTCAAAAAGTAATAATAGCTATTCAGACAGAGATGTTAACAAACTTTTTTACATGGTCCAATAAAAATCTATCTTTCTATTTTAATACAACTCATTTAATCTATTGATGTAAGATCGTTATTTGTTAAGTGAAGGCTCAATTCATCTCTTAACTGCAGGTTTTATATATTTCTGAAAGTCTTCAAAACTTAGCACATCAGAAAAATTATTTTTTAAATAGTAATACAAAAGTATAAATCGTGAAAATATTAAAGTATTAACAGTATTAAAAAAATTTAATATTTGTTAGGCTGAGTATCAAGTATTATAAAAATAACTAGCAAAAAAACCAAGAATTAAGTAATATTTTTATTCGAAAACCCTCTTAGGATTCTAGTATAATTTATGTGGTTAACGGAAGCAATTTTGATGAATTTAGCTGCAACAGAATCATTCATTATGGCAAGTAGCAAAGAAATAATTGATTTACTTAATATTTCTAGGACTTCAAAACTGAATATTTTATCACTTTTTTAAAAAAGAAACACAGTTTTCTAATTTTCTTTCAAAACATGTACTGTTAAGTTTTTTTCTTAAATGTATTTATGTTGTATATGTAAATGTTAAACTTTTAATATAAATAATCATGCAGTTAATGATTATATACTTATGGAACTCGAAAAAAACTATGAAGAATCAACTATACAAGGTTTTTGGATTTAAGAAAAAAATTCATTACTGTACTGTTTTGACATAAGATGGAATGCACCACTCTTTATACTGCACAAACCGTTGTCTTTTTTCAAATGGCTTTAGATCATATCTACTGTATTAAAAAGTACTGTGTAACTAATATTGTTGACAGTCTTAAAAAAAGCAGACACTTGGTTCAGTGCTTTTGAAAACTAAATAAAATATTAACTTATATTGCATTTCCCATCATTTAAATATTACTTACCAATTAATTACATTTCATAATCTTTAATGCTTTAGAAAGTCTTTCACAGCCGTGATGCAATTATAATGTATATGTCACCACAGCTGGAAATCCCATCTAACACTTTTGAAGATCAAAAAGGTTATTCAAGACTTTCAGAGATGTAAGAATATTTACTTCATTCATCTGGTTGATACAAAGAACTCATATCAAGCAACCTGAAAAATTACAACTATTTAAAGTACTTATAAAACAAATGCAGTATATCAATAACTGGTTTGTTACTGGACAAAAAAAATAATAATAAATCCTTACTAGTATATCTATACCATAAAAAAAAGCATATCATTACTTTTACTAACACTTTGCACATTGTCCATGAAATATAACATATGGATGAAATACCTGTTTCTAAATAGGTAAAACAAATTTCCAAGGTCTATTCCTTATAACTAATAGCACAAATATCAAAATTATGAATAATTTATTAAGAATTATTTATACATAAGTTAAAACATATTTCTTACTTTAGTATATACTTTTGCTTGTATTCATAACAAGCATTAATATCACCTGATCCTATATATACATGTATTTTCTAAATTCGTTTGTTCCAAAAGTATAAATCAATTTTTTTTTTTGCCTAAATTTTTTTTAGTAATGAATGATATAAAAGCACCGTAATACATTTTATTAGACTGTTTCAGAAGAAAAAGATATGAAACATGTAAATCTGATTCTTAACAAAAGAAAATATATAACTTTATTCTTCACAAATCAATCAGCTTAATATACCTAGCTTTATTTCCAAAAGCTAATGAATCATAAAAATATAATTTCCTAATTTAGCTACCAATAAAACTCAATGCAATACACATTAATGGGGATGAAAATGAATTCTGCAATCTTAATTAATACGAGTAAAAAAAATTCCCATCACTTTCCGGAATTTGTGTGGTAACTTCAACTGCAATGGAATCTCTATCCTGCATGATTTTTAAATTATATGCTTCAAATATACTGTCATAAAGCCATTTGTCACAAAAATTTGGTCATTTTTGATAATGACTTACCTCCTCATCTGATATAAAAATATACAACTTTACCTCATAAAAACATAGCTAATTGTCAAGGAAAACATAAAACAACTCCACTACAAGCATATATCAGGTGTTAAAGATACAATTAGTTTCCTGCAAATAGTTTTTGAACTGAGTAATGCTGACTAGCCTGAGCTTGAATGATTTTTCTTGACAGCTAAAAAAGAAGGCTCCAGAGTTTTCCCTTTTAATTTTTATATCCCTAATAGTTGGCTTAAATATTTACTGCTAGTTTAAATGCTGATCGGGAAGTATACGAGGATCAGGTAAATCATTTTTCAGTAATTACTTTTTACCCTTCTTTTACTGAATTGCATATTAAGACAATTGTTCCTGAACTATTTTACCTTGCAATAAACAAATTAATACGACACGTCAGAGGCATAATGGAAAATAATTGGGCCCCCCTGTAAAGTCAAGTCTTGGGCCCCACAAGCCGGATCTTATAATATATATGTATATACATACTTGCCATAAAAAGTCTGCGTTCGCCTACTACTGTTTACATAAACAAAAAAAATTTAAAAACGGGAATTTGAAAATTTATATTTTATTTAGTTCATTCCAATGTATGGAGAATAATAAAAGTAAACTCAGTTTGCTTTCATAATTTTTAAAATAAAGACAGGTTTGTAGAGATACCAACAAAAATCAAGTAGAAAAAGTCTGTGTTCACTGTTTTAGTAGTAACAAAAATTATTTAAAAAGGATAATGAACTATTTGATAGCTGGTTGGATAATCCCGACTTTTGAAACCTCCTGAAGTCGTTTTGGCACTGAATAAACAAGTCTAGTGGTTTTTTCAGAGCTTATCTTCTCTCATTGGTCCTTAACCTTCTTTAGCATATCCTTACTAGATATATTGTGTTGACAAATCCTACCTTTCAGAAAATCAGAATAGAATCCTATAGAATTCGGACCAGGTGACTGGGGGTGTGTGCAGTTGATTTGGGATATTATACAGGAACCAAAGCTTCACAATCTCAGTGGTATGATTAGGATCGTTGTCGTGTTGGAAATTAAACAACAATCCTAGGTCCAGTTTAGTAGCATTTTCCTTTAAATTGTTTTTTAGGACATCGAAATAATCACATTTGTTCATAATTGATTCAAAATACTCCAACTTTCCATCCCCCCCCACAATAACACCTCCACACTTTACCAATGGTTCTAAATGCACTTTTTGAAGTGCTGTACAAAGTTTTCTCCATACCAATTTACCACCTTTTACACCAAAGATACAAAATTTGCTCTCAATGGAGAATATCACAGTCCTCCAGAACTCTGGAGGCTTATGAATACGCTTTTTTGCAAAAGCTATCCATTTCAGCCAGTTGGTAATTGAAATATAAGATTTTCCGCAAGCCAGTTGACTATGGTATCCAGTCTTTTTCAAGAATTTTCTTGCAGTATGCGCAGAAATGTTTTTGTTTAACTTCTCGTGAATGTCTGTTTCTATTTGAGTTGCAGTTAAAAAATGATTTTTTTTCAACAAGGATATCATGCTTGGTTTTTCTCTGATTGTGAGTTTAGATAGACGACCTAAATGAGGTTTGGATGCATAAACTCCTGTAGATTTAAAGATATTAATTTCACGCTTGATAGATGAATACGGTCGTTCAACAAATCTGGTAATATCGCGACAACTTTTTATATCTTTCCATATTTTCACAATGATTTTACGCTCACTGATACTAATTTCTTTCCTTTTATTTTTCATATCCTTGAATTGCTTCACATCTCGCAAAAACGTTAAATTATTGCATCACAATTTTTTTAAGCTATTTTAATTGATAAAATAATGCAAAAACTCTATTAACCTATAATGCATGTTGATAAAAATTTCAAAAATCAAGAATATTTAAATAGTGAACGCACACTGTTTCTGCCTATGATTTGCGTACTTTGCTACAAAACTCTTGTTATCTTATGTAGTTTTAATTCAAAATTAACGAATTCTTGCATGCTCAATATTTAATTATAGTAAACAAATTCATGAAATACTGTTAGAAAAAAAAATTATATTTCTATTAAATTTTACCTTTTTTGTATGATTTGTTATGGATGAATGCAACTTTTTCTAGCAAGTGTATATATATGTACAAAAGATTGCCAAGCCTTAACATAATGTACCTTTACACATCACATAAAAAATTTAATATTATATTTATAACTGAACACAAAATCAATCGCGGGGTCTGAGTAAACGAAGTAAATAATGTATAACATTAGAGAGTCTTTATAATATTTATTAAAATGGGAAATCTAACAACACATAACCTGGTAGCTTGAATAAGAAAGACACAAACACTAACAAAGGCACGAACACTGTGAAATAATTTTCGATTTCAAATTCTTACAAAAGAAAAAAGGTATCACTTACCTTATTCTTTGTTTCTGAATCCAGGGATAAGCTTGACCTAAAGTTCCATTATACTCTAGCATAAATACTGCAACTTTTAATAAGGAGAGTTCTTTGTATAATGCAAAAATGATTTCATGAAAAAAGAATTAAAAAACTGATGCATTCCATTACGATTTCATCTCATTACGCTTCATTTGATTGAATACTCATAAATCTAGACCAAATTATCATTTAAAATGCTCTCTATGTTTTTCCAAATAATGTAATACTACTTAACTTGAAAAAAGCATAACAGATGTATGTTATTTGTGACTTCACTAAATGAAAATGAAATAAATGGTCTGCTAATAACTTACTCTGCTGCTTTGGTAAAAAGTAAATCATGTCTTTTTTTTTCTCCCTGCAGCTTATGTAAAGTATACTGTAATAATAACAGCAATAAATTTTTATATCTTCCTAGCATTTTATCGGATTCTCCGTCCCCCGTCTTTTTATTTTATCTGTTAGTAATTTAGGTTTTAAAAAACACTCACTAAAGATAAGTATCCCTCGTCGAGGAGATTACAGGAAATAAAAAAATGTTTTTGATTTGGTAATCGGATTAAAGATATCTAATGAGCGTATTAAAGTTTTGATATTGAATGACGTCAGATCGCCAATTAGAAAATCGCTTACAAATTTGATTTTAATAAAATGTAAAGTGAACTTTGAGGAAATCTACATTACTGGCATCAGTCAAGCTTTGCCCCCCCCCTCACAGTGTGTGGGTGTATGTTATGCCACTGCTACAAGTAGAAGTTCAGTCTCCTGGTTTTTTCTATTGTCATTACATATTTCTTTGGCGGAAGAACCCATGCCACTTTCTATCTGAGATATGGAAGGAAGTATATTCAACATTTTCAACAACATGGAATCTCTCAAACAATTTAAGAATAAACTTAATGAAAATGTTTGTATAGTGCATGATTATCTGAGCATTCACATGTATACCAAGCTAAACATGATAATTTTACACACCTGTAATGGCACTGATCACACACAACCTCTCTTTCGGAAATGCTTCCACACTCTTTTTAACAACATAAAGTACATCTTCATTAGTCTACAATTTCACAAACTAAGAATTCGTTGCCTGGACAAAAATATCTATCAGGAATCTTTAATCCATTATGAAATGGAAATAGGTTGGGAGGATAAACTGGGGAGAGTACCACTTAAAGTTCTGTACTGATGTGCTAAATATGTGTCATGCTGTATTTTCAACAGATTATCTGCTTGACAGTTAATGTTTCATTTAAAATAATTGGACTCTCATGTACTGTGAAAAGATTCACAATAGATATTTTTATCAGTATTGGCATGCAGAAGTAGATGTGCCACATACACCATTAGTATAATTTATTAAATTACAATAATTATCATCAAAATATATATTAAAAGCAAGCTTTCCATCAGTCAATATAATTTTAAAATTTGCCATGATTTGTTTAAATTTTATTGAACATCTTCCTTCCAAAAGAGCTACAAGAGAAATTTCACTTCTCATTTCAAAATTTGAAAACATGATAATTTAATCATTTCTTCCAAGTACATTGAAGGTCCCAATTGCAAGGCTAAAGTTTAACACCATTCCCAAATATGTTTAAAAGCATGTGAAACTATTTGGTCATAATGCAATTAATTTTTAATTGGGCACCCTTTCTCTCAGAATGTTGAATAAACATAGTACATATTTCCTGTATCTAACTTATTAGTAATAACATGAGCAACAGGGTAAGCATTCCTTATTATTCAAGTACAATTAAACTTAGTAAAAAGAAAATATGTGAAGTCATTTCATGGTATTTTAGATCATACACAATATTTTAGAACAGTTTTTCATCATTATTTCTCCCCCCCCCCAACTTATAGTCATCTTATTGATTAAGCTATTGGGTAATGTTTTTAACAGGTTTTAAAACCATATTTTGCCCTTGAGGTTTATACAAAAGAGCACAATTATAAGTCTTTCAGGATGCTAGTTTGATATCCTGGGTCTACGTGCTAAGCTGTTGTTTATGTTCGCCAAGATGGGCGATAACATTACAATATGATTACCTTGATATTTTTAACATCTGGCAATGTGGTTGCCATGCGGATAGATAATATTCGAAATAATTTTTATTGGCTTTTTCTCATGGTAGCCCTATTAATTTCAGACAATTTTACTTCAATTTCTTTATCAATTTAACCATTTTAATTGCATTTGCTATATCTTGCAAAATAACCACAGTCTTCTGTTTTATTTTGTGCTATTTTTGAATACTGATATTTCTAATTTAACCCCTTAACGATCGAATAATTTTGAAGAAAACTGTCCTAAAAGTACCTATTTTTTTTATTCAAGAAAATTATATAAAAATAAGTACATTTTCAATATATGTATTCATTTTTAATTTTTGGATTAATTTTTAGCTTGAAATACGAAATTTAATTTTTTAAGTAAAGCAAACATTTAGGGTTATAATCACTGAATGTTGGCTTTCCAACAAAGAGGAAAAATTTTAAAAAAACTTTTTTTTTAACATTAAATGCATTTTATTACACTTTTGCATAATATAGATAAACATTAGTAATTTTTTTTGTGAGATAAGTTTCAAAACACGAGATGCAAAGGCCAAAATCACAAACTGGACACTAGTACCGAGTTTGATTTCTGCATCTCTTATTGTTTTCATCTCTTTTGGAACAACAAGCTTTGCATTCTCTTGATGGTTGCCACTTCTTATCAGTTGGAGGTATCTGTCTAATAAAATGTCTTTTAATCAAACGGTTGGGGTTATTCTCCAAATTCGGCCTGCCTCTTTTTGCAGTGGTTTCTGATATAGAATACTTTTCAATAAGTTCATCTACTAAAGATAAACGAACATCAAATGTGACTTTTTGCCTCCTTGTTATTTATAAATAAGTATTTTTTTATTTGTTAGATCAAAATAGTTTGATCTAACAAATAAAAAAATATTTTCTTATAGTACTTCTTACCTCGTTTTTGAGTAATTCAGTAATCTCCAATATATTGGTCTATAATGTCTACTGCTCCGATATTTTTATTGTAGTCAGTGACAAAAAAGTACAATCTGATTAACTTCCTGTGAGTAACTGTATATAATGTATACAATATTAAAAAATATATTTATTTTTTTATCAGTTTTTCTTCCAGAATTTTTACCCACATGTTTTTACAAAGAGCGCAACTGAGAGAGTACTTGACCTAAGATTAAAAAACCGTATCACTAATATATATGTTTGTTGTGGTGAAATTTAGTTTTAAAAAAATATTATCGCTAAACACGTTAAAAATAATCTGGTGCTGCCATCTGGTGTATAGATTAAGATATTCCAGGCTTAAGAAATAGATTGTTTCAAGCTTTTATGTCAAGTTACTTTTCAACACTCCAGCCCTGAAATATCACAGGCACGAGGAATAGAGAGGGAAATTTCACCCTGTGAATTTGACGGGAGCGAGAGGCAAGGGGTTAATAAGTGAGTACTAGGATATCTTTTAAAAAAAGAAAATGAGTGCTTACTTTTAATTATTGTTACAAATATATATCGTCTATTTTCACTTTATTTTACTTTTTAAAAATGTTTTTTTAACATTCTTTGTTCGATGAAATTCATTGAAGGAGCTTGGAGTTTTTGGAACATTGTACATTAACAGAACTTTTTATTTTATATTCATTATTAATTTTAATTATATCTTTTATAACTATTAAATATGTTATTTATTACATTAATTTATCTATAATAATTACTATAAAATTGTAAGATTATTTACTATATATTGCATAATATTACCATTAGTAAATATTTTTTTAGATTATATTGATATTCATTTTTTATTAATCTTGGTTATTCTCAATCTCTTCCGATAATCTTCATTTGAAATGGATTTTACTGCATTTCAAAAGTTCTTTAAAATTATTTTTTCCTGATGATCTCTTACCGCTATGCTGCCATCTTGGATTCCATTCCAAAGACATGCGCTGCTTACCGTGATTCTTTATCACGCCAAGAAGCGTTTGGCACATAGACCCAGGATCTCAAACTAGTTCTGTCTTTCAGTAATACTCATAAAAGTAACAGAAACATCGTTTTTATAAGTCTGAGATAACATTGTAAAAGAATTAATGAAGTTATATAAGTTTTAGTTTGTTAAAAAGAATTCCTAATTGAGACATTTATCTGTACCACTTCTTATCTCCTATTAACTGAATACATATTCTAATACTTAAGATTTTTCAATACCCATTTCAAGATTAGCTTTCATGAACTCTATACAAGTTTTATAAACCAGTTGAAATGTTTTGAGGACTTAATTGCTGATTTATGCTTTGAAAAATATACTTCACGTATTTCTTTATCTTAATAAACAGTGATTCTACCAAGATATTCCATTGGCAAAATAGAATCGTTGATATATGTTAAATATCTAAATCTACAATTACACTCATAATATGGACAAGGTTAAGGGAGTTAAAGTGTAGTGTAGGGGGGGTGCATTTCGAGATTTGGCAATTTTTCTTTGGATTTGGCGATTTTTAAACAGATATTATGGTGAGAAAACAAATTCATTTTGGCTTCCGGACATCTATCGCTAAGTAAAGTAGCTTGGCGATCGATTTTGGACGCCAAAAAAATTTGATATCCCCAAGAGCCCCCCCCCCCCTATACTACACTTTAACCGGTTAAGGGAAAGTTAAATCTAAACATATTGTGCCGATCTTTAAATGTGAATCAAATAAAAAATTTGCGACAGATAGTACATTCTAATAATGATTTTTTTTCACTTTGAACTGTATTTTCAAATTAAGAATTGAGTTATCACCTTTTATAATAGACAGGAATTTGTGAATGATTATGAGGGGAAAAAAACTTTTACGCAAAATGTACAATATTCTGAACATCCTTCTTTAACAAGAACATCTCCAGAAAATTCTCACAATCATTTAAAATTTAGCCAAACAACTTACTTCATATTTAAGTTAATTTTTCATAACAATCAATAGAACTTCCGTACAATCAATAGAACTTCCGTTTTAAAGTCAAGAAAAAGTTTTACACTCAAGAGATCAGCCAAGTGGGCAATCACACAGCTGGAACTAAAAAAAAAATAATGAATCTACTATTATGTTAAAAACCTGGAAATATGAAAAACGGATTATTAAAACATTATAAATAATCAAAGCATAACATTTTTACATTCACGAGGTCGGAGAGTCGAGCTATCACAAGGCAGAAGCAAGAAAATCAATAAATATGCAAAT
Source organism: Trichonephila clavata (assembly GCA_019973975.1). NCBI lineage: Eukaryota > Metazoa > Arthropoda > Arachnida > Araneae > Nephilidae > Trichonephila > Trichonephila clavata. Next base: position 203,164 of record BMAO01004048.1, read on the forward strand.
ATGTTAAAATGATGGAAAACTTAACAGAAAATTAATGCAATATAAAAACTGAAAACTTAACGATGAAATATTATAATTATTAAATACCTAATTGACAAATATCGCCGCTAGAATTTCATATTCGAACTTTACAACACGAGCGCTCCAGAAAGACAGATTTTAGTAGGTTCGCCAACGATGAACTTGGCGATTTTCAAAAAGAGGCCAAAAATATCGAAGTAACCCACCCTAGTATGCAGATTAGACTTGAGTGCCTCCAACAAAATTGAGCATTACACATCCGGCCTTAAGGGTTCCTTTTATTTGTCAATATCGTGCCTGAGCATTAGCATCAAGACTTTTGGCAGCTAGCATTCTGTTTTGGCAAGGGAAAGTGAAAGTGTAGATGTAAAAAAAATTTTTTATTAGTCTTCGTTCCTTTTAAGTGAAGTTGTCTTTCACGCTTTCTGTTGTCGATTAGCGAGACTCATTGTTCGGCATTTCAGTGATTCCCCTGAATTAAAAATGCTTTCTACAGACGAAATTGCTTGTGTATATTCGGCACTTATTCTTCAGGATGATGACATTGCTATTACTGTAAGTAAATTTTCCTCCTCAAATTTTAATTTTTTTGGTTTAATAGAATGGTTACCGACAGTGCCCCCCCCCCTTGCTTTAAGAATTCGGCTATTTCTCCAGTTGCTTCAAATTGATTGCCCAAAGTGGGTTAAAGTGAAGAATCGCCCACTTATGTAGCTAGTTTTTTTTCCCCCTTTCCGGAGATAAGCGCGCCAATTGTGATAACCAAGCTAATTTCTCGGCTGTTGAGAAATCGTATCGGTGCATGCGCAGTACGTTTTACACATTAGTCGTTTCGCGCCTACCTTTTCTTAGAACTTTCGTGAGATCGTTGATTAGGCTTCGTACTTCCGGAGTGGAAACTGTTTTTTCTTTCGCGCGAGGTAAATTTCTTTTTCTTCACATAAATTCTAACAGATACTCACCATGGCCATCAATGAAATAAGTATTTTTGCAAATGTGAATGAATGTATGTTTAAGTGTGCTGAGTATTCTGAAAGGTTTTTTGCATTGTTGCCTACGTTAGGAAAGAAAGCAGTGTTAGATTGGTTTATGAAAGAAGGTTTAATTGGATCGTTTTATACTTGTCCAAACTGTGGGAAAAGCATGAAATTGAGAGAAAGGAAGGGTAAAAAGGCCGTTAATGATTGTTTCGAATGGTACTGTAGGAATCAGTCTAGTGTGAAAGCGGAGAACCATTATGTGTGTAGGAGTGTTAGGAAAGGAACTTTGTTTGAATTGAGTAATTTGGATATGTGTACGGCTTTATTAGTGATGCGAAAGTGGTTTGGAAAGTGCCCTCAGAAATATGCAATTGAAGACCTAGGTGTTTCTGAACACACGGCGGTTGATTGGTATAATTTCTGTAGGGAAGTATGCATACATGTTTTAATTAGAGATAGTTGTAAGATTGGAGGAGAAGGTAAGATTGTTGAGGTGAATGAAAGTAAGTTTGGGAAGATGAAATATGGAAGAGGCAGGTTCCTGAAAGGAGAATGGGTGTTTGGAGGGATTGAAAGAAATACGAATAAATGTTTTTTTAGAGTGGTTCCAACTGGAACGAGTGCTTGCTTGCTTGATATGATTAAGGAATGGGTGTTGCCTGGCACCACTATCATTTCAGACTGTTGGGCTTCCTATAATTGTTTGGAAGAGAAAGAATTTCAACATTTGCAGGTTAACAACAGTTTGACGTTCGTGTGCCCGACAACAGGTGTACTAACTAATACTATTGAGGGCACGAGTGGAGGAATCAAGCGTTTTCGGGGAAATTTAAAGAATCGAACAGAAGTGTTAGATTCAAGTCTGCATGAATTTATGTGGAGAAAGAGACACTTCCACTCCGTTAAGAACGAAGTATTTAAAAGTTTTCTTGCCGATATTGCAAGTATTTTCTCCCCAACTTTACGTGATCCACTTCTTGAGGAAGAAATAATCTACGATCCCGGCGAATATGACATGGATCTGCCTGGGCCATCTTCCGCTTAAATCTAAAAAATAGGAGGTAATATGGGAAAGACACATTATTTTACGTTAAGGTAAGTGAAACTAATATCTTACGATTTCGTTTCAAAACAACCCACTTGTCCCATGCATGGCATACGATTTCGAAATGGAGGCAGAAATAATGAAACATGTGAAATTAGTGTATTTTAATTTTTCACTTTTAAAAATCTTAAATGCTTTTTTTGTGTGTGATTATTTTGCCATCTTGAATGTCGCGCTCTTGCGTCACATCTTCTGAAGGGGTTGCAACTCCGGAGGACGACACGCGAAAGTGTGCCAAATTGGCAATTTTTTTATATCGCTCCCAGCAGTGGGCGATTCTGCACTTTGCCCGAAAAACAAAATTCAAATATTTTATATATATTATAAAAGCTTTAAAGTTGTTCCTGTACCCTATAATTCAATTCGGTACTTAAGTACTATCGTAACAATGCTAACGCGATAACTCGCCAAGCTGGCAATCCCTATTTCGCATGTGTCTCAGCGATTGATAAATCTGAAAGTTGAAACAGTTCTATTATATAAAACTTGCAGGAAAATTTCAGTTTTGTTCAAAACTTTTTTAGCAATTGCTAATCCCGTTTGATTATTGTTTTGGTAAAATCCTAGCACAGTACACTGCTGTATTTGGCGACAAAAGTTTTTCGCCAAATGACGCCAAGTAAAAAAACGCGTTTTTTCAAAATGGCGTCAGAGACTTAAACAAGAGGGGAAAACATGGTTTTCAAAATGGCGTCAAGAGACGAAAAACATCGAAAACCCTTTCTCTCTAACAAATATTCTTTCAACAATTGTTTCATTTTTTTTAAAAAAAAAGAAAAAAATCCACTCATTCTCCTCAAATTTAGCTTTCCAGAAAAATCTTACGTCTTCAAGTTCACCATCAGAAAAAAAAATCCGGTCCGAATAGGGTTACTATTCCCTGAATTTTGCAGGGTTACCATATTGTAAACTTTTTGCCGCCCAAGAAGTGTGCCTTGCTAGGATCCACCCATTATTTTTTCTAGGTGTCATGAATAGCTTGTCGCCAAAAATACCTATTGCTAGTTGAAGCAGCTTGGCGAACGATTTCAGTCACCAAGAGAAATTTACATCGCCAAGGCCCCCCCCCCCCCCTAATCTACACTTTAACCGGTTGTGATATTACGCAAGTATTTTCAATTCAAATTTGTAAAACGAGTGTATTCTTTTTCATTTGATTACATACACAAAGTTCCTAGTATAATCCATGTTTTTTATTTCAAAAATATATATTACAATACAAAGTTCATTGATAAATTAAAGTGCAATTATTTCTTTTTATTTCATTTGATAGTAAATCAATGCTGATTACATTTTAATTCTCATTGAAAAAAGTTTTGAATTCAAAACATGTTTTTTGTTAAATCTTTCACTTCGTACTTTTTAAACACTAAAATTTTTCTTCCGTTTTGAGTATAAAATTATGCATGGGGTGTAAATCATGTGATAAAAATGATATTCTATTTGCATTTTCAATTTATATTTTTGTAATTTCATTCTACAAATAAAGGTACTTCAGTGGGTTATTCATAACTCGCCAAGTTGGCAACCCCAATTTTCTATGTGTCATATGCTCTAAATTAGCATCCATGTGCTTTGTCAAAATTTACAGGTGCACATTATATGCCAGGTATAAAAACAATAGCTTCAAAAATAAAGAGATGTGCATAAAAAAATTTAGACTTCTTTGAAGATCAGAATATTTTTTATTTAAAAGAAATGCCATACCTTATGAACTTAAATGTATGCTTTTCTAGAAATATGCTATTTTTTTTTTCAAAATCTTGGGTTAATACCTTGAATTAATGGCTTTAAAACATATACGGCGAATATATCTTAAAATTAATAAATGCAGCTTGAAAAATATAGATGTGTGTGGTAAAATCGTAGGAGAGCCCACACCCTTGGCAACAAACTGAAAAAAGTGCCAAGCCAGAACGAGATGGCACCAAGTGAACCCGACAATGGCTGCATATAGTGGGACACTGTGGATTGCATAATGAAAATATATGTAAACAATACAAAAATTAATCAAACATATTTAAGATAAAAACGGCACTTTCTTACTGCTAATCTTTTCTTAGTGGAGTGTACATCGTGACAGCAGATTTTAAAAAAGCGTTGAAGGTCTCATCCCTAAGCTAATGATCGTGGGAGCACCACCATATATATTCTGCTAGGTAATGGTCAAACATAATCATGCATACGTCTTCCAAACCACATTTTAGTTACACGTAAAATATCACACATACCTAACTTACTCTTAGAAAACCACTAATTATTTCTTATACTTCTGCAAACGTCAAACACATTCGTACCTTTTTTCGACATCTCCATTCAAATCCATCCAAAACAACTTTCATTCTTGTAACCCCATTTAGGACATTCATAACTCGAAACAATCAATCCTTCCTTCATACACCGTTCAATCAATTCTTTCGCATTCAACAAAGTAAAAAATTCTAAGGTATATTCCCTCGCACACTCAGCCATACTTCCAGCTCGGCGCTCAACAACTAAATGACGAAATTCAAAATGCCTGCCGCCAAAATATAAAAATTCCAGAAATAGGTTTACCATATCTAGTGTATCAGAGTAGGGTTACCAAGATGGTGCAATTATCCTCAACCAAATAATTTGTGCCAAGAATGTGGGCTCTCGTAGGACTGAACCGGTGTGCGTTATACACTGTATTTTACAGTATATATATTCTTTTTAAAACTTACACAATTTTTTTTTAAATGTCTTAAATTAATGGATTATTTCATAAACTTTTATCAATTCATTTCCAAAACCAACTTGCAATATTAAAACTCTTAACCTGTTTAAATTTAGATTTATATCTGAACATTAAAATAATTAATACATTTTAGTTAGAATGCCATCTTACTTTATCAAAACATCAATATGTAGTATTTCTTTAATGACTCATTAAAAATGTAAAGATATATTAAACTGAATGCCTTATTACACTTAATCAGCAGCTATATGCTTTTATACGAGGATATTTGGTAATTCACTTCGTATTATATTAAATAGTTTCTGTAATTTATTTAAATTGCCCTAGTTTCAATTGCTCTTTCATTTGTTAGTAAAACAAACTTTTTTACAATGGAATTTTACTACTGATAAATCAAGGTTGAGCATTATATGTTCTAGAAACTTGCAAGTAATGTGAAACACTTGTTAAGCATAAAGCACAGTTTTTCCAAAATAAATTAATATAAATGCTTTTCAGCTGGAAAAAAATATTACACAAATTTGATGTCAATGTACTGGACACCAAGTGGGGCAATAATATTATGATATGGTTACCTTAATCTTTAACATTTGGTTCTGTGGTTGCTATCATTATTATATATATCATTAACTTTTTATTTTTTGTGGCAGTAACCTTATAATTTCAAACAATTTTAATTAGATTTTTTACTAATTAAATTTAACCATACTTAACGTTGTCTAAATTGCAGCTTTCGTCTTCTGTTTATTGAAACATGGATATTTCGAGCATTATTATTAAGTACCGGGATCTTTTTTTTTTTTATGATTGAGGGCTATGCTTTCAATATTTATGAATGCAAAAGGATTGCCAAATTCATATTTTACATCTATTTTATTTTAGAGTACTGCTTTTTTTTTTCTTTCTCTTGTTTCTTGATTAAGATTTTGCTTATTTCGACCATCATGAAATGTGATACATAAACCAGCGAAATGAAAATTGTGTATAGGTAGGATAAGAAATTAGATGGCTGTATATTTTACTGCAGATCTTGCGGTGTAAATTTACGCAGCCACAATAGCAAATCTATTGGATATAATTGGTTGTTTTTGCTGGCAGTTAATTGTGAATTTCCACTTCATTTCACTTTCAATTAATGCATTTTTAAATGTTCCTTGTTCTATGAAATTCATCACAAGGAACTTGGAATTTTTGGATGTAATGAAAATATATCTGAGGAATTAGATTCATAACATTCCACAAAAATTTTTCTCCTGATGGAAATTTCTTTTTTTCGGATGAAAATTTTTTTTAACCATTATTTTATTTTTATTCATTGTTTCTGCATTCCATTTTTTATATTCTGCTTTTTTCCAGCATTTTTAAATACCTCCTATTCTGTTTCTTTAAATCCTGATACTTATATTTTTCTCACAAAAAATGTAAACACTCACTTAACGTTTTTACTAATTTTAACTTTTGTCAGGAATAAGCCATTTTTATTTTCATGTCAAGTTTTTAGTTCTAGGCCATCATCATAGATTGAAAACTATTGGGAGTGGGGAAAAAAGTTTGCCGTGTGTAGCATACTGATATCTTAAGTAAAATAAATAGCATAGTTCAAAAAGTATTTTAAAAAGTGTTAATCAAGTTTCTAGTTCATCAAATCCCAAATGCTGTGATGTTTGGCCTGTAATGACAATCCATTGCTTATGTAAAAACCCAATATTCTTGATTGGGCACGCTTGAAAATAATAAAATTGTTGGTATTTTCTTTCCTTGTAGTGCCACAGTAGCCTTAGTGATCATGGTCATGAACTCGTGGCCGACAACGTGAGTTCAAGCCCTATTGCCTCTGAAGATCTTCCATGTAGTGGGTCTAATGCATGTTAAATCTGTCATGGTTCGAAGTCCTCCCAGTTGCATAGTGTGATAATTTGAAGAAGAGGTTCTAAATCAGGCGTCATCCTCATCTCTTGTCCAAGTTCAAAATTAAAAGATCCATTGTGTGTGTTAGTAGCCCTCACTTCACAATATAGTGCAATATTAATAAATACTCGCATATTCTGCCATTTTGTTTGGGAAAAATGATTAGAATTTGGGGTACAATTTTTATGGCTCAAAGTCCTCATGTTGGCATCGTTTAGAAGTATGGAAAGTTGTGTGCCACAGCACAGATATCATCCTCATTCAAAATTACAAGGCCCATCGCCAGTAGCCCTCGCATTAAGAAATAAAAACCCATGATCTCAGCCAAAGATACAATATTGTTGACTACAAGCTTTACATGTGCTTTCTGAAACCCTTCAAAGTCACATTTAATAATGTTTTTCCTGCCAAAGCTTTCTTCTATGCAGAAGTGAGAGTTCTCATGCCAGTTCCCTTTTCCTAAGCATTCGCTATCATTTTGAAGCAGCCAGCAATGTGGCTTTGATATTTCCAAAACTCTCGGAGAATGAGATTGATCCATTCAGACTGACCTCAAAAAAACACTCAATGCTTTACTGCAGAGTTTCTTAAAGTTTGAAATATAACTTATTGCTCCACAGGTTGAAGTTACAAAATAGTGTTGGAAGATAGAAATTGGATTTTTATGAATTTAAATTCTTCAAGGAAGTCATCTTGTAGGCCTGGAGAATGAGCAAAATTATTGTTCATAATAGCCAAGACATAAAGTGGTAGATTTGTCTCAAGCAAATAATTTTCCACAAAAGAAGCGAATACTTCATTGATCCAATCAGTAAAAAGATTACATCACAGGTGTTTAAAAAGATCACTCATTAGTATAAAATTTTTGTGAAATCATTTTTTCTATGTATGAAGTTAACCTTTTATTTAGTATTTTTTTTAAACAAATTAGAAATAAAATCAGTCACTGGCTTCATAATTCCATATTCATATTCCCCCTGTATTTTTCTTATAATTAAAATGAATTATAGATTTTTTCAAGAATTTTTTATTAAAATTATATCTAAAAATTTTATGCTGTATTAATAAAAGAATCTAAAATATATTTGAAGTATTATGTTTTAAGTATTTAATGAAGTCTGTAATGCTTGTTTCATAAGATTTATTTTATAGGCTGAAAAAATAAATACAATTTTGAAAGCTGCTGGGGTTGAAGTGGAACCATATTGGCCTAGTAAGTTGTGGTATTTTGTAAACTGTAAAATATTCTATTTAATTAACCCCTTAACTGCCTATGAAGAGCTAAGAAATTCATCCCCAGTGCCACAGTTTTTCTCACAGGCATGTGTTGTTCGCGGTTTATGGGGGGGGGAGTGTGGTTTTCAAACCAAAAATTGTTTACTTTCACTTTAAAAAAAGAAAGATATAATAAAACAAAATTTAATGTCTAGAATTACAATATAAAAAAAATTACTTATCTGTTGTGTGATATATCCTTAAACACGGTGAACACATAAACCAGCATCCCATTCAGTTCATTGATAGCATACAAAGATACCTAGTTGTCATTGCTTAGCCATATTACATCTGGTGAATTCAGTGGTAGAATGAAGACTATCTTTTGTCTTTTATAAGGTTTTATTGCTGGACGACACGAACATTAAACATATATGATTAAACTTAGGTTGTATTATTAGGGCAACCACCCTTCAATTACAGATTACAACTGTACCAAACGATAGCTCACCTGCCACTGAGCTCCTACACATAACAAAAGCAAAAGTTTCACGTTACAGAGCAGCGCCCTCTATATGACGCTTTTCAACAGCCATGAATTTCATCGTTCCTATAATATTCCCTTTCAAATTTTTTCCCCGCCTTTTCTCTGAAACAAGTAAATTCTTTAGGAACACTACCAATGTCATTGTATTCTAATGCTGTGAGAGGATTAGTTTTAAACAGACTAGCACAATGCAAAAGGTCCTCCTTTGAAAGGAAGAGTATACATGTCCGGGGCACTAAAGGCACCAGCTCAGCAGGATGTGTAAACATGCCCGGGGCACTTAAGGGGTTAATAGTTATTAACCTTTTACATGCCAATGTTCTAATATTGGAACATCAACTTTGTAATTTTCTGAAAAATTCAATTTTATTCATATTGTTCCATAAAAATTATTTTGAAGATAAAAAGTATGGATTAATTTTTTGAAAAATTGATTTATTGTTGCTAAATTAAATAGTCTCTCTGAAAAAAATTTCTAAATAATGCATTTTTTTCTACTTTTGATCGGGCAAAAATTCATATAAAATTCAAAATTTAAAAAATATTTTTATCATTTGGTAAAAGTAACTAAAAATGATCATTTTAATTATAGACTGCAAGGCATCATAAAAAATATCATTATTTTTTTTACTATCGGTTTTGAAATTTCAATGCTCCAAAAATGGAACATTGGCGTGTAAAGGTATACTTTTTCACACAATGTAGTTATTATGTTAACAGTTCACATAAGAGTGGGAAAAGGTTTCTGAACGCTAAAAACTTATAGTATGTGTCAAAAGAAAATATTTATGACTTGACTTTCGTTTCGGCTTCTTCTCTCAACTCCCCCCCCCCCCTTCAACCGTTTCTGGACAATCTCGAGTGAATTTCTCAGCTGCAGCAAAAGTAACTACCACATGCGTTTGTTGATAGTTAGATGTTGCGTATGTCTTATTTGGAGAAGAACGTCACATAATAAGGTTTTATATTATTTTGTGTTACGTCAGTTAGTGAATATCCATTACGCTGATAAGATGACGCATTCATAGCCATTCCGGACTGTAGAAGATGCTTTGGAATATTTTTATACACAATCAGATGAGAAGAACCTTTAATATTTGTCAGTTTCCCCTAGAAGAAAGTGGGTGATTTACTGATGAGGAAGATATCGAAGATACTTTTCAGTCTGTTCTGTCAGTAGATGTTTGTTGCAAAATCAAAATTTCTGCAAGTATAGATGATGATGAAATACCTCCTGTATGTCAGAAAAGCACAACGAAAAAATGCCTCAAGTGCGAAAAAAGATTGCTTGAGAAATGTTTTCCTAGCTATACATGGACAATAAAAATAGTTTAGGACATAAAAAAACATAAGAAAAAACAATAATATATTTTGTCTTTATTTCTCATTTTAAAAAATTTTGGTAAATCTGTAATTTTTAAAAATTTTTTTTTTTTTTTGCTTTATTATACTATAGCTTTGAGAATTTTTATATGAAGGTTATTTATTTCTTTGTCCTACTGATGTTTTCCTTTATTGTTTCTAATAAGTGATTGCAATTTTCTGAAATGTATAAATTCCTGTGTATAAATTAATTTTCAACTTAATCTGCTTTATTTTGGAATTATATTTAAAATTTTACTTCAGATGTGCGCAAACAGGGGACACCCATCGGGAAACCTGCCCCCTCCCCCCATTGGGGTACATTTAAAAACTCTGCAGGGAAAAAATGATAGATTTCTCTTGTTCACACGCAAACTTTTAGTTCTTTTCCCCCATTTTGATTTTTTAGGCCCATTTCAATTGTTTGGCGGGTATCATGCCCCTCCCCCTACAACGGGGGGGGGGGTGAATGATGAAACCCCGTTGGGAAATGTTTAATGACACCTCTAATTAAGATACTACTTCTTAAAAATTTATATAATAACTGATTTTTGAATTTAAATGTCATTGGTCGTACTCTTAAAAAACATGTGAAAAAACTTAATGGTACCCGCCAATGTTCCATTTTTGGAACATGCTAAAAATCTTTAAAAAAATTTTTTTTTCTTTTATAGATCTTATGTTTCAATTTTAATTCGATTTTTATCAAAATTTAGTTTGTTACCTTTCAATCATAGTGCGGCGTTTAAAAGGTTAATATCACTAAAATTAGTAATTTTTTTTATTTTTAATGAAAATTAATATTTGAATAAGTATATTGTAATGATTCAGTAATATAAAAATATTATGTACTTTTGCATCAACCCCATACCATTGTCGACTCTTTGTAAATTTCAACAAATATTTATTTTTTTGGGAAATGTTTAGTAATTGTCCTTATGATGGAATCAAATAAGTTGCCATGGAATATTTGGCACTAAGTTAATCAACAAAGTCCTGGTAAGGGATTAATGCACAAGTACCTAAAATTGCTTGGTATTTTATTGTATGATTTTAAAAATTCCATTACCTTAAAATAACCTTTGATTATATACTAACATGTCTTTTTCATAAATTTTCCCCATAGTCCCAATCTTTTATCCAAAATGCTGAACAATCCAGAATATAACTGTTTTAAGTATTGAAAATAGGTTCGTATATAATTATCTTGGGTAATTGGTGGTGGTCATATATTTATTTAACTAAGTTGAGATTATTTATTTGAACAAACCTTTCATACAATTTTCAATTATGTTAAACTTAAGATTAAAAATTTGAAGCCTGAATGTGTTTTTTGTAAATTTTATTTATTTCATACATTATCTACAGAAGCTTGGTCCTAGATTTGAAAACAATTAAATAGAAATATACATTTACATCTGGAAAATTTGTTATTCCAAAATAAATGGAATTGTTTAAAGAGAAAATAGTTGTTCTTGGACAAAATTTTGCTGTGACTTAATTTTTAAATTTCAGTGTTGTAATTTTTGTATATTGAATTATTTTTTACTCTTGTACTATGAATTAATTTGCAGAAGCATGTAATAGTGACATGCATAGCACAAAACATTTAAAAAAAAAATTATCTGTTTGTTTACTTTACTTTTTATAGTTTCTATTTATTTTATTTGAAATTTTTTTAGGCAGAAAGAATTTTTTACATTTACCAATTACAAATACTTAATCTAATGCCGAATACTTAAATTTATTCTCGTGTTAATATAAAATTATTATAGTAAGACTATTAAAAAATGATTCATCTGTATTAACTTTTATAGCAGTATGCATGAAAAGTGTTTTTCTTATTTATTCAAGTATTTAGCATAATTAACTACTCAAGTCTGTTTTCATTAAAACATTTTTTATTAAGTTTGTAACCTAATCTGGAATTAAAAAATTTGTTTCCTCAAATATTTTTTCCCATTTAGCTTTATTTGCCAAAGCTTTAGAAGCAGTTGATTTAAAACAGCTGATAACCAGTGTTGGTTCTGGAATAGGAGCAGGTGGTGGTGCTCCTGGTGCACCAGCTGGAACTCCTGCATCTAAAGGAGATGCACCTGCAGCTAAAGAAGGTAATGTTTCATGCAAAAATCATTCTCTTTTAAAGAAAAGTTGTTAGCTATTGTGCATTACAAATATAGATTAGTTTTATTAGAGCATAAAAAAAAAATTTCTTAAAAAACATAACTTTATTATTTTATTTTTTTAAAAATGAATTTTATGGAGGTTATTTTAATTGTTCTCCAATTTTTAATCACTTAAGTTGGATTACTCAGTTATAAGTGTTCCATTCAGTCAGATATTTAAAATGTATTTGGTAAGTAATAAATTTTTTTAAGAAATGACAATCCCATAAATAATTCATGTATGTCTATGTACAAATAAAGAAAATAGATTTACATTTATCTTAGTTATCATATTTGGAGAAAAATGTATTGGAATTTATTCCTCTTAATAAATATTTAAGGCCAAGTAGTAACTCGTTGCGCTTTCATGCCACAGGTCCGGGGTTCTATCCTCGGGCTGGGCAAGGTCGACTCAGCCTTTCATCCCTTTAGTGGGTCCATAAATGAGTACGAAGCTTGCTTGGGGACTAAACACTGGAGGGTTTGCTTCAAATTCTCCTGATCAGAACATCTGCTCATGCACCTCGGGGCCCAAGGTCACATTTACTGATATGGACACAGTAGGCCTTGGCCCTCATGGTCTGTTGCGCTACTGAGTTAAGTTATATTATTTTGTTGAAATTTTGAAAATTTAATTTTTTTAATCAGCACAATTAAATCATTAAAAAAATACATCATCTTTTAAAAAATTGTTTCAAAAATTTAAAAACAATTATTCTTTTCAAAAAGTGAAACAAAAATCATTTTTTATTTTATTTTTAAAAAATTCAATTTTAATTGGCTTTATTATTTGATATAAGAACATTTGTAACTACAAAAATTAAATTGCTATCTGTTAAGTTTAACAAATCATTTTCATTCACAAGATATTATTAATGATCTTTGAACATTAATTTTCAATTTTAAACACAATCTTGGGCAGCCAAACAATTTAACGGATCTGTTCTTAATCTGATGATTAAGAGCATTATCTTCATTCCTCTGTAAATTTTTTTATAATACTGTATTTATTTGAATCTAAGCCACACCCCAAATTCTCAACACATTTTTGTGAAAAAATAAAATAATGTAAAATTATTTGTTGATATCTGATATTTTTAATTAAAAATGAGAACAAAAGAAAGTGAATTTATTTCACCAGTGTTAAAACTTTTTAACACATACATAAACCTCTAATTGTCAATATCGTTTTCAACATCCCCTCTATTAATGAATTTTTTAGCCTTCAATTCTAAGCTGCATCTTATTTTCATTAGCAATGACAATGGGAAACAAATGTGGCATAGGTTCAAGTTTAGTTTATTACTGTTTTTATGTGTTTGTTGAATTTCACATGCATACAAACTATAGTTTCAAATTTTGTTTTCAATGGATTCTTAAAATTGGGTTTTTGATATTTCAGAACCAAAGAAGGAAGAAAAGAAAGAAGAAAGTGAAGAATCAGATGAAGATATGGGCTTTGGTATATATTTTTTTCACATATTTTTATGATTTGATTTTTTTTATTTACTGATTTCTGAAGATTTTTCTTTTCTTTCACAGGGCTATTTGATTAATTCATGCTGAAGTTGCACTTAACATTTTGTACATGTTAAAAAACATCCACCATCACAATAACTCAGTATTTCAACATGGTATTTATTTGATTTTAAAAAATTCTAGTTGAATTTTTTAATATACCAGATGTGATAAGTTATAGTAATTATGGCTTTAAACTCTAATATGTACTGTTCTTTTTGTTGAATAAAACTTTCTTATTGGTTTTCCAAATTCTTTGTTCATGATTGAAATGATTATACATAAAAGAAGCAAGCATTTAAGCAAAGCAAAATATATACAACTTTAATAAGAACGCTTTAAAATGTAGAATTTGCATTGTAAAACAATTTTTCATAAATATATCTTATGAATCTTGACCAGTGGTTAATAATCTCAAAGCTTTCTGTAGATTTTCAATTGCAGTTGGAGCATCTTCATACTGTAGAGCACTGCCTGCCCATTTACAATATTTCTGGGCTTTATGATAATCTTCAGGTCTTAATATTGCATCACCTGTGAGAAATAAAATATTTGTTATCTTAAAACTACAATTCAATTTATGAAATCAATTCCTTATTACCCATTTCAGTAAAACAGAACAAGTAATGTGGAAAGGATTCCTTTACTAAATAAAATATCTTATAAATGGTATAAGTGTTTTAAGACTTTCCCTAAACTTTAAAAATGTTTCAGAACTTAGTATTAAAAATCCATTTGGCATTAATCTACAGCAATGAGTTATTAAATGTGTAATTAACATTTAGAATTAAAAAAATATATTTCTACCTGGATACAGCTTTAAAATAATTAAGATAAATGTAAAGACAATTTTATATGGAAATGTACAAAAAAAAAAAAAATTAGATCTCCAATTGTAAAATTCAGTTATTCCTGTAACTATTCAGATCTTTCTTTTCCCCTTCTACATTATATGGATTTCCATAATTCTGTACTAAAAATAAATTTTAATTCCAAAATTAATATTCTTGCATTACCTTGATTTCCTTGTTCAGGACAAATATTATTACTGGATGTAGTTGGTGATATTTGATTACTTCCATTAGGAGTAGATGGTGGAGCTTGTGCTCCAGGAACAGGTAAATTGAAAGCATCAAATTGAGAATTTGGTATTTGAGGCAAATTGAATAAGCCTCCAGCTGGGTAAGGTGCTGGAGGTTGCTGAGGCAATGGATTGTTCATGGGTTTCCTTTCAGATTCTGCCAGTAGATTTGCCAACTCTTCTTCCTCATCTAACCAAATAAAGAAAATTTTTAAATACTGTACTGCACGATCATTTTTTAAATTGTATAAAGTATATATTTAAAAAATATTCCCTAGAACTGAAATGAGATCATGCAGATCAAGCCTTTTAATAAAATAAAACATGTAATACAATATGGTTTTTTTTTGCATGATTATATATATATATATTGCTAAACCAATTCACTTGGTTGATTTCCTTCTAGAAGTCATAAGTAATAAAAAAAAATGAAATGCATATCAATAAAACTATTGAAAATTTACTTTTAACATCTTCCAAAACATGAAAAAATTTTGTTTTTATTTGCATTTTTTTTTCCCTTCCAGTTATGAAGAAAAGTGACTAAATTATAAGAGTAAATCGGTATTTCACAAATGTTACTAGAGCATAAAAATAAATGATTCTATAAACATTCATGTCTTCTATAATGTTATGCAATAAGCACTTATTCCAAAATCTATCTATGACATTTATAATAAAATTCAAATACTAGGTAAATTTTAACACTTTCTCTTTTTACTTTAAGTATTAGAATATTTCATTTCAAAGTCAAAAACTTTAACTTTATTTCAAGATAAATTTTAAATGAATGACTATTTTTTAGTATATTTTAGATTTAAATTTTCTGAATTATTCAAATAAATACCAAGTAGATTATATACCTTTTTCTCCTTCCAAAGCCATTGGGCCAGGAACAGGAGTTATGCCATTTTTCAAACAATTATGAATGTAGGTAGATTTCCATTTTGCATATTTTCTGTGGTGTAAAACCTATGAGTATTTTAATTTATCAAAATAGTGTACAATCAGTCTGTAAATCTACAACACACACAATTTTTTTGAAATTTGTATTTTTATTAGTGTTTTAATAATTGGTATCTTAAATATTAAATAGACTTTTTAAAATTATGCTCAATTTATCTGTAGATGAAGTTTTATTTATTAAATTGAAAGACTCAAGATAATGTCATATACTTTAAATCTTACATTTAAAAATACTATGTTGACATAAATTGTAAGAAGATAGATTTTCAAATATATTTTAGAGACATTTCTCTGTTATTTCATGATAAAAATTCTGTATGTGAGGGGAAAACCACAAATTTTAGAGGTCAAATAGAAGATGACATAACTTTACTGTATGACTATTTAGCTTTATAAAAAGATAGTTTTTGCTTTTTTTAAAATTTATGAATATAAATCAATAACAAATTTAAGTTTTAAAGATGAAAATTTTATACAAAAAGAAAAATTGTTTATAATTTGTTTTCAATGAATGCATTAACAGAAATTCACATTGTAAAACTTATATTTTATTTATTTGCATTGCTAAGCTTAAAAGTAATGTGGATATGTATTTCATTTAACTTTGTCATGTATTGATATTTACCTCTTCACTTGGTTCACCAAAAGTATTCACTATGTCATATATAAAACCAGCAGTATAGAAAGCCTTGACTACGTTTCTGTGGAAATATAGAAAAAAAATGACTGCATATATATATAACAATTTTTTTGCATAGTGCTGGCAAAGCAGATTAGAAAAATTCAAACATTTTCCAAAAAAGTGTTTCAAAATTTTTTTAATAAATGATTTTTTTTTTTTATCTTATGAAATACCAAGCTAAGAAATTAATACTTGCTAATCAATTTGATTAACTAGTAGAGATCATGAAAGTTTTTAAGTCTCATATTTGCATTTAGAGAAATAAAGTAAAACAACTTTGACTCAAATTGTTTAAATTCTCCAATGCTGTAAATGGAATCTCCTTTATACCTCTCACAACCAATTTTAGGATATGACTGTATTCCCCTCGTCATAAAATAAGATCCAACTTGGAACATAATTTCAAATAGAGAAAGTGTCCCAACATGAAAATAAGTTACTGTAGTCATGTGTACAACAGGGGTCTTCAAACTTTTTGAACCCATAGAACTTGAGAGTGCTATTGTGAAACCCCAATCCCTTCACATACTTCGAAAAATATATCTCAAAATAATGTTTAAAGTAGATCAACATGTTATAAGTACTTTATGTAAAGGCAATTAAAAAAAGTATTGCATTTACCTACTAATCTGTGAGAATAATTTGTGATTCAAGTGTCACCTACCCATGTATTAAATAAAGTAACTATGTACTAAATATCTGTCTGGGCCATAGGTTCTCAACGTGGGCGATAACACCCCTTTGTGGGCGTTTGAGGCTTTCAGGGGGGCAGTAAAAGACCAGAAGTCTAAAAAAACATGATGATTATGCTAACCAAAGTAAACTTTAATATTGCTTACCTTATGTTGATTGTGTGCATTTAAATCATTTCTATATCACATGTACAAAAATTCACATATTTTGAGAAGTGGACAAAAAACTTAAAGATTACATTACATTCAGACCTACATGAAATTGAATCATAGTGCATGTGTTGTCTTTGACTGTGAGCAGTAGGAAAAATATTCTGTCCACTGCATTTGATTTCGTATATTATCCAAAAAACATAATTAAATATGTTAACCAGAAATTAAAGTGCGATTCTTTAAAGATTGAAACTGTCAATTTATATTTATTTTGAAAATAATAGTTAATTACGAATTACCTCTTATCATCAAAACCCTTGCCTATCTTTATAACAGGTAAGCTAAAACTTTTATTTCACTCTTTTAAATGAAGAAGAAATTCAGCAGTGCATTCAATTCCAACAATATCCTATCTATGACTAAAATATATAATATTACACAATTAAATGTATTTAAGCTAAAAATTATCTCAGATCGACTATGTTCACATTAAGGCTAACAAATTTAGCTATACTGGCAATTGAACATGACATACATATAGATAGATATTGACAATTGTATAAAAGATTTTGCTATGAAAAAAAGCACGAAAAGTGCATTTTTAATCAATAAAAAAAATTTAAACCTGCTTTTTGTGGCAATAGCTATTTCAGATTCGCAAGTAAAAAAATTGGGGCTCTAGAAAAAAATTAAAAAATATATTCTATTTGTAATAGGATATTTTTTAAAACTTAACTCTTGTTTTCACCATGTATTATGTACACTCTTATTTCTCTAGAGTGGGATGGGGCGGTATCGAGAAATATTCACTAGAAAAGGGGGCGCCAGTTCAAAAAAGGTTGGGAACCTATGGTCTAGGTCTATTGAGATTAAATGCAATCGCATTACATATTCAGAGTTAAATTTGTTTTTATAGCCACTTTGTGAAATATTTTCCACTTAAACACAATGTTCTTAATCGCATTAAAATGTTTATAGCTGTGCGAGAAATCCAGTTTATTTTGCATGAGAGAGACAGAATTTGCAACCTAAAATTTAGAAGCTCTTGCTTAAATTTAGATTTTAACTTTAACTCTGTTGATATGTTGTTCCCTATCCTTCATTATAAATGTTGTTTTCCACAAATGTAAAAAGTTCATTTTCCATAAGAAAACTATTTAGTTTTGAAAGACGTTGTGCTAACTAATGAATATAAAATTATCTCCGTGGAACCCGAGGTAATAAACACAATAGGATAATCACAATATAGTAGAAAGTATATATAGCATGATAAAATGTTTTAATATTCTTCTATAACATAATAAAAGTTAAAGAAGTGTTGCAAAATAAATTTATTATACATAAATAAAATTTTCAGTTTTAACCAATGGGGGCAGGGAGGATAAGCTTTAGATGCCTGTGACTATACAAACTTCACAGAGAACATGAATCCATTTTGCATACAAATTTATTTTTCTTGAGACTCGTGTGTTACCGGAAATTTGCAGGTAACATGAGGTTGGGAGGCACACAGTAGTTGATTAAAAATTTCATGGTTGTTTGATAATACATGGATACAGTGGCTTAATATAGGCTGGGGCCGACGGGAAATTTGTTGCCGCTCTATTTTAATTATTAGTCAAGAAAATTAGTAAAAGTAAAAATCTGCCTTTTTTTCCCTTTAGTTTAAGAATTTCCTTTAACTTAGTTTATAATTATCATATCAGAGAAAAATTGTAAAATATGTTATAAACAGGAGAACAGAAATTAGCAGTAAAACAAAATTTGGTGTTCTTTAAAAGATAGTAAATTTATATTACAATAATGATGGAGTTTTTTTTATCTGAAAAAACTAAGTTTTTATGTTCTATTCATTAATATTAGAGAGAGATGGAGATATATACTTAAAAAATACATCTTGATCAGAACATCATAACTAATATGACATAAGATTTTAATCTTATAAAATAAAAAGAATCAATTTAGAGCTTTGTAATTAAGGTAAAATAATGTGTACAAATAATAATTCCAACTTTCATTAAAAGTAGTTGATATATGAATAGGTATATTAAAGTGCATATTCATATTACTGATGTATTTCACTAAACTATTTTTCAAAAAATTATGAAAATAGAGATGTGCTCATTTTCTCTATATTCTTTCTTTCTGTTTAAAAAAAAAAATTTAGTTTTATTTCTAAATTAGGAATGAACACCAGAAAACTATTCATTAATACAAACAGGTTTTTAATTCAAATTATTAATTATGCGAGCTTACTTATTGAATCTTCCTGATCTATCTTCATTATCAGCCCATAAAAACAATTTTAAAGCATAATTCTCAATATGAGCTTGTGCAACAACTTCATTTGAAATTGTTTCATCATCACGTTTTACCTTTTTTACCTGTGAAAAATAAAATTAGACCAATCAAAAATATATTAGTGAAAATATAATTATTTTCTAAAAATTACATTTATTCAAAATTTTATAACCACAAATTAATGTATTAAAAAATACAATTTTCTTTTCTTAGGCATGAGGATATAAAACTATGTTACATTTTAAATTATTGTTTTTTCAACAGTTCCTATATTTCAATTACACATACATGATGACAATGGTTAATAGCTGTAATACATGGAATATACTCACACTTTCTAGCCAATCCATTAACTTTATAAAGAATGCTGAGTTTTCTGGGGATTTATCATTGAGTTTTAATCCTGTCTGAACAGCATACAAACGACCTAAAATACAATTTTTTATTTAAATTACAAATAATTAAAATAAACAAGAGTAGTTTGGGGATAATGTTATTACTTTAACATTAAAAGCAAAAAAAAGTTAAATGTATATTTTTGTAGTAAGTAACATTTACATTTTCCAGAAATTTTGCATAATGATTAAAAAAATGGTACTTGCATCTTAATATCACTGCAGCCAAATTTGCGCTACATGAATTACAATATGGCAAAAGAGAAAGAAAAAAAAAACCTTGTGTATTTTATTTGAAATTTATTGATTGTATGATTTATTAATTATTGTATCATTGGATGTTTGTTTTCTTACAAGTTTTCATTTCTTTCTTGGCATTTTTGAAAGAGTTAATAAAGCAACAATATTTTTGAAATCCTATTTCATCTCATGTGTTCATTAAAAAAGTTTTTTTTATAACAAGCTATCTATTTTTAAGTTTGATACTTCTTTTAAGTGATATTTTAAAAAATAATAATACAAAATTAAGCTTAGTAAACTACTTAAATTCTTGTTTAAATTTTTTTTTTACATAATATATTTTGCAAAAGTTCTGCGGATTTCTTTTCATCTTTATCCCAATAATTTTCAGTATAAAATATGAGTTAATTTTTATAAATCATTATTCTATTTTATTTTATATTGTAATAAAAAAAGTTAATAAAGTATGTGAGGATAATACAAGAATTTATATACATACACATTAGAAGAAATGCTAACTATTAGTTAAAAAGAAGGAATGGTAGATACATTTGAGAATGCTGAAAGACAGGAATAATTTCGTATTGTATTGAATGATCTGTATGAAAGAATAGCTAGTTTGAGAAAATCAGGATAAGTAGGTATGCTTCAGATTTTGATTATGATGAATATGTGGATGCGAAAGTTGAACTATGACTTCATTTCTTTCAAAACTGATGTTTTGAAGAAAACAGTCACGGGTTGGAAGAGTTTCTGTCAAGAGGTATATATGGAATATGTGTGTTTGAAAGTGCTATGCTTGGAGGTTCTGATGCAGTTGTTACACCACACAAATGTTGTAACACACATTTAAAAGCATATTTGGTAAACAAAAGTACAATAGAGCTAAAGAATGAAAGAAATCTGAGTGTTTGGAGGAGTCAAAAAGGGGTCTGACAGGTGGGGTTTTTCTTATGTAGTTCTGGATAGATGGAAGGAAACTACTTGAATCTCTCAAGGAAAATATAAAACAGGATTCAACTACTATATTGGATTGCTGAAAAGCTAAAGATTGTTTGGAAGATGAAGGATTCATTCCTTTCAGTCAATCACAGCCTCAATTTTAAAGATCCTCAAACTAGATCCATACAAACTAAATAGAAGGTACATGAAGCTCCATAAGAAAATCCCTGCTGGAACTTGCAGGTGTGAAAATCAATTCAACTCTTACCAAGCAGAATTCATGTGGAGAAAAATGTACAAATCCATCCATCTGAAAAAATTGTTTTTACTTTTCCTGGAGGTCACCAAAAGAATTTGCCTTCCTTAGGAGGAAATTCTCTTCTAAGCAAAAATAAACCATTTTCTAATTTTTCAGCTCACTTTCCAATTAATCAGTTATTTTCTTCATTTTAATTCATGATTTATAACTTTAAAAGCATTGTAATTTGTATTTAACCCAGGTATACTTTTTTTGAAATTGCTATTTTACTATCTGTGAACAGCTTGATACATATGGATAGTTTGGTGACCACTTCTAGTTGCCACAAAATTGCAAACTTTGCCAAAAAACACCTAAACCTATAGATCATCTACCATCTCATATAAGCTACACCAATAACCCATGTAAGCTAATCTCTTTGGTCTAAATCAGCAGTTCTTAAATTATGGTCTGCAGGACCCTGGGGGTCCGCAGTGCCTCTCTAGGGGGTCTGCAGAGTTTTTCATATAACATCGAGGTTTCTCTCTTTAACAGTCTCTGAAAGACCTTAGGGAAAAATTGAAAGAAGTGCCACATACTAGACTATATCCCTAAATTGTCCCCAATGAAAAAACTTTACAAGAACATGTATTTTGATCAAGAATATTAAGTCAGGAAGGGATGTTCAAAACCTTGAGGGTTCTAGATGTCAAGCTGATGCATAAAGGGAGGCAGCGGCAATTGAAAGTTTAAGAACGGCTGGTCTAACTGGAAACAGTTCAATATGAAGGAGAAGTCTCCAATGTGTTCTGAAAATTAGCATGAATTTTAACTGGTTCTTATATTCTTCTTCACAAAGAAATCAATGCTCATATCTCAATTTTTTTATCTCATAAGAATCACTTCATGCTAATAATAGAGAGGCATCCACACCATTTTTCTCTACACAGACGTCACATGTTTAATAATAAAAACTGACAACTTGTTAAGTCAAAAGCAGGCTGCATTAGCAAAGACCTCTATTAGCGATTTAGAGAACTTTTCGAACCATTCTCAAACATTTATACGCCTAAATTTTTTCCACGCTCTGAATTATAGCTACATATATAGTAGAAGTATTCTACACACACCTAGTAACAAAACAGTAGTGGTATTTAAGTAACAATTTTTCTTTTTGCACTTGAATAGAATATTTTAAAAGATTTAGAGCTTAAAGATTAATGAGCTTTATTACACAAGCTTTTTTATATTTTTTTCTGGGCTGAAAAATTAATCCCAAGATAAAAAGATATCTTTTGAATGCTAATTTGGTGAATTAAATATACTTTTCCTTACATGATAAGGCATTAATAACGAGAAAGAATTTTTTAAATACTAAAAACAAAAATTAAGCTTTAGGTAAGAATTTAAAAGTACTTTTTTCCCTCTGAATCAAAAAATCAAAACCAAAAAAAAAAACACAAACGTGATTAAAACAAAATTTCAATGCTTAATACTTTCAACAAAATAAAATTTTCTATAGAAATAAAAATAATATAAGAAAGTATATTTGTTTCAAATACTTTGTTTCAAAATTATATAAATTTTTATTTTTAGTATTTGATAGAAAATAATATAAACATTATTTATAAACATATGGCGTAATATGAATTGATTAACTAAATATTATTAACAAATAAAATATAAATGATGAACATGAAAATAAGTCTGTTTCTGGATTAGATAAAAGCAAATAATCAAATTTTAAAAAAAAACCCTAATTTTATTTCATTGCAAAAATATCGGAATTTTTTAAAAATAAAAACATAGCAATTCCAAAAAGAAAACTTCAAAGTTTCAGCAGAGAATTATCATTACTAAGAATGTCTAATTTTCTGGGCTATTTTTAAATTGACCAGCAATCAATAAATTACGCACTCTTAAAATGTATTGGATTGAATGAAATGTTTAACTAGTTTAATAGTATTCTTAGCCAAAAATTAAAAATTGATATTCTTTACAATGATTAATTATTATTTCTCCAGCAGAATAATCTATTTTTTGTGACAAATAGATATGTTGTGCACATACACAAATGAAATTTATAAGAATTAAACTTACACCAATACGTAATGGCAGGGTCTCTTTTTTCATGTTCCTCGGCGATTTTTAAATAAGGCTGTATGGACTTTAAATTGGGAGGTGCTAGCTTTAAACTAGCCATTTTAATATTTTTTTACTAAATATATTACTTCAACCTGACATTTAAGTTCCTACTCCCTGACTGATAAACAAACCACAACAAGTAATCCGGTTTTCGATTTCAAAGGAAAGGAAGGCTTGGCTGATGCTCTTACTTTGATTTTTTTTTTTTTTTTTTTTTTTGTGTGTGTACAACATTTTCAAGAAGTAGTGAAAATAGATTTTTAATATTTATTTCTTTTTGCAAAATCATTAAACATTTCATTCCAGAATAGTTTAAGGGAGAAGAGGATATTTTTTACCATTAGCCAATCAGACAGCTAATTTATTCCCTTGTAGGAGCTGTAAGCTGATTTTGTTATGATAGTGAGTGCACATGGTTCTGTGTTTATCAGACTGTCATGCCGGTCATACACGTTAAGTAAACCAGCATGGTTATTAGGTAATATGATATTTAAATTACCTTTATAATTTTTTTAATTAATCTTGAAAAGGAATTATATCATTATGTTTAATTTTATAAAATAATTAATGCATATATTTAGCCTTTGATGTGTTCAGTTCCTCTCACGTAACCCTCCCAAGTGCTAGATATTTATTATTTATATTTTTACATAATGAAAATGAAATGTTCTGTGAGAAATGAAAATACGATACAAAAAAAATGGATGTGGTTAAAATTAGCTCATTTTCATTCATATGTTACATTTTAATATGCTTCTCTTGGCTTAATGATGTTAAATAGAACAATTTGTTCATTACTATTCTGAATCACTTAAAAAAATAGATTTTTATTCTTAAATTCAATGCAGTATTGCTAAAATAATCATTTCCTATTTACATTTAGTTCGAAAAAGTTTGTCCTTTCACTACTTTTTTAGTTTAATATTATGTAGGAAAAAGTATTACATGTTTCATTTTTACGCTTCTATTAAAGTTAGAAAGAATCCCACCATTAATTTTCGTACAGAGGTAGCGGGGACAAACTTAGATCGAAGACGGGAACTTTGAAAAACTGTTTAGTCGGGGAGGGGGGATGCAACCCTGTGCTTCCCTTGCGACTGCTGTCGCCGGAAAAAAAATTTGGCGATTTTTGAAAAAAGTCCATATATCGAACTTGTTCCGGTCGACAAATTATATAATTTGAATACTTTTAAAACTCATCAACTCGAAACAAAATAAATACAAAAATTAAAAATGGATGTGGAGACTAATATTATTTTAAAGTTTTATATGGCATATGTTGGGGTTATAGATTTTTACAGAATGATTTTTATCTTTCATAATTATGATAATGTAGATATTTCTTAGGTGAAACTTTTAATTTACATTAACAAGGTTTTTGATGTGTAACATCTTTACTCTCGGTTGCTGGATATTTGTTGGAGTGATTTCGTGAAAAGGGATGGAAATGTGTAACAGGAAGTCGGGGGAAGCGCGCGCTGTTTGATTTGACCAATTCAGCGCCTTGGGTGTGTCTCTTCGCTAGCCTCGTCTCAGAGTCCAACTCTACTAGCAATTAAGACGCCCGCCTACCGCACACACCAGCAAGTCTTATTAGACTTCATCCAGAATAAACTTGTGATTATTATGCTCAAATGTCTAAGTCTCAGGGCTCGTTGTGTTTGAAATCTCAGGATATATATATGTGTGTAAACTATATATTAATAATTATATTTCCTGTTAAGCGTCTGACAAAGCTCATCATTCTTTAAAAAAATAGGAGTAAGTAATATGGAATTATTTGAATAAATATTTAAGTCCTTATCATTTTCATACTTTGAGATTAATTCTTGTTGACTGTCAATATAATATTTTTAATTGTGATTAAAAAAGATTTCTCGATTAAAAAAAACTAATTAAGTAAATGGGTATTTTTGATTTTCTCTAATATTTCTAATTTTTAAGCATGCGCTTGACGGTGTTTCTTCGCTACCCTCGTCTGAGGGTCCAACTGTAGTAGCAATTAAGATGCCCGCCTACCGCACATACCAGCAAGTCTTGTCATTTTGGTGGTCGCATACATTTCTCCAAATCAGATAAAAAAATTAAAGATTTCCTGCATTTTGTACTTTTACCGCATACCAAAAGTGGTTCTGCTCTTTTTTTTTTTAAAAAAACTATCACTCGCTTCTTATGATTTTGAGTAGTGATTTTAACGTTAACTTCAGTTTGCCAGAAGCTGAGCCGCTCATAGCTTTTCTGAAAGATGATCTCAAGCACGAAATGAACACTAATCGAAATGTTTCGACAACTAACAGTGGTACTGTTATTGATGCCATTTTTCAACGATCTTTAAATTCTTTGAAATCACAAGTATATGTGTCATACTTTAGTTTTCATAAATCTATTGTCTCCGCTCTTCCCCAAATTGAACAATAATAAATATTTTTATAAAAAACTGCATTACTCCTTGTGTTAATGAAATAAAATTTTCATTAAAGATATAATTATTTAATAGAAAATTATTTCCAGTCATAACCGATTCATTTCTTTCAGGATTAAAGTCACTATTGCGTATTTACCATGATAAAAAGTCAGATTTTACACATCATATGCGACTACTGTAAGACTCGTTTCTTTTTCTTTTTTTTTAAAGATTCAATTTTATTTATTTGTGCTATTTGTGCTAAACTGAGACTTTCTTTTTCTTTATTTTTTTCTAACCTTTTTTTCTCCTGTATTTTTTTTTTCTTCCTTCACCCCAGGGTTAAAATTAACCCTTAGTTTAATATATTTTCAACCCAGGGTTAAAACTAGAGATTCTGCAAAAAGATATGCGTAAGAAAAAAAAATGATGAATGCTGAATATACATTTTAAGTGTCTATATGAGCACAACCAAAAGATGTTGAAGAAATCTGCATCAGTATCTATTTTGTTTATAACAAATTCATAAATATGGGCTTTATTAAATTCTTTTATTCCATCTTTTTTAATATGTGTATGTTTAATAGTTACCCTAACTTTTTAGTTTTTCTTTAAAACTATTTTCCTCTTTTCTTTTCTCATTCTAATTCTCTTTGTTGATATTTTATAAAAAATCAAGTTTGCCAAATTTAAAATAAGAAGTGAACATTTGTATGGCATTCATTTGGAGAGTGATAAATTTATATAGATTATTATTTAGTGCTAAGGGCATGAATGTATGATTTGTTCATATGTATGTATATTATACAGAAATTTTATGTCTTCTCCATATTAATTAGGAATTAAAGTTGTTTTGATGCATAACAGCTAAATAATATCAATAATTTTCATGCTATAGATTAAATAGGCAACTATAGTATAGTTTATTTTATTCCAATACAAGAAAAGAATTAATAAATTGAAAAAAATGAATAAAGCATGATTAAAATTTATTATCACCTACCTTTTTAAAATTCTGAAGTTTGGGTCAATAGGAATTTTTGTACATATATTCATTATTAAATTTTCTTTGCTTTTTAGAGATTCAAGTTATGGAAAAATTTTATCAAATATAGTGGAATGTGGAAAATTTCTTACAGAAAATTGTAAAGAGTATGTTTTGAATGTTGACAAAGGTTTGGACCATATAAAACTGCTTGTTGCTCACATAACTACTTTAAAACAAGTCAAAGTTGCTGATATCGAAGAAACAGATACATACGCTATCGATCCTGATGCAAAATCAAAACTTATGTATTGTATTAGAAAAGAAATTGAAGTTGAAAGTTCTTCTATAAAAAAGATTTTGTAAGTATAAAAAAAACTGGGGAATCTGTATACATATACTTTGAAAAATATTTATCCATTTGTTAATTTTATGATTTTGTATTAACATTGAAATTACACATTTTAAATAATTTTTTTACTTAATCATTTTCTTCTTGCTTTTTTGCATACTGTCATGTATTCTAAATTCATGTATATCATGCAATTTTATAAATTTTGTGTGAATAAAAGGAAAAACACTTTTTATGAGAAAAAAATAAAATGTATATTTCTTTTTTTTAAATTTAAAAAAGAAAGGGAATACCTTTTATGTGATATGTTTTTATTGAAAATGGTTTATCATTTCAGGTAATTTTTAACTTTTGAAAAAATATTTGTTTAAGATTATTTTGAATTTAATTAATTTAAATGATGTAATAGAAAAAACATAAACAAACTTTATAAAAAATAGGGGTTTTTTCAAGATTTTTTTTTCTGTTATATTATAATGTGTACTTTAAATAATGCTGTAAATTTATTTTTGGTTGTTCCCATTGCATGGATTGGAATTACAGCTATTACTTTGGGAGGTGGCAGAGCAGCACAATCAAGGTTCCAGTTACTGGTTCCCATTTAACAGTTCTCGTTCTTCAGGTGGTATTAATCATAACACTGAAGAGGGAGATTTCTGAAAGTGAAGAAACTCATTTTTTAGATGAATGTACTATGACTTCACATCATGCTTTGAGTGTAGTTGACAGGCTGTTCAGAGTTCTTAAAGGGCTTAGACTTACTATTTTGGATGCAAAATGTTAGATGTTGGCTGTGACTGAAGACAGATTTTACCTGTTACAGGACATGCAAATAGAACAATATTGTTAAGAATTTGACTCTTTAGAGCTCATACAAACAATTTTTGAACCAGTTTTTGAGAACAGAACCTATGAACAGAATTTTGCAAATTGACTTCTACATTTTAGCAATGGAACTTTGAGTAATAACTGCCAATTATCAGAAAATATCGTGGAAATTCATGAAGAATGTGTTAGGAAGGAATGTATCATTGAGAAAATTTTTTGATCCCTTGTTTCTGATTTAGAAAATCTGTCAGAAAATGGTATTTTTTGTCCCAAGAAAAAAATGAAGATTCTTGTTACAATTTTAGCAAAATTTCCAGTACAGAATATGACATACTTCAGTGCAGACAGCACTATTTGAAAAGATCAAGAGGAACAAAACAGTTTTCAGTTAGATTTCACTAATGCAAAAACTCCTTTCAGAATGACATTGCATGTACTTAACCTGAAAGTTGAAGCTGTCATTATGTTCCTGAAGAATTTGAATCCATCTACAAGACTGTGTAATGGAACATGTTTGATTATTCGAAAATTGATGCCTACCATAATTAATGCTGAAATTTTAACTGTACAAACAAAAGGCTTGCATACTTTTGTTCCAAGAATTATGCTTTGTCCTTCTGGCAGCAATCTACCTTTTCACCTTCATAGGAGGCAATTTCCATTTTATTTGGGTTCTGCTATAACCGTAAACAAATCTTAAGGACAGAGTCTTCAAAAAGGAGATATATTTGCCTCTACCTGTATTTTCAAATGGAATGTTGTATGTTGCTTTTTCAAGAGCAAAATCGAGGGATTGCATTAAGGTTTTAGTAAATGACACAAAGAAACAGAGAAAACTCTGTCACTCAAATAGAGTTTTTACTCAAAATGTTGTTTTCCATGACGTGGGAGTGGCAAAATTGTTCACCGCACAAGGGCGCCAAAATTTGTAGAACTTACAGTTTTTTAATTTAATGCTACTTAAATAAAAGTTGTTAATTATACACTTGAAATTTTGCATGTTTCACATTTTCTAAGCAATAAAATGAGATTTAATTTTAATTTTACCGAATGGACAAAAAACATCTAGAAATTATTTAGTGTATTCAAATTCCTGAAATGCAGTTTTTTGCTTCCAATGTAAACTATTCAGTGAGAAGCATTCACTTCTTGTTAAGGATGGAATTAATGACTGGGAACATTTAACCCACATTTTGAAAACACACGAATCATCTCAACTTAAACATAGTTCAAAATGCAGTGAATTCAAAATGTATTTGCGTAATTTATGTACCATTGATACATTTCAACTAAGATTTTATGATGCAGAAAAGGTTTATTGGCAATCGGTTATTGAACAGCTTATTTATTTACATTCAACATTTATCCCGGCAATGCCTTGCATTTAGAAGTCCTTGGAAAGAGTTGTATCATAGTGATATAAGGGAAATTTTTTGAAGTTGGTTGAAACCATAGCAAAATTTGATCCAATAATCGCTAAAAATCAAACTTCTCAAAAGAGGAGCATTGCTCATTACTTAGGGGATCAAATTCAGAATGAAATTACGTATAAGCATTATTTCAGAAGGAATTAAAAAGCATTTGTTACAAATGATTAAATCGTCAGAATATTGCTCACTAATTCTGGATACTACACTTGATGTCAGTCATACCAAACAGTTGACTGCTGTAATTCGATTTATTTATAAGAACGAGGAAACCAATAAAGCCCAAATTGAAAAACATTTCTTAGGATTTCAATCTGTCAGCGATACTGCTGGACAGGGACTGTTTGAATTCATGAAGGGACATTTTAAATCGTTAGAACTAAATTTTTCAGATTTACGAGGCCAATCTTACGACACTGGTGCTAATATGAGAGGAAAGCACAAATGATTGCAACAAAAATTATTGAAAATAACTCGAGGACACTCTATATCCCCTGCTCTGCCCATTCTCTAAATTTAGTTGTAAATTATGCAGCTAAAATTTCCTTCGAAACAGTTAATTTCTTCGGAGTAGTGCAGGAGGTTTACAATTACATTTCTTCATCTGTAAAACGTTGGTCTATTTTGCAACAGTATGTTGAAAATCTGACTTTAAAGCCACTCTCCAACACCAGATGGGAAAGTAGAATTCAAGCTTTAAGACCGTTGAAGAACGATTTGGAGGAAATTTTGAGAGCGTTAATAAATATTCAAAAAGATCAAACAAGAGACATGTAATTAAGAATTTAAGCAAAAGATTTGATTCAGAGGGTTTCCTGGTTTAAATTTCTTTGTTCTATTAACATCTGGCACAATATTTTAAATTTGGTAAATATGTTAAATGAAATAATGCAAAATTCTAAATGTGATTTACAAATCGCGACTGATAATTTACAAAATCTTACATCAGCTAAATAATCGTTGATCAGATGAAGCATATGAACACGCAATTACCACTGCAAGTATTGTTGCTGACGATTTGGAGATGGATACTGGTTTTCCACAAAGTCGAGAAATAGGTTTAAAAAAAACTATTTGAAGATGAAAAAAACGACGAACCAATCAACAACCCAAGACACAAATTTAAGGTTGAATTTTACAATATAGTTTTAGACTCTTCTATTTCTTCAATTACTGAAAGATACAGTCAATAAAAGAACATTACAATTAATTCACTGTATACCTAATTTTAAAAAATGGAGTGACCATGAAATTTTAAAACATTGTAATGAATTAGAAGAAAAATTAACGGATACTAAAAATGTTAATGAAAAGGACATTGATGGATTAAATTTATTTGAAGAAATAAAATATTTGCGATGTTTATGACCAAGTGGATATGTCACCTATTGACGTTTTAAATTATATTTATGAAAACAATCTTACTGATACATTTCTAAATATTTCAATAGCTTTAAGGATTTCCTTAACCCTGCCAATTTTGGCGGCTACTGGAGAACAAAGTTTTCAAAACTTAAAATTATAAAAAACTACAGGCTATATATCTACCATGGTAAAGGAGAAATTATCAGACTTGTCAATTATATCCATAGTGAGCGTAATTTTGGATAAACTATATATAACTGAGAATTGATACGAGCGTGTGTAGCTGCTAAAGCTAGGAGAATCAATACTTGAATATATTTTCTAATTTTTATATTTTACTTAAAAAATGTTCTATCATTGTATTGTTTTTAAAATTTGTGAAATAATAAAAAACTATCAAATAAAAACGCATTTTAATATCATAATTTTAAGCTTTTCAGTTCGAAAGTCAAATTTTGAATACTATAAAAGAGTATTTCATGTATAATTTGCAGCTTTTTATAAGAGATGAACAGAACTCCCTATAAAGGGGCACCAAATTTCAATTTGAACAAGGGCGCCTAATACCCTGTCCATGACATTTTACTTTGAGATTTCATGATTGGTAAGAGTTTTTTTATGTTTGCAGTGCATTTTGGAATTTCGCCACTTACCTTTAAATTGCAAGTACCTAATGCATTTTTAGAATTGAAGTTTGCCATGGAAACATTGCTTTTGGTGTTTTCTTCTTAAACAATTCATTAAATCAGTTTTTCTTTCCTTTAATTTAACTTAGACATAATTTTCAAGATCTCATAATACATACTTACGTTTATTTACCATTTTTTTTTTAAAGCATTTCTTTAAATGCCAAATATTTTTCACTGAGACAATACACAAGACATATTGAACCCATTTTTATCGTAAAATCTTAGTATAATTTTCTTTAAAAAAAAATTGTAAAACTCGATAATTTTGAAAAATTAAGCATTACTTAGTGGGGGGAACTATTAAGCTCACAACATATGCAGATATCCTGTACAGAAATATAAAAAAAATTGGAAACACATAATGCAATAATTTCTGTTTGAAGTGTACCTAAATGCAAAAAAAAATCAAAAAACAAAATGCAATGTTTTCATGTATTATTAATATATAATATATATATTAATATATAATAATAATATATATATAATAATATACTTATTAATATTTGTCAGCCTACTTTTTTGTATGCCTAAAAGTGATATTTTAATCAATCTTTAGAGAAACAAAAGTAACTAAGTTTTTCTCCCTTTGTACCAGAACGTGAACACAGTTTTTGTAATACATATTTTTATTGAGGCACTGTTTTGTATAAAAAAATCTTCTTGGATGTACAAAATATTTTCACACGTAAATTAAATTATGAGCAAAATATGGTTAACTAGTTTTTTAATGAAATAACTGCAGAATTTCTTTGAAAAACATCAAAAAAACCTTTTAAAGTTCTGAAAATTTTAATTTGTTTGTTTTTTACATGTAAAACTAATTTTAAAAATTAGACATTTTATAGAGAAAAATATTTTTGTTTCTCTTTTAAATGAAAAAAAAAATGATACGTCCAACGCTAGAGAAACTATCTTTCTAAAATTTGCTGAAAGAGGCTTGGTCATTTGTTTACATTTTTTTCAGTTTTTTTTTTTTTTTTTTTCATATTTTCCAGTTATTTCATCAATGAACTTGAGAAAAATATTTTTAGATTTAGAAAAACATGCACTATTTTTTTAAACTATAATTGAAGGATCAATTTTTTTGAAAGTATATAATGTGCCAGTATCCTTAAAATTTATGCGTATATTGAGAGGGTAAGAAGAAATCATTTCCCAAGTGAAAAAAAAACAGAAAAAGTAATGCATTAAAAAAAGCCTGTGCAGCATCAGGCTTTGCTGCTAGTTTTTTATTATATCTTTAATTATTTGAATACTTTATTAATCCAACATTTATTGCTTTTACTTTACTTTCTATGAGAAAGGAGTAAGCTATATGTAATTCTTCATGATTTATATAGAAAAAAATGTTTAATTTTTGTTAATCGTTTTATAAAAAGGAAATATATGTTAATATATAAAGCATCTTTTTTTATGAAAAATATATGAGCAATGCTAATTGTTCTCTTTCCTATTAGAAATAATTTGGAAGAAATTCACTTCAATGTTGTTAAACTGTGTGACAAAATATTCAATGCCTACAGAAGTGGTGTTCAGTCCAATTTCAGTTTAGCTGATATTACTGAAAGTAATGAAACATCTTGTTCTGTTGCTGAGAAGATTGATGCCTTAGATAGATTTAAAAAATCCTTCCTTAATAAGTATCCTTTAATCTATATATTATTTTTAGTGTGAGATAAGGATTGATTTAGTTGAGTTCCAAAAATAATTCTGTTAGTGCTACGTTGTTTAACAGGTTTCTTTTCTTTTTTTACTTCAAACCTAATTGTTAGCTGATTAGTGCATACCAACTAATTAAAAGTGTACACACTTTCACAAAAGGAAAATACCAAGCTTTTTTTTTAATTAAATGAAACTTATTGTATCTGACTGATTGTGACGTTTCATTTAATGGATAAGTTTATTAAGAAATTGTATAATAGGAGTTAATTGAAACTTCTACTTTCTTTACAGAGTTACAGCCAGAAATAGAAACATACAAGTTTCAAGTATTATTTAGTTTTGCAGTCCAAAATATAATAAATTTTGTTCTCAGTTGCTGATTTAATAATGGTTAATTTCTAATAGGCTTTGAAATGTTGAAAATGCTTAATTAGTAATAATTTAAGATTGAAGGTGAATTTCAGTTGTATAAAGAAAATATTAGGAAATCTTTTTAATGTATGATCACAAAATATCATATGCATATTATTATATTGTGAGGAATTTCTTAATAAAAACTACTGAAAATTGGTAATCTTTTACTGTGCTATTCATACTATCATATTAGCTGGTTAGGATAGTATCACTCCATAATCAAGGCTGAATCATCAAGAAAGGATCACCATTGACTCTTTAAAACTTTATTTCTAAGAATTTATGGTTCAATTTTGTTAATTATACCTTTAGTTTTTTTTCTCTAATAAATATGTAGTATGCATTTCATTATTTGTAATCATCCTAAAAAACTTCATTACAGTTCAATGTTTTAAAAACAATCTGGCCTGCTATGGCTGTAAGAAATAAGGCAAATAAGTTTTATGAAATTAAATAAGTTGTGAACTTTTGATTTAGAATCTTCACTAAATTTATTTACTATCACGTAAACATTTCTTTAAGAATTTCTTAGTAATTATGTAAGAATTTAATTAATTCTTTGAAGCCCCTTCTTATTTCTTTCCTTCAAAGATGTAGTCTTTTTCAAAATATTTTTTCTGAGCAGAATGTCTTCAACTCCATTTAAAATGCATGTGTAGTTTTGTGCAATTTTCTAATAAATCTAAAAGGAAACATAAACCATTAGCTCTCCAAGAATTCCAGTAGTATCATGACTGTTTATAAATTTGTCTAAATGAAATTGCATATGGAGTTTTATTAGAACTGGCAAGTCAATATAAATCTACACTTTTTTATGTCTTGCCAATGGTCACATCAAGTTCCTCTAGTTATCAGAGGATAAGATTTTCCCCACCTGTGCCAAGTTTCAGGTTCACCAGGATTGTACTGATCACATCCTGCTTTGTGTGGACCTCTCTAGGAAAGATATGTATACGGATCCCTCTCTTGTGCTAAACTTTTTAAGGATCAGGTGCCTTATAGATCTTGTCTGAAAATGACAGCCTCCAGAGAATTTGCAACAACTTACAACTTAATTTTTAAAATTCTCTTTCAAGCAGCGGTATTTGCTTTGATAGATTGTTACAATAATTCATTTTTTTTAAATACAAATTATTGCTTCATACAACTATTACCACTTAAATTCCATCTCTATTTTGTATTTTGCATGACTAATACTCTAGAAGAGTAAACACATAAAATTAATAACTTGTAATTAATAAAATTCTAAAAGAAAGATAGTAGAAATTCAGAATGCCAAGTAATTACATTTGAACTTTTATAATTTTTAAATATAAATAATTACTTTGATTTTTACATGAATTGATCCTAGAGAAATAGATATTCTGCCTGGAAATCAACTAGCACTTATATATATATGTATTTTTGTTTCATCTGTCAACCATTAACTATAATTAAATAAAAAATATTTTTCATACTTAATAAAAAAAATTATTCACTGAATGACAAATTGGTGCATAGCTTGAGATTTAAAATGTGTTATTATTTTTTTATTATTATTATTATATTTTATTAATTTTTGCCCTAAATTGAAATTGAAGGTAATGTATATTATTCACATCACCCTTAACTTGCAAAAGTCACAATGGCAGAAAATTTACCCTTGAGTATTGTAAATCAAATGGAGACATCAATGTTTTGATTGATTATTGGCAGTCTTCTGTTATTTCCTCTGCTTTACAAGGTAGATAATTTAATTATGTATTTTTGAGTTCTATAGTTAATTTTAGTCTCGTATATATGTATCATACATGAAAAAATAGAATTTATTAAGAATTGTACTTTGCTTATGCTCCATTACAAGAAAGTACCATCATATTAATGATGTCTTTG
The DNA here is from genome assembly GCA_019973975.1 of Trichonephila clavata. Classification (NCBI taxonomy): domain Eukaryota; kingdom Metazoa; phylum Arthropoda; class Arachnida; order Araneae; family Nephilidae; genus Trichonephila; species Trichonephila clavata. Next base: position 238,537 of record BMAO01004048.1, read on the forward strand.
ATTAAAATAACGATTCTAATAGCATTGGAAAATTATTGTTGCATAATTTTATACTATTGTTTTGTAAAATTATTCGGGAGTATTTTTTTAATTCTTATATTGTAAAATTATAAATTAATTACCACATGAATTTTAACTATATAATTTATACTTGTTTTACAAATTGAGGTAACGGATTTAAGTAATTACTAAGGACAATAGTGACACAAACTTCTTACAGGGGAGGGGGTATTTTCTAATAAAACATATACACTGAAGGGTTGAGGCATAATCTCTTGTAAAAATTAAAAATCTGTTGGGTCTATGGGGTGTATTAACCCTCTAACTTCACTCTTGTGTTTCACTAACTATTGAAGTTTTAAATTTACACTGCATTTACTGGAGAGGGGGAAAAACAGTATTGTTTAATGTTTTTCTTTTTAAAATGTATGGTCACAAGTAATGTTTATTTTCAGTGATATCAAAATGATTAATATATATATGAAGAAACATATAAATCACTTAGGGGCCATAAAAGGAGGTTACTTTCTATCAATTATATTAACAATTAATTTAGAATCTTATCAAACCTTATTGACTTAAAAATAATACAAAATTTAGTTGTTTTTCTAGTAATATTAAAAATATGTAATACTCTTTCCATGCTATAAATTTATTAATATGTACTAAGAGTTAACAATTTTATTAGAAAAATGCTAATACCAGTAAATACCAATGCTGTTTATTGTATTTGTACCAAAAGTACAATTTTAAATGCATGTTTCAAAGATGGTTGACCTTGTATAGACATAAAATATTTATGTATAGTATTTTACATCTTTTTCATGTTTTATCCTACACAAAATGTATAAAAGTAATTTTTATGAGTGGTAAGTATACCATATTATAGGTAATTAGTTTTTTTTTTGAGTTAAAGGTATACAATCATTGTTTTCAGTCTTTATATATATACACACATATAAACAGCATTGATTCTTAACTCCATTAAGGATTTAAGCTAATACCATATTTATTCAAATCTAAGCAGCCAACGATTCTTACCCGTAGCCAAAATTCTCAACAAGTTTTTGTGGGAAAAGTAAAAAAAAAAATGGTTTGTTGGTATCCATTATTGATATATAAAATTAAAAAATTTAATAAGAAATGAATAATTAATTTATTTTATTAGTATTAAAAACTTTTAAATACATGCATGAGCCATCTAATTTAATCGTCAGTATCATGTCCAATTTTCCTCATCCAACGAATTTTCACCCCTTCGATTCAAAGCCGCATCCGATTTTTCAATAGCTTAAACATTGGGAAAAGTGCGGCTTTGATTCGAATAAATACTGTAAATTTCTCCTAAAACTAGAGATTAATTAGAAATGCAGTTCTGAAGGTTGCAGTTATTTAGTTTGTTATATGCTTTTCAGAAATTGATTACATCAAATTTAAAATATTCATACTTATTGTGATATATAATATTTTAGAACAACCATTATAAAATGGCCATTCAACAAGTATTGTGCTTCAAAAGATACACACACATATAAACAGCATTGAATCTTAACTCCATTAGGGATTTAACCTAATACCATATTTATTCAAATCTAAGCAGCCAACGATTCTACAATTCAAATTAGTATTGTTTATTGTTCAAGATTAATAGTTTGGCCATCTTTAGTGAATTTTATTATGAATTTGTAAGACATTTTTCATCTTATTTTTCAGATTTGATGTTCTACATTGCACAGTAATAACCAAAAAGTGTACTTAACGACAAATACAAAATTGTGTATTTATTGAAATAAAAATATTAGTTTGATAACAAATGCCTCAGTTAGTGTTTGCTTGAATTGTTTTATTTCTATTTTGGTGTAACATTTATTGCACTTTTTCTCTCTTTACCCCTTCTCCTCATGGCCTACTGGAACCCCAATGCCATCTATGGTAAAATAGAAGATAACCACAACCCTCACATTATTGGAGTACAGGAAACCCACCTCACCTAGTCAATAATCTCTGAATCTTCAATTGCACAGTCCATCATACAGATTCCCTTAACTCAATCTTTTAAGGCCATATCACACGTACACGTTTGGAGCAATTTTTCACCTAATTCCGGTGAACGCAGTAGCCTAGTGGTCAAGGTATCGGATCGTGGCTGGCATGTCACGAGTTCGTGCCCAGTACCACTGAAAACCCGCCGTGTAGGGGAGCGATGCACGTTAAATCTGTCGAGAGCTCAAACGTCCTCCCGTGGTATGGTATGGTTGTTAGGAGAGGGTGGTGCAAGCTAGGTGTTGTCCTCGTCACTTGACCATGGTTCAAAATTACGAAAATTAATATTCACTCACCCACTCCACCCAATTCCGAACAATTTCTATTGGTTGCCATAGCAACGGGTCCGAACAACTTTTCCCCAGTGAGCTGAAAAAGTTGCTTGAAATTCCAGCCAATGGGGTTCTTCGGCGCCCCACGTCATAAACAAGATGGTGGTAAAGATGGTAGCTTCGGTTTCATCAAACGCATCACATATGGCGTATAATATTTTAAACAGAATGGTGCTCCATTTCTGTTTACTCCCATCAACAAAAGCGCGATCGAAATAAAAGAAATAATATTGGATGATCGTTTTCGAAGCAGAAAAATCGGCAAGTAATGTTTCAATGTAGAGAAAGAGCGTGGCTGACGTCAGAGCACGTCTTTTCGTGCTTACGGCAACCCTTCACCCTCAGATGGGCGAAAAGTTGCACGAAAAATGTACGTGTAATACGGCCTTAAAACTACAAGCTCGTCAAAAAATACCACCATGCATGTTGAAGCAAAAAGTAGTGTATTTCTCACTACCTCCCTCATTTCATGATCTACCTTTAAATGTCTTTAATAATAGCGAGAATGTTGGGAAAAAATATATCCGAAATAGAAATTCTTCAGGTATTCTTATGGGGGATTTCAATGCAAAAAACAACTCTTTTGAAATTGGTACCAAGTGAATAGAGCAATCAATATAATAATCTTTCTATAGACTATAGTTTAACTATCGCTCTCCTTTTACTCTCTACACACTTTCCTTGCAGCAATCGTACCAATTATATAACAATTTTTTTCTTAAAAAACATCTCCACTTACAGCATAGAATGTTTCAACATTTTAAATATTGATCACAATTTAATAAATATTACCCTCAATAATATCCTCCCAAACTTCACTATTACGTATCAAAAAAATCTTGGCAACCTTCCCCCTAGCACACTAAGAAATGTATGCTTGTGCGTGAAAAATGATTTTGAAAATTTGCTGAAGACCAATAATTTACACTAGATAAACAAATATACATGCCATTCTTCAAAGGAAAAATATCACAGACATAGAAAAAGCAACTCTTAATCTACAAATTCTTCAGAAGTTTGTAAACTTTCTCTTTCTTATTAAAAATCCTGATATGAAGACAATGGATTCAAAACAAGAGAAATTATCATAATCAGTCTGAAGATTTAGTTTAAGATAAGAGAAGTTCTAATACAAGCATATCTTCAAACGAGCCTGTTGAAACCCGTAACAAACAGGAAACAAGCGCTGATACAATTGAAGAGGAGATAGAAAATATAGCACCAGGGAATTTCAAACTTTATCGAACAGAATCACGGAGAACTATACTGTACAGCTTATAAAGAGTTAATAGCAAAATATTATGCCTGATACAAATATAAACTTGATTACTCATCTAGTGAAAGACAGAAAAATATAACTTTTTGAATTTGAATCTTTTAACTTAATCTTTTTCTTTTCTTAAAAAGAAAAAAACGTTCCATCGAATTATGTGAAAAATATCTGAAAACAAAAACATTGTATGCCAAACCCTTACCATGGGTAGATTGTGTTACTTTTGTTCCTAAATATAAATTTGTTTTCTTTTCAATTTATACTTTTTTTAGTTCTTATTCCTTTCACAAAATCATATTAATAGAGAAATTGGAAAAAATATTGACCAAATTGAAAGTAGAATACTCAAGTTAAAAAATAAAATACCGGGTGTCCAAAAAGTATGGCTACACTTTCAAATTTTAATTACAAATAAACAAAGTTATTCACTTGTGGTTTTTTATATTCTGCAAAGAAAATATACCACAGTTTTTTTACAATGTTTTATTCCGCAATTTCAATAGCCCTACTATTAATCAAGCGCAGCACATAGTCTATACCAGTGACGTCATCTCAGCTTCTGCTAGAGTGGCCAGATTTAGTTTTTGACAATACATTACCTCAGGGATTTCTTAAGACTTCTTAAAGGCCCTTACGCAAAAGTAGGCCCCACCAATGATCCTTAAAAATAGACAGTACATAGCATACGTTGTCAAATACTCGTATAAACAATAACCCGAAACAAATAAATGCAGGAATTACAATCGCACAAACTGGCTCAACCGACTGCGGCCTTTTGATTGTAGGAGTAACGATGTTGTACAGCGGTAGGCCTAGGACTGTGCATGGACGACGGTTATCATATGTAGCCAATTGACACATCACCCAAAATTCCAAGGTTTTTTGGAGAATACAACCGGAAATAACAATTGGCCATTGAAATTATTTGAATTATGAGCTTATTAAGGATGGGTCGAGACGAGGCTCTCATTGTGGCCAAGGCCCAGCTGGCCCTGTCTTAAGATGTCCCTGCGTTACCTGACGTCATAAATCTTTCATGCCTCTTATAAATTGGGGGTCTTGCAGACGGACTTCGTTTATAGGTAGTTCGAAATTTTCGCTGCACATGCATTGCAAATTTAAATTCGATAAACCATGCTACAAAAAACGATATTCGATAAAACATGCTAGACTGCTGACGGAAAGCAGTGATTGATTAACTTAAGGCTAGGCAAGAGCAATTCATAATTATTTCCATTAATTGACGATTTGGGCAATTAAGTGTTAAGTCGATTTGAATTAGAAGGTGTAATGCCTGGACGTAAGTGATCTGATTTATTGTTAAAACTTCTAGTATCTCGTCTACCTCGCTATTGCTTCACATATTTGGTAATTGGTGCATTTCTTAATTTGGATCATTGAGAGAGAGAGAATTTGTGTCGTTGTTGATAATTGTGAATAAATAGAGTTTGTTCTGAATGGCTAATCTTCCTTCCGACTCTCACACTAATGGATGGCTAGGGCCATCCATTACACAGTTATAAATTCCTCTTGCAATAAAACTATCTCAAATCTATATTGCATCCCCGATGGTTTCCATGGATTTTTAGCAGCCCTAGCCATCTTTCTTCCCTATTTCTGTGTTGTTGCAATCTGTACAAAATTTTCGCATGCGTTTTGTTACACAGATTTTATTTCAAAACAAACGAACACAAGGTCAAGTCACGCAAGCTCATTTTTAGTTCCCAGCCGTGCTTAGTTACTCTCGGATACGTCTTACACTGATGGGGGGGAAATCCCACGTGCAAACAAAAATTATTGTACACTAATAAAACTTTTGCAATATTTTATCTAGGTAACATGTTTAATTAATTAAAGTTTCAATATCACAGGTTGCTGTGAAATGATGGTACATTAAAAACCAGTGTAACTGCTAGAATTTTAAATGAAAGCATTCAAACGTACATACAATGTGTCGTACAAGTACCGGATATCAGTTTATGGGATGGAATTGCAAGCCTTGGTCGGTCAATATATATAGGGTTGCTTAATTCTGTTGTTCTCCGACATCTCGTATCTGGGAGGTGTTTGCGCTGGATTAGAACCAGCGACCTATGGGTTCGTAAGCACATAACATACCACTAGACAAAAGTGATGACTCCTATCCGGAGGCTGTTAATGGCTTACTTAGATACTGCCACAGTAACTAATTAACATGTGTATTTAACTAATTAATATATATATATATATATATTAGGTTTTTAACACTATACTTCACTACAGTTAGAAATTTAAATATTTTAAAGTAAGTATAGCTTTATACTAGCTGTCAACAAGACATTTAGGTTGATAAATTTACAAAAATTCATTATTAGGTAAGTTAGGGATCTACCCAAAACCACAAAAACATGGCAAGGGGTCAATGGGACAAAACAGTTTGGGAGCCTCTGGTCTAATAGCCGATAAAAAGGATTATTTATTTATTTATAATGCCCCGTAACTCTCTTGTGGGTCGATTTTTGAAAACACCTTCCTAAGCTAATCCCTGCTCAGCAAAAGTAAAACATTGCTACAAATTTTGTGTAATGAACGCTTAAAATAGTGTAAATAATTAATATCTGAATGTGCAATACGTTAATATTACTTTTTGTTGCATTTATTTTATGTTAAAATTATAATATTCGCAAGCAACGCTGTTCCTTACATTATAAAAGCGATTGAATGGAAACATGGCGAAATGTTGGTAATAGAGCCAAGTTGGCATCATTTTTGGCGTCCACGTTGACAAATTGGTGATTGAATGAGCGGGGCAGAAGTTGATATGCTGTAGCACCACCTAGTGGGGAGCTGCAACAAAGAGGATAGTACAAAAACCTTCTCCACAAAACAATACATATACATACCAATTTTCATAGTGATCGGTTGAACGGTGTTGGAGTGAAGCGATTTCATACATACAGACATCCATATCTAATATATAAAATTCTCGTGTCACAGTGTTTGTAACCAAACTCCTCCGAAACGGTGTGGCCGATTCTTATGAAATTTTGTGCGTATATTCAGTAGGTCTGAGAATAGGACGTAAACTATTTTTCATTCCGATATTGTAATTAGTTAAAAAGATATTAATTAAAAACCTTAAAACACTTAATTGTCTTAGCCCTGCGCGTTATTTTCCCCGCCTAGCGTCATGAATGAACAGAGGGTGAAATTTTTCGGTATTCTCGACGTTATTTAAACAGCGATCCGATTTTTGTTTTTTAAATCAGACAAAAATAATTACAGAATCGGAAAGATCATTTCTTTCACCACGATACAGTATAATTGTTTTTGTAAAATAATAATATTTTCTATTTTTTAAGATTTTTTTTAAAAATTAGTTAAAATTGATGCGTTTTTATGAAAATTATTTCGAAATCGTTGCGTATGAATTAATTTTCGTGTTATGAAAACGATATTCTACACTAAATAACTTCAAGCCTTTTTCTTTTAGAACCAGTCATTTAAAAAATAAAATGCCCAAAACTTTTTTTTGAGATTTTTCGAAAAATTGTCGAAATATTTAACTTAACATTGAATAACTTCGTTATTTATTAAGATTATCATACGAAACTTTTGTTGCGTTTGTAGAATAATGTTTTCAAACTTTTATGTGAAGATTGAAAAAATTGCTTAAAAATTACGGATTTAAAAAAAAAAATTGTGATTTTCGTAAAATAACGTTATTGCAAGAAATAATCTAAACAGTATTTTTTGTACATTTTTTATTTAAAAGTCCTTCATTTTCGAAATTAATGTGTGAAGTTTGAAAGCATTAACTTAAAAATTAAGCCCTAAAAAATAAAAACTTTAATAAAAAATACGCGATTTTACAGTTTGCCAAGCCTTGGCGTCGAAAAATGGTTTCGCGCCAAATAGCTTTCAACTGTGTCACCTGAAACTTCACATCTAACTCAAGGGTTACACCAAAAAGTTCTGAATTAAACATGCGAAAATCAGAAAGTTTGGCTAATAAAAAAAATGCGAGTGAAAAATTTATTTTTGTTTCAATTTTTATCATTTTCTCTTTATATAATTTTCAAAATTAAATCATTATTGATGTCAGATTAAGAGGAAAGAATGTATTCAATACATTTCTGAGATTCATTTAAAATATTTATCTGTATCAAATCAGTGATTTAAAAAATAAAAAGTCAAAAACTTTTTTGAACAAATTTTAATAAAACACTCAAAATACTTAAATCAATCGTTTAATGATTTCTTCTTTAAAAAAGATAATTGCGTGAAACTTTATTCCCATGTGTCGAACATTTCAAAAAATCCTCACAATTTTACTTCACGATTTAAACTAGTAGTGAAATTTTGTAATTTGAAAAATTTCTACTTTTCTGTCTTTTTTCAACATACAACTATTTTTAAAAAGGCTACATTTTTGTTTCCGAGGACTAAAAACCTGCAACGAAAGAATTGGAAAGTGGATGAGTAAATTCGCCCTGTTCGCCTACTCGAGAGTTTTTGGCGAAGGACTTCGAAATATTAAGCCAAGGTCAAGTGATGAGGACGACACCTGAGCCCTTTCACCCATCTCTCCTAATTACCACACCAACTTAAGAACAAATTTTGAAAAAGGGAGTTTTTATGACATAGTTAAAGAAATCACTCACATCGCGCGCATACACACACATGTGCTATCGTCCTAAGGGAAACAGGAAATTCCCATGGGGATGAAGTTATTCACTCGGTAAAAGCCAGTGCAACGCAGGGCTGAGCGAAGAGGAAAGAAACAAAGAAGTCAATGTAATTTCGAGAAATAATATTGGAAGTGCTGACTTTGTCAAGAGAAGGGAAAATGTTAAACTAGAAAGCCATGACACGCACTCACGGGCCATGCACTCACATCGTACGTGTCACACCCACACAGAAGTGCTGGCGTCAGAAATAAAGGAGGAAATTAACATGGAGATTAAGTTATACCCTCGGTAAAAGCCCGTGCAACGCCAGGCCGGGTCAGCTAGTATATATATATATATAAATCAGAAAAAATAAAAAAAAACTATAAATATTTTACTAAATACTGCTTAATTCAAAAATACCCAATTTATTTTATTAATAGTTATTTGAATAAAGAAACTCTAAATAGTAAGGATTAAATTTCCATAGTTTATTGTTAAAAATTTATTATTTTTCCTAGATAGTTATAGTTACCTCAAAATTCTAATTTAGATAAAATGACTTGTTCTCTTAGTTTTTTTTAAATTATATATAATTTTAGTGTCCCTGAGGTAATGGTAATATGTTTACAATTCTTAATTTATTATTTCTATTCTTTTCATACTTTTGCAAACAAACGAAGTGCTTTTCATACCTACGAAGTGCTACTATTCACCCATTCCTGTGCTTTTCATTTGAGTCTAGAATTCTAGTTGTGTATTGTACTGGATTTTTGAATGCAATTTTTAGGTAAGTTACCTTTTTCTTATAATGGATTTAGATTTTCTATCCATTATTTTCAACAGGTTTTTGCTGGCCACAAAACATGTTCAACCCCACTTTTATATAAATTATTTTATATATAAGCTTTTATATTTTATATATAATATATATATATAGAGAGAGAGAGAGAGAAAGGGAGATTTAAAAACAATAAATTTAGAAGACTGTATTTTTAATGGTACTGACGTAGCGCGTTTATGCTGTAGGACAGAACCCGAGACCTTTGGGTCCGAAACCGAGAAAGTTAACCACTACTCCAATATGATCACCATTGTGCGGAGGTTGTTACTGGCTTATATAGATTATATCACTAATAGAGAGTTGGTTAGGTGAACGAACGATATAATTGTTGATGGGAGCAGTCAGTTTTTTAGTGTGTATTAGATGAGTTGCGTCATGTTTATCTGACGATTTTTTTTCTTTAGTTGCTCTTTTTTGCGGGTAGATGGCGCCATGATAGATCAGTTGAGGTTTCGCTTTTTTTTTTTCAGGAAAGCTAGGGTCACCAAATGATGTGGCACGCTTAATCCAGTAGCACAGAACCCGAGACCTTTGGGTCCGAAACCAAGTAACTTAACCACTACACCAAAAGGATCACCATAGTGCGGAGGTTGTTACTGGCTTATATAGATTATATCACTACAGTATTGTTTGAAAAAAATACTTTCAAACTTTTCAGGAAATATCCCAGAATTTCAATTGGAAAAATAGTTGTATTTTTAAAAATAACATTTAAAACTACACATTCGTATTTCTATAAATAAATGTAAAGAAATAATATGTACAGGATTATTAATGTGTTTCGGCGTGGAGAAGCAAAGAGATTGAGGTATCATTTTCATATCAACCTCTACACAAAACAGTATACAAATATAATACCTCCAACTATATATATTAGAGATTTATTGAAATATAATAAACTTAGAACACACACAAGTCTGAAATTGAAAAATATGATTAAGGAGCAGCAAGTTATGTGATTGCAATAGTAAGTTACATGATCAAATATATCCTCAACAAATTCGCCATATATGGAAATTAAAAATAAAATAATTCACGAGAAAGATCAAAGTTAAATGACAAAAATGCTATTTTTTCTCAACAAAAATGTATCCAAGAAATCGAAAGCTGCTTATAGAAAAAGACAATAGATAAATTATTTGATACAACTGAAATATTAAAACAGGAATAAAATAATAAGAAATTAGAAAAATATATTAACCTTTCTTCTAAAAAAAAGACTCAAGATTAAAGGAATAAACATTTATATTTTTTAAATTTTTCTTTGGTTAAAATAAAATTTTCAATCAAGATGATTTTTCTTATTTTGTGTAGTATAAGAAAAGTATTTTGGAAATATTTGAGTATTTGAATAGATCAAGTATTAATTTTATTTTACCATGTTTTTATTGACTCGCTTTCTTGTCTGTCCGGATGGTGTTTTGTAATTGATTTTAAACTAACTTCCCAGTGAGCTAGAAACTTGAAATTTGGACCATAGCTGAGAAGTGGATGACAGTGCAACAAAATGTAAAAAAAGAAGTTCTGGTCTCGAACCCGGGCCTCCGAAGAAGCTTGTATGTCTGTCCGGGTGGAATTTTGTAATGATTTTAAACTAACTTCTCGATGAGCTAGAGACTTGAAATTCGGACCGTAGCTCAGAAGTGGATGACAATGCATAAAAATGTGAAAAAAGTTTTAGTCTCGAAAACTGGTGCCCGAAAAGGCGGGCCCCGTTTTCGACGAAGAACCTCGTAATTCCGGAATTAACACGAACAAAGACCACCTGCCGATAGTAGGGGTCGTGTTGCGTCTACGTATTCAATTTCGTGGCTCTGCGGTCAAAGAGGGACCCCCAAATTACCATGTTTTTATTAATTCGCTTTCTTGTACGTTTACTCGGGTCTAATTTTGCAAATGATTTTAAACTAACTTCCCGATGTGAACTTGAAATTTTGACTATAGCTCAGAAGTGGATGACAATACATGAAAATGGTTATAAAAACATGGTACATAAGGTTTTTTTCTTATTAAGAAAATTTTTTCAAAAATTACCCTTTTCTTCTAAAATAGTCGTTACTATCCAACTACGGGGCAGGGGGTATATTCTACGGGGTATATTCTCCTCTTATGGGGCAGGGGGTTATATTCTACGAAGCACGTAAGAGGAAGCAACGAGGGCTAAAAAATTAAAAATCTATTCCCCATTATTGCGCACGCCACTATTACTGTGTGATAATCAGTAAAGAGAAGACTAAAAACTTGAAAAATTCAGTTTATTTATATTCAGTAATATTCTTTTAAATTCTATAATATCTTCACTTTCCCATTTTATGTTTGAATGATAAGATTTCCTAAGCTTAAAAAATACTAAAAGTTTCAAAAGAAAATTGGAATGCGTACTTAAAAAACAGAGCTATTTTTGAGTGTATAGTAAACATGTAATAGTTTTTAATCCCTATTTTTTATTTTATGTTTTTAAATCTTTACAAATATACTCTTCTAAGATTGTTCTTAAATTTCTTATGTGAAATAAACACAAAAATCTTAAAAATGTATTTAAAAAAAATTTAATCGTTTTAAGAAGTATAATTACATTTCGGACCTTTTCTCTTTTACATACGGAAAAATAAAATTACCACAACATTTATTTCCAACTCTCATTTACGCCATTGCTTTTGTAGTAGCCTGAAGTATGAAGTTTTAATAGATGTCTCTCCTGCATTTAAATGTTATTCGCTCAGAGTCTTCTTCTTAGAACCAGTGGCGCACACAAAGGGGGCGGGATCCCCGGGTCCGGATCCCCCCAAAGCCCTTGATTTTTTTTCGATTGATTATTTTTTTATGTATATAGTACGAAAAAATTAATAAAGTATTTGTTGTTAATAACTAATTTTATCAATTAATGTTAATTACTTATTCAATAATTAATTTTTTTGTATGTCCCCGGAAATCGACAACTTTAAAAGATTATGCTGTGCGGCGCATTGAAGCATTGTAAGAGAGAATGGTGGATTTTCGAACCTGCCTTCCTCCCCTTGAAAAATTCCTGTGTGCGCCACTGCTTATAACTATATATATATATATATTGGACTTTTTCTTAGTTTTTCATTAAGTAAATACAAGACAGTAAAGAATATATTTTCTTCTTTTATTTCCTTTTGTATTTATAGCAGTGATATATGAAGTGAGTGTTTATTAACGTTGCACAGTAACGCAACACGAGGGTTATTGGTGACGGTTCTCGTCATTCTGAGCCTTGGTCAATGGACTAGAACGACATCTAAGCTGGCATCCTACTCTCCAAACTATCAACTCACGTTAACGGGAGAACTTTAAGCCCTGACAGATTTGGTGTGCATCAGCCAATTTTGACAGAGAACCTTTAGTGGTACTAAAACTGGAACTCATAGTATATCGATCACGAGCTCAAGGCCACGACTACTAGGCTATCACCGCACTAGTAATATGTAAAATAAACCATATATAGTAGAAATTTTAACATTCGTATGAGTAATGATGGAACTAGGAATTAGTAGTATCGGCTTAAAAGTTTTTTCAACACTTTTAATAATGGCTAAAAAACATACATAATTTTTCGAGTACTAGTATTTCTGAGTGGCCTTTTCCAATCTGTAGTTTTTTAAGGGGTTCAGCAATATTTCAGTCTTTAAAGTTACAGAAATGTATGATAAATTGTTCCAGCTTATACTATGGGTTCTTAAGGTGTGTACACTTACCGCTATGCTCCAAAGGTAGCTAATGGCATTTTGCTAATACAGATATGGCAGCAAGAGAAGTAGTAGAAATATCAGAATGACAATTAATAGTACAACAATTTCAGTTTGGCAACATTAACTTAAGGTAAAACAATGTTCAAGATGGATGAGAATCAGATGCAAGGTATTATTTACACTTTTTCCCCTTCTCATTTCTTTTAAAAACTGTTATTTTTCGGAGGATAATGAACTTCTATTTAAAAACTGTTAACTTAAAGATATTTTCATTCAAAGGAATGTTTTTCTTTTTTGTGGTTCAATGTTTAATCTAATGCGTTTCTTCTTGCGTTTGCTTTTATATAATTTTGTACCACTTTTAGTACCTGTAAAACAATTAAAGTATAATGAAAATTATAAGAAACATCAGAATTCGATCAGTATCAATTCACAGTGGCATGCAATTCCGAAGACAAATTTGTGATTTGTTACCAAATGATCTACATATGTTTTTATCAGGATTGTAATAGCTTAATTTTGTGTACAAAACAAACCATTCTACAGCTGTAATGGAAGTTATAGAGACTTAGCATTTTTTCCCCCGATGATTAAATAATTGTGAATTTTCAAGTTATTAACTCGTTAGAGTTAAAAGAATTTTAAGATAAGTATATTAATGTCACATAGTAAAGTCTGTTTTGAAACTAAACACAAGCAAGATTATTTTAATAAACAGTTAGTTTGAGTAGTCCTCTTAGGGCATTATAGGTTATACATAAAATGTCATACGTTAATCAGAAAAAATATAAACATCTACCTATTAATTGATACTTTAAAAATTTTCTTATTTTAAGTACATAATATGGGAACAGCTGATTTGATTTTTATTTTGAAAAGTGAAATTGTGTGTGTTGCATTGATGAATATAGTTTGTTGTGGCTCATAGTTATATTGTAATAAATTTCATTTTTTAAATTTTAATTTGCATTTTCATTAATTTTATAGTGTACAATTTTTGAGCATTGAGTTTGAAAATTAACATAATACCAGTGAGGTAAAAAGCCATTCCAAAATTACATTTTTAAAGCATGGGTTTTAAAAGGTTATTATATCAAAAGAGTATCCAAATGTTTTTGATAAAAATAATTTATTAGTCTATGAGATGACTTTAAATAACGGGATTCAGTAATGTATGTTATATTTTATGGAGAAAATTAAAGTCTTGATGTTTTTGTTGTATTTTGTCATTTATTAAAAAATATGCATGCATATCTTTTCAATTTTGATTTTGGTTTCAAAATCCTAGATTTTGTAATTTATCTTTATTTGAAATGAAAACATTTTATCACTGAACTTGGGATCTAGCATCAAATATTGTTATTTTGCATACATTAGTTCGAAAAGCTTTGATTTGAAAATAACAATGAAATTGCATTATCATTAGAGTATTTAAATTTATGAAATTCTTTGAATCAGCACTAAAAGTTTTCATTGTTTCATTAAGTAAACAATAGATAACAGTGTAGTTTAGATTGAATACCGTTTAAGCATCAAATTGCTATATTTAATTAAGATGTTGAAAAATTTTTATATTGGACAATTTTCTTTTATTAAAATCTTTATTAATTCTTGCCTTTGATAAAGAATAAGTTTTGATTAATTTTACCAAAATTTCCAATGTATAAGTATTTTAAAAAAGGAATTGTAAGATCTTAGTTTACTCCACACCTTTGGTGATGGAAAAAAAAATGAAATTAAGCTGGACCAACTACTTGTTTTTCTGTATTGATCTTCTATCCAATATGTTGATAATACACAAACTTGGCAATTAATAACAGTTCACTCTAAAATAGGATCCCACCAAAGAATTATTTCATTCATATATTTTCATTCAATAATTATTACAATATTAGCCACTTGCGCTGGAAAGACGTGCCACACATGTCATAATGCTTTTATCATAGAATCAATCACCCATGACGTGGTATGTAAGTCATCATGCGATTGTTACAGAAACAGAAACGACTGTTCTGGTACATGCGTCAGTGTGAATTTTTTGCCAGTGTAAGTGGTTAAAGTAAATTTGTGTATTTCACATTACTTTTTTACTATGCCATGTGAATGCATACAGATTTACAGCTAATACTAAATATTTTTGAGTTGTTTGTTCTTCATGTGTGTTTGTTAAAAGGTATAAACATATTTTTTAGTTATAGTTCTGGGTTTATTTCTGTTTGTTATAGTATTCTTGTATATTAAACTTATAACTTTTTTAAAAACTTTTTTTCTTTGAAAAAAATTAATTTTTTAAAATTTTTTTTTTTTTTTTAGATTTAAAGTTATTTTGTTCAGTATTTATCAGTCATGTCTTTTTGTGTGAAAAACAAAAACAATAAATGCACTTAATAAACATTTTTTTGGAACTATGTGATTATTATATATGTACAAGTTTGAAACATCTTGAAGATAAATAAAAAAAAAGGCACCTTCGACACCTTGCCACTGACAAATTTCAATAAATTTTTGTTGTTTGCTGAAAATGTTTAGCATTTGCCCCAAAGTTGACATATCTTTATTTGCAATTTGTCAAATCAAAAAATCTAATAGGTTGATCAATTTGGTTGGGGAAAAAATTTAAATCCTAGCAATACATTTTTGGTATGAGGTTAATATAAAAATTGGAAAAAGAATGTTTAATGTTATTAGTTGATACAATATAAAGCAGTTAATGATTTAAAGTTAATTATCTACTTAACTAACTGAATTGTTATTAATAAGTGTATGCAAATTAATATAAAGAGATAAATTCATCAAGTTTTATTGTTGATTAAGGTCTTGTGTTAATTAAGGTATTTTTCTATTAAAATGGGGAAACAGCTAAGAACATGCAAAAATGTACAAAACATTAAGGCTATTCAGATGTTTGTTTTACTCATGATTAATTTAGAAACATCTAACGTTTCCTTCCCACACTAATGTTTGGTAACAACTGCTGAATGATTAACTGAAAAGTATCCAACGTACTATTCATCTTAAGCATTACAGCCTGTTGCAGGCCAAAGCCATCTCGCAAAGTCTTCTCCACTTGGCCCTATCCAGTGTTATAGCCTTCTATTGGTTTACTCCAATTACTCTTAAGTCATTTTCAATGTTTTCCATCCACCTAGTTGGTGGTCTTCCTTTCCTTCATTTTTCCATCGATTCTTGAAAAAAGTTATCTATTTAGTTGGAAATAAGTCATATCTAAATATGTGATCCAACTATCTAATGCAGGATGTTCTAAAATGTACAGTTAAATGTTTCAAATTCAGAGACTCATATTTAATAAATTTTATATTTGAATATTATTTAAAGTAGTTAATAAAATAATAAAAAGAGCAATTATATTTCAAGATGGAATTGTTCTGAATTGATTATATGATTATAAATATAATTTTTAAAAATGAATTTTTTTTCCAGTTTGGTAGTTTATAATTTTCAAATGTATTTAGTAAATGTACAATATTAATGTTTTGTTACGAGTAAAAATTTCATATATCAAATTTAATTGAAAAAAATTCATAGGTAGTAATAAAATTGAAGATTATATGGATAATATTTCATTAAAATAATTGCATCTGGTTTGATTTAAACTTAAAAAATTGTATAATTCTTTTACAGTGTTTAGAAATTATTTGAGAATTAATATACTATAGTTTTGGTGTAGTATATTCAAAGAAAAAATTGTGTGCATGTGTGGTATGATATTGGTTCAGGATAAATTAAAATTTTCACATTTTTCATGATATAAATTGTATTTTTGTATTTTGGAACTCAATTATTTTTCAACTTCTCTATGGTTATAAATCGATTACATATTTAAAATGAATTATTGAATAGAAATATTTCTCTTCTTCCAGGTTTAGTAATTTTCAATTATGTTTCAATTTTTTAAAAATTAACACAAAACTACATAGTTATCATACTAACATACTATAACAGTGCCAGTTTATTGGATAAGCTGGACTTAACCAGATTTGGATCTGCCAGTGCCTAGGGGGCCTGTAAATCTTCTGCGCCCAGGGCCCGAAAGGAGCTTTAGCCGGCACTGTACTATAAGCATAAAAATGTATGACTACCCAATATTTTTTGGGCCACATGATTTAATTTAGGGAGAGTAAGTTCCTAATTACATTGTGTATTGATATTTTTTACGAGAAATTTAAGGCTTATTTGAACAATCATATCTATTATGAAAGTTGGCAAAATTCCAATTGAGCTTAAACAAATAAAAATGCATCGTAGGGTAGTATCATATAATTTGGAGTTATTTTCTGGTTTGGTTTACACAGTAACAGTGTCTTACACGTGTACTAAATTTCTTTGAAATTGCTCATATTACAATATAATGTATCAAAGTTAACAGATGCTTTTTTTTGTAATTGAAAAATAAACATTGATACTCTTAATTACTTTAGAACAAACAGCCATAAATCTGTTGATCTTTTCTGAATGTGTTTTTTGTTACAAAATGTATTATTGTAAGAATTAAATTTTTTAATTAACTTTTTGAGTACATAATTTATAAGAATTATTTTTGATTTTCATGTAAAATTTCTTGCATGCAAAGGAAAATTTTAAACTTGAACTTATTTTTAATTGAATAATTAATTACATATATATGCAGTTGATAGGCTTTTTAAGATAATTTCTTCATCTTTTTAAATTAAAATATTTATTTTTTACAATCGTATAATTTTTTATTATGTATTTTACAATAAATTTTAAGGTATTTCTGGTACTTTTGAATGAGAAATGTTCTTTAAAACTATTTGTTCTTTGTCTTAATATAAAATGTAATTTAAAAAGCTTTTTTTTTCTTATACGTATGGTACAATGATCTATACTTCATTTTTCAGACATCTGTCGAGTTTGTCGATCAGAAGCAACACCTGAGAAACCTCTGTATCATCCATGTATTTGCACTGGTAGCATAAAGTTTATACATCAAGAATGGTATGGTTCAATTCTTAATATATTCCTAAATATTTTTTAAAGCATAGTGGCTGCAGCATCACTGTGGTTATGGTCATGAACTTGTGACTGGCATTTTGTGGATTTGTGTCCGGGTGTCACTGCCATTGGCATGGTGTGGTAGTTTGGAGAGTGGTGGTACCTTAAATGTCATTCTTATCACTTAATTGTGGTTTGAAATTATGAGTTCCCTCAACAATTGGCCTCGTGTTGCTTTATAGTGCAGCATTAACATAACTTCTGCTCATTCAGAAGCTTAAATTTTCTTTAAAAAAATGCCTTTTGATTGTAGTTATGGTCATGAATTTGACTCATTTTGTATTTTGTCGGTTCACTGCATTGGCATGGTGTTAGTTTGAGAGTGGTGGTACTTAAATGTCATTCTTATCACTTAATTGTGGTTTGAAATTATGAGTTCCCTCAACAATTGGCCTCGTGTTGCTTTATAGTGCAGCATTAACATAACTTCTTGCTCATTCAGAAAGCTTAAATTTTCTTTAAAAAAATGCCTTTTGATTGTAGTAGAAAATAAGATTTTTTCATTTTACATTGATCAGATTTTTACAATTCTATGTTTGAATATATTACATAAATGTTGGCATAAATTAAGATAGTAAAATTAGATAGTTATCTTTCTTTTAAAGTAGCTTAGCTATTTTTGTTCCAATAAAAAAATTACATATATTTTTTCAATTTGTGTTAAATAATTTTTTTATATTTGTTCATAATTTTTAATTTTAATAATTATTTTAATAGATTTTATTTACATTTATTTTAAAGTATTTGTTTATTAACAAACCAATTGTTTGTCTATCAGAGGAATATTTTAAGTCAAATTTTGTTTACTTATAAAAAACTGATTTTATAACTGGTTTACAAAAAAATAGAAAATATTGTTGTGTAATTTTTAGCAGAAATTCAGCTTTTTGGTCATTCTATTTTGCTTTTATAACATGCAAAATACTGGCAGGAAAGTATCTGCAACTTTTAGATTTTTTACATGTTATGTAACCTTACATGGATGTAAATTTCCAGTTTCCATTAATTGTAATTGTTAGCAGTAGTCCCCCCCCCCTCCAAATACTATTTAATTTTGCTTGTCGAACATTAGATACCACATGTATATCAGTTCATTAAATATTTTTGCATAATGCCTTGCATTTTTTAAAAAGATTTCTACATTTTAAGCAAATTAAAATTTTTGATTATTAAATAAACAAGGGAATTAAATATTCTTTAAGCAGGAAGATAACTGCATAGTTTTTTAAATGATTTTGTAATGCTCCCATGTTGTGAAAGATTAAGTAATGCAGGCTTTGATGGTTACAGGAACAATATATTTTAATGTTCATGAAGTTCCACAACACAAGGAGACACACACATACAAAATACATAGTGTAGGTATGAGACATAAAAGGAGGGAAAGGCTTTCCCTGACTTGTATCCATGGCTCGGGGACCATCCGGCGGAACAAGAACTCAGGAAAAACGTTCTCTTTTCCCCCAAGAACAAGTAGCGCCACCTGGCTGTTGTTATTTGTCAAGGGAAGGCAGAGTTTAAATGTAACTGTTACATTCTCCCCCTACACCGCCGAAGACCATCTCGGCGAGGTGGTATACAATAAGACAACATGGCATTCTCTCCAGCAGTTCCTCTAGGAATCAATGGTTGTTTGCGAGGCCTTCCTCTTCTCCTGAGAGGTACTACAAGAGACTGGGTTTGTGTGACGTTCAGAAAAGGTGTTATAGCTGATGCATGATAGACACCTAAAGGTTCGTCAGGCTTGTCACAACTAGCTACTACAAATGTGGTGGGGGATCTCTGGGATAGCACAACGTATGGCCCGTCTCTCCTGGGCATCAGTTTGGCACTCCTGTTTTGACTCGCTTTGCTTAATGGGTGCAGTTGTACCCATACTAGATCATTAACTTTATAGTCAGGACTTGGTCTACGTGATTTGTCAGCAGATGTTTTTTGACGATTTTGACTCATCTCAATATTTTCTTTAATTTGTGACATATATCCTTCAAAGTGTTTTAAATAGGGTGCAAATTCAGGTACAAAATTATCGTTATGGGTGACAGATCGTAGATCAGTATTTACTTGGTCTAAAGTTCGTAATTCTCTGGCGAAGGTTAGGTATGCTGCCGTGTGATCTGTGGACTCACATTTTGCAGTATTCAATGCGAACCTAATAGCTGGTAGCTTTTCAATCCATTATGTATGGTTGTTACCTACCATCATTGCCAAGCGAGGTTTCAAGTCCTTATTTTTTCTTTCTACTGGATTTGCCTGTGGGTGATATACGGGAATGAGACTTTGATTGATATCCAAGACATAACATAACTGCTGCGTTACCGCATTTACAAATTGAGTCCCATTGTCACATATTAGTTGACGGGGCACGCCGTACCTTAGGAAGACTTCATTTAGAAGTGTTACAGCACATTCTTTAGCAGTAGCTTGCTTTAATGGAAATAACTCTACCCATTTTGTGGTGTAATCTTCCACGATGAATATCCACTTCATACCTTCTCTCGTTTCTGGTAAAGGACCAAAAAGATCAATAGCTATGCTCTCAGATCGTTGAGCTGGAACAGGGGTCTGCAGAAGACCAGCAGGTTTCTGGTTTGTGGCTTTATATCTAATGCACTCTGAACAGCTTTTCACATAATCGGCAATAAATTTCCTCATACCAGTCCAATAATATTTTGAAGAAATTCTAGAAAAGGTACCATCAGCTCCGTAATGTCCAGCGGTGGAAGCATCGTGGTGCAATTTTAATATCTTCTCTCTCTCGTGAGTAGGGACAACTAGTTGAGCTTCATCGACTTCAACATGAGGTGAGTACCGATATAGTACTCCCTGATTCATCACGTACCCTCTCCCAGTCCAATTGGCAAAGTCAACTCCCTTGTTGGGGTTTTCAAAGCAATCAATTATCTTTTCTAACTCAGGATCCTTCAATTGTTCTGTTCTTAGTTCATTAGCTGTTTTTGTCGGGAAATCAATAATTATAGTTTTTAATTCACAAATTTCTTCGTCCTTAGACGCTGGCCTAGAAAGCATATCTGCAATAACATTGCATCTTCCGGGAAAATAATCAATCTTCAGATTGTAAGATTGTATTTGAAGTGCCCACCGGGCTAATCTTCCAGTTGGAGATGTTAAGCTCATCAGCCACTTTAATGGTTGGTGGTCGGATGCCACTGTAATTTCTGCACCTTCAATATACCCTCTAAATTTGTTAAGGGCCCAGACTACAGCCAAGGCTTCTCGTTCTGTTGTCGAGTAATTCTTCTCAGCAGAGCTTAAGTCTACTGGCATATTCCATTGGCTGTTCATCGGCGGGACTTTCTCCTTCTAGCAGAACTGCACCTAGGGCATAACTACTTGCATCCGTCCGGATGATAAAAGGCTTTTTAGGATCAACTTGCTTCAGTATTGGCGGGGTTATTAAACATTGCTTGAGGGTCTGGAAAGCTTGTTGCTCAATTTCCCTCCATTTCCAAGCAGTACTTTTCTTTGTCAAGTTGCTAAGGGGTCTAGCAATATCTGAAAAATTCAGGATGAATTTTCTATACCATGAGCAGGTCTGTAAAAATGGCTGTGGCTGCTTTAGGTTTCTCGGAGAAGGAATGTTTTGTATCGCTGCAGTTTTATCTTGATCCACCTCTATTCCCTTAGGAGTTATCCATAATCCAAGGTATTTTACACGAGAGCAAACTAACTTACATTTTTCTCTGTTAGCACATAATTTAAAATTTTTAAGTCTGTCGAAGACCCTTCTTAAGTCCTCAATGTGTTGTTCAAACATTTCAGACAACACAACGATATCGTCTAAATACACCAGAATATTTACATTTGGCAATCCATTACGAAATTGGTCCATAAGACGCTGAAAGGTCGCTGGGGCATTGCGAAGTCCAAATGGCATTCTTTTGTACCTAAATGTACCAAAAGAGCAAACGAATGCAGTCTTGTCCTGGTCCGCTGGATTAACCTCTACTTGATGATAACTGGATTTTAAGTCAAGGGTAGACATAAAAGCAGAAGATTTTGCATCATGTAAAAGGGCATCCATAAGGGGCAGGGGATATTTGTCAGGTATAGTAATCGCATTTAATTTACGATAATCTATGCACAACCTAACAGATCCATTAGACATGGGCACTAAAACCACTGGAGCTGCGTATGGGGACTCGCATTCTTCTATAATATTATTAGCCAAAAGTTTATCAATTTCTTTCTTTAAGAGTTCTTTTCTGTTTGGAGATAATCTATAAGGTGCAGTTGAAACTGGTGGGTGGTCACCTGTGTTTATAAAGTGTTTCACGAATGGAGTTGGTTCTCCCCCGGGTCTGAAAACATCTTTACTTTCATTAAGTAGCACCATCAAATAATTTCTTTCTTCTACATTCAGGGCCTGTCCTTCTTCTCGCAAATGGAGATAATCAATCTCAGTTTCATCAACAGGTTTGATTTGTAATGGAACATCACTAAGAATTGAATTTGCAGGACAGGAACTACTATTTATTTTGGCAGTGCTGTCGTCTACAGGCAAAGGAACATCTTTTGAGAAAGGTATCTTGAAGCTTGGTTTGTTACCAAAATACCAAAAATTATTACGCATGTCCATTACGATTCCTGATGTCCTTAAAAAGTCAACACCTAGAAGGGTGCGGTTACCCTTTGCATTTGGCAAAAAAATTAAATCGGTTTGGAAAGTTCGTCCACCTATGGTGATTAGCACTTTACCTTTTTGAACAAGGGATGTGGATTGCTGACCATCAGCTAAACACATAGAAAGGTGAAACTGTGAATTTTTGTCCACGCTTCTTTAAAAAGTTAAACATTAATTTTCTCCCCCAACTGACTGGCTGGCTCCTGTATAAGCACAAACTGTGCCTGTAGCTTCATAAACTTGAATGTCAAGTAGAGCTACTGGAGTGGTAAGACAAGTGCACATTTGTATGGCATTGACAGAGGCAGTCTCTTTTTTTTTGTAAGCATTTTGGACATTTTGATTTAATAAATCCAGGGTTGCCACAACCATAACAAGAAATAGGTGGGTGACAACCAGTGTTAATATTTCGTGCTGGCATGTAGCTAGAGTTAACAGAAGTACTGTTGTGGTTACCGGAAACATTCTTTTCGACTTTGAATAAATTAAACTTTCTAAACTCCGGATTGCCTGTGTTTCTAGGAAACCGAGGTTTATTTAGCTCTGGTGGTTTGAGGAGTTTTGTTAGTTTTTGAGAAAGAAGTTTAACATTTTCATACGAGTCCAGCTTTTCAGCTAACACGACTGGATCATTAAGTTTTTCCCAACTGTCAAGAAAATGATTCTTATACTCGGGACCACATTTTTTAAAATTTGATCTGCAATGAGGAGATCTTTCAACGAGTCAAAAGAGTTGACTTCTAATTCCTTTAGGCCAACCTTCAAAGAAGGTTCTGAGCTCAAAAAAGAAATCTTTCCACGTGGAATGATCCTGTTTCTGATGTCTACTGAAGAGAACTCTGAAACGGTCAGCTGTCAGTTTGAACCTTTGTAATAAAACATTGCGAATGTGGGCATAATTTTTAAACATCTCTTCTGGTTCTCTTGCAATTAATCTGCCAATATCACTTGGAAGGACTACAATTAAGTGTGATACCCAAAAATCCGCAGGTACATTTAAAATCTTCATTTGTCTTTCAAACACTGTTAAGAACAATGACATGTGGCAAAGACATAAGAACAATGACAATAAATGTGGGTAATACTGTTTTCAGGTCGAGCCTCATGGGGCTAGAATCCATTTGAGGTGCATTACCTAAGGACGGTAGAAGATTTTTTGCTTGTAATTTAAGCTTTTCAAGCTCAAATGCTCTCTGCTCAGCTAGACACTTGTCTTCCCGTTCTATTTTCTTTATGGCTTCATCTTCAAGCGCTTTATGTTCATCAACAATGTTATCCAGCATTTCTTTCACAAACTGCTCATTATCCTTAAAGAATGAGCATGAAGTGATTTTCTCACGCAAATCGATGATTTTATCATCTGAAGTTACATCAACTCGTAGCTCAATTCCTAAATTATAGAGGTCTATCTTTTTTCCTTTTGAGAGGAAAGCCATATTTATCTCTTAAATAAAACTAAATTCAGGTTTTTTATGTCTACTGGAAGTTGTAAATTAAGTTAGTTATCCCAATAAGCAATTATTACATATTAGCTACTCATTAACAACTGCCTTCCCTGTAGGGAAAAAACATAAATAAGATAAACATTTCATAGCATATAAAAAGATCCCGTGAAAATCTAAATAAATTTCCACAAACTCAGCTGTGTATCAAAATATAAAGTTAATTATGAGACACAATAGCACATTGAAAAACTGTCACTACATGTTATGCTATGCTAAAAGTATATACTTATTACATGGAAAACATTTAAAGGCTAAATATACCACACTGTGAATCTTAATTAGGAATATGAAATTCTCAAAGTACCTAATATATATACACTTTAAATAATGACAATTGTAAATACTTAATTGATTGTGAAAATCCTTAATGATCATCCATTTATATTCAAAATATACCATAATACCTTCAAACACTTAAAATATGCTTATTATTCTATCAGCAAAAAATAAAAAATCCATAGAACTCAGTCATAATGAACATTTTGCAAACAACCTTGAACTGTCTACTCCCTATTTTATTTATTTGCTTATTCAGCATATCACATTTTCTGGATGAATCATAGTTTAAAACTAACACAAGCACAGAAAAAGGAAGTGGATACTCATATACTTCTTTTCTTTTTAATATTTGAACTTTTTTTTTAAAAATTATTCCACTTACAATAATTATAACCAAGAATTTCATCCTTTACTCAATACAGCAATTGTTCGTAGCAAATTATTATATAGCAATTATTTTAAAACACACATATATTTATGAATATTGTTAAACAAGTTGCTTCTGTTTGAAAGCAGAAATGATCTTTCACAATTTAAATTTCAAGGTATTTTCAACAGCAGATTGAAATAAGGATAAACAAGAATATTAAATTATTTGAAACAATATATATATATATTAATATTTTGAGAAACATACACAATCACATTCTTCAATATTATTTACAAAAGATTTGTTGCATCTACTCACAGATTTAATTTTTCGTTTTCTTCAACCACACAATCTCTGAAAGAGATTTTTTCTTTAAAAGAACAGATTATATATATATGGTTGCAAGCACCATTCGTGCATTTTAAATGACATAAGATGAATTCACATAAGATATTTTCACTTTTTATTCAACACACTTTCGATGATTTTTTCCTCTTGGCACACACATAACACTTTCACTTTGGGTTTTCCAATAAAATTGTGAAAGGCCGGTAAAAGAAAACATGTTGGGCAGCCATTGTAATGCTTCCATGTTGTGAAAGATTAAGTAATGCAGGCTTTGATGGTTACAGGAACAAGATATTTTAATGTTCATGAAGTTCCACAACACAAGGAGACACACACACACAAAATACATAGTGTAGGAATGAGACATAAAAGGAGGGAAAAAGTTTCCCTGACTCCACGTGTATCCATGGCTCGGGGACCATCCGGCGGAACAAGAACTCAGGAAAAACGTTCTCTTTTCCCCCAACAAGTAGCGCCACCTGGCTGTCATTATTTGTAAAGGGAAGGCAGAGTTTAAATGTAACTGTTACAATTTTAAAATTCTGTGAATTCATGAGTCAAGTCCAAATTGATTTAATAGTAACTGTATCTTTCACACAGCAGAATTTTAAAGAGCACATTATCATTATAAGATTTAAATATTTTTAAAGTTCATTATATTTTGCATTTCTATGAGTTTCCATTCTATATTTTTTAAACTTTTATTTTATTTTTATATATTTTTACATTTTAAGTGTGCCTTTTACGAATTTAATTTGTGTACAATCTTACTTTTTATTAAATTAAGTTTCAATCTTGTTGCTTCATTTTATTTTACTAAGTTCTTAACATTTCTGTAATATTTAAATGGTTCAAATTTTCAGTTTTTGAACAATCTTTTGAAACTTAAACTGTTCATATTTTTTAAAATTAAAAACTAAAACATTTAAATGGTTTTCTTAAAAACAATATTAATAAATTGGTTTGCAACTATTTTATATAGTATTTTTAATTTGAAAATTATCTTCATGTTACAGTTGAAATGTATTTAAGGGGAAATGAATAACATCAAGATTTTTTTAAATCATTAGAGAATTTTCTATTGTTTTGTATGTTGCAATTTTTAAAATTATGTATTTGAGCTTAGCATTTACTAAAATATTCTTGATTTTTATTTTAATATGTATAATTTTTTTTAGTTTACTACAGTGGTTAAAATACAGTAGAAAAGAGTACTGCGAACTATGCAATCATAGATTTTCTTTCATGCCAAGTAAGAAGTTTTTAATTGCATATCTTTTAGTATGAGCAAAATATTATGGAGTATAGTAACTTTTTTCTATATTTTAGTCTATTCACCGGATATGCCAAAAAGACTTCCTATAAAAGATATATTTAGTGGACTTTTAAGAAGTTTAGGAACAGCTGTTAGGTTTTGGCTCCATTACACACTTGTAGCAGTTGCATGGTTAGGAGTTGTTCCACTAACAGCTTGTAAGTTTTTTCATTTTACATGTATAATGTTATCAAAAAGTTTTTTATTGTAATTATGTGTACTTTTTTTACATTATACTATGTATTTTTTTATTATATAGTGAATATTATGCATTTTTTGAGTCTTTGTTTTCTTGTAGGTCGAATATATCGCTGTCTGTTCACAGGATCATTAAGCTCAATATTAAGTCTACCTCTTGACATTCTTTCCACGTAAGTAATATTTTTGATCAGTTTTGTTACAAACATTATATTTATGATAATTTTGTTAAAGCTGGCCTACATAACTATTTGCTTCATGAATAAACTTAACTTGAATTTTTGAAATAATTGTTCAGTGAAGAAAATTTACAAATAAGATTTTTTTAACATTGCATTGTTCTTTAAAGTTGTATCCTAGCTTCACTGTGAAATTCTTATATTATGAAATAATTTACATATACTTTCAGTGTCTCAGTAAGTGACACTATTTAATCTGTGTAACTAAATGCTTGAATTTGCTAAGTATTAATTCTTTTGTGCAGATATAACAAAGTTCACTGTAACAGATTAGTTTTTCTAGTATTTGTATACTTGAAGCTAGTGTCTTATATGCTTTTATGAATGTCTGTCATTTGTTATAAAATAGTTAAAGGTAGTTTTTTCATCAATTTTTTTTTAAAATTAAATTTTTATTCCAGTCTTTTTTTCAAACTTAGAATGAACCCATATAATATATTTCCTTTTTGAATGAAAAAGTATTGCCCATATGTTGTTAATACATTATATATTTGTTACATTCTGTTATGTACATAAAAAATTATATTTAGTTATAAAAGGATAAAAGCATTGAGTTTATTTCAAAAAAATTAGGCCATTTTATCGGTGTTTTAAAAATTTGGGTAAAATTTGTTGCTGAACAATTTTTTAAAATGAAGATGAATTAAATATAATCTTTAAATAAATAATTTTGAAAATCTTTTTCTTTCAGAGAAAATGTTTTTTCTGACAGTCTTTATGGCTGTTGTGTAGTAACATGCACATTGTGTGCCTTTATAAGTCTTGTTTGGCTTAGAGAACAAATACTCCATGGGGGTGCACCAGAAGGGCTGGAACAAGAACACGATGCTGCAATGCCTGTATGTAACTTTGTTTTATCATATTAATTAAATGGTTATATTTAAAATACACAGAAATTGATTCTGATGTATCAAAATTAAAATACTTGTCTAAATTTCAAATTCCTGATCTTATATCATAATACAATTTCCAAAGCTGTAAGTAACCAGAAACAGCTTTTTAAAGTAATAATTTAACCAGTCCTGAAATTATTACTTTAAAATTTAAATACATTTTTGTTTTGTATAATATTAAAAAGTTATTTAAAATTGTTCATATTTGTTTTAATTATATTAATTAAATAAAGGTATTCTACATATTTGTAAAATTGCTTGAAACTTAAAAAATATTTTTCTATGTTGTTGATATTAATTCCTTAATGATTATTTATTTATGATTGACATAGTCAGGTGTGCAGTATTGCTCCTTATTAAAGTTGTGAGCATTTTTTCAAGCTATTTTCTAGGAGAATATGGTGCCTCATCACTTAATACTGAAAATTATGAAGTCCATTGCCAATAGCTCTTGTGCAATTTCAAAGTGCAAAATTAATAAAAAATCAAATTTAAACCAAGTTTTAGTTAAATGGTGGTTGACCAAACCTGCCATGTGGAATTGTCTGTTACACTTTAAATGGAATAGAATCTCTCAAAGCTCTTTCATGATATTGTTGTAAAGAGAGTAAGGTACCACCTTATCATTATCTTCATATCAACTTGGAAATTATATTTATTTTCAGTACCATTTGTGTAGCTCTAGAGCAAAAATAATTTAAAACAAACTACTTCTGTAATAAACATGAAAAAAATACTGTAGAGCAAGGGTATCAAACTCAAAGGCTATCTTGGGCCAAACAAACAAGATTTAACTTTAGGTGGGCTGCAAAAAAAAAAAAAGAAAAAAATCAATATTCATAGAAACATAGGTTTATTTAGTATAATACATAATAATAAATATATATAAAAAACAAGAAAAATTTAGCATTTACATCCTATCTCTCTTTGCCACTATTTTTCATATTTCAGAAAAAATTTTGATTTTTTTATAATGTATTATTTTGTGCCGATATATTGACCTGGCCGCAAAAATATTTGTTGCAGGCCTCAAGTTTAACACCCTTGCTGGAAAGCATTGCTGCTCTATGTATAGTTACATATATGTTTCCCCTAAATTTTAAATATTTTTTAAAGAATTTTTTTTGTTGAAAATATGGGATAGAAATTGAATTAAATGTGTTGTAAAAGTAAAAAAATTTGAAGAACTTTAATTGAAAATGTATTATTCTTTTTAAAAGTAAATTTGATATAAGTATTTCAAATTTTATTTTTTTCCAGAATATGATAGATCCTCCAATGGAATTTGCCAATAATAATGTTCAGCCTAATGCACAGCAGCCAGTTCCAGAGAATGATGATGATGTTGGACAAAATGGAAATAATGAAGGTAACAATGGTGCCCAAGGTAAATGTGAATTTTCTTAAAAAAAATTAAATTTTTAGCTAACTTTCTTTTTATTAATTGCCTTATTTTAGAATTCTATATATTAATTTTTTATTTGGAAGGGTTTTTTTTTTATTATGAAGTTATTCTTCTATATATTTTAACTGTATTGTTTTTAACTGCAGTTTTTATTTCAAATCTTAATTTTTTTAAAGGAAAAATACTGATTTCTTTTCATGTAAACAATTCTGTTTTTTGTTTGTTTTTAAGTTGGAAAATATCAATAAATGTGTATTCTTTTAAATATTTTAGCAGACGTTAATAATTGGAATCCAATAGAATGGGACCATGCAGCAGAAGAATTAACATGGGAGCGAGTTAGTATATAATTTATCCCTTATTTTTCTTGTAATTTTAAATTAATTTTTACTAAATTTTTTAATGTAATATATTTGAATGGAAGTCTGTTTTAATTAAGGTTTTATAGTGATTTTTTGATGAATTTTAATATATTTAAATTTAAATGTTTTTTCAAGTCAATTTTTTAAAATTTATTTATAAGTTAATTACATATCTGACTCAATTAACATGCAGCTCAGTAACACATTTGTTTTGCCTTGGCTTCCTGATAAGATAAGCTTGTGATATCACTCCTAGGTTGTTGTGTTGTCACAATTCGTCCCATTTTACAAAATTTAATTTTTTGTTCAAATGACATCACAACTTCCAGTTACGAGCTGATATTAATACCTTTTCGTTCTACTTTATATAGGTGATATCCATTTCTCTGAAAATAAAATGTTCCTGTTTGAATTATTTAATTTAATTTTTGTAAGATGTTATTTTCCACATCTTGTATTAGTTGAATTACCTGCATGTACAACCTTTTTATTTTGGAAAAATTTTAAGAGTTGTAAAGATATTTGTTTACTGTTATAAGTGATTTCTGTAATAACAAAAAACGTTAAAAGTGTAATGTAAACAAATTATTTAAATGATTAAATTTCAATGTTATCAAATTAATTTGAAAAGGTGAAAGATAAGCAGAAATGCAAAGGAAACTTAATCAGCACTGTATGGATAGTTAAAAAAGGATACATTTCATCAGTTTGTTGGTAATATTGATACCAAAAGAAAGAAATGACCAAAAGGAAGGACTAGACAAAGGAAGATAGTGTTAAAATATTCAAGTAAAATAGGTGTCAGATATTGTAGAAGAGGAAGATGTACTCCAAACATACATTCTAAGGCCCTTGAAGCAACAGACCTATTACCAAGTTATTTTGAGGAACATGAATATTTGATTTAAGGCACAGGAAATAAGATTAGCCATGCAAGAGATTAAGAAGAAACAAAAGGCTAATGAAAAACAGTGATACATAAAATATTGATTGATTATTATTAAACAATTGACAGAGGGTCATTGACCATTAGGCAAGGAAAATTGGTTGATAAAATAATAAACCTGTAATTATTTTACTGTCAAAGTAAAGGTATATTATTTTGTTTTCTTTCAAGGCAAACTAAAAATCACTTAGAAAATTCATATCAATGTTGAAATTTATGTTAATACTGTGAATCACAATGTTCACTTTTCATGGTTTAGTAACCAAGGTCTCCTACTACCACTTGTTCATGAGGTTATACTGGAGGCTGGGAACCTTATTGCTGTGGTGTGGTAAACCAATCTACCAATGTGATTCTAAGTAACAAATATTTGAAACAATTTGATTCTAGCAGCAGTGCTTGCTCAGTTAGAGAATAGAGGTCAAGAATATTCATCTTACAGTTTTATTATACATAACTTTTTGCATCATTTAAAAATATTTATTAACATAAAAATAAACTTAAGAAGTAACTATTCCTTCAACATAAATAAAAAATGAAATTGTACATATATTTTGTATTATGTAACTTTTAAACATTTTTTAATTATTAAAATAAGAAATGAATAAAAAATATAAGTATTCCTTTAATATCGTATTATTTAATTTAATGTAATTTATATAATATTTTAATGTGAATCTTTTGTCCATGCTACTCTCTATTTTATATTGCAATATCAGGGGTGTAATTTGTTACCTCATATTTCCCATGATTCTGAATGTTCAGTTGAGTCCTCAAAGAGGTTGTTAAACTTCTTTGTAGACACTTGCAATTTTCTCTTCTTACAATTAAGTCTCTCCAAAAATGACATCCAACAATTTAAAATCATTATTGATTTATCATTGAGTTACTTCCAGATTCTTTATTAATTCCGTAAATTTTCCTTTCCATTCCTGTTAGTTTTTAATAACTTTTATTTCAAAATTATCAACGAAACTCAAAAATGAACCAATT
This sequence comes from Trichonephila clavata, assembly GCA_019973975.1. Lineage (NCBI taxonomy): Eukaryota > Metazoa > Arthropoda > Arachnida > Araneae > Nephilidae > Trichonephila > Trichonephila clavata. Next base: position 269,923 of record BMAO01004048.1, read on the forward strand.
TGTTGAGAGATATAGAGTGCCACTAAGAATTGTACTGCTTGGCAAGTAAGCCATTGATTGCCAACCCCTGGGTTAGACTATTTTTATAAATTATGTTTAAGTAAGCTTTAAAATGAAAATGTATTATAAGATATATTAATTATTGTTTTTGTATTTTTATAGTTACTGGGTTTAGATGGATCTCTTGTATTTCTGGTAAATATATTTCATTTTATTCTTACTGTGGTATTTGTATTCCCTCCTGTAAAAAACTAAAAAATCTGCTTTTGATTTGGTTTCTCAATTTGTTTATCTTTCAGGAACATGTTTTCTGGGTTATCTCTCTCAATACACTTTTTATTGTTGTGTTTGGTAAGTTAACCACTTATTCTGATCTCCCCTGTTCTTTTGTGTATTAGTTATGAAAGTTTACTAATGGAATTTTTCTATTGTAGCATTTTGTCCATACCATATTGGTCAACTCTCAATATCATGCTTTGGATTTAAAGAATTTGTAAGTATAAATTTTTGTACCATATTTTAGAGTAATATTTGTCCTAGCAAATTAAAGTCATCTAAAAATTTGAATTTCTGATATAATCTTAAAATTAATTTAGTATTTTATTTTATATAAAATGAGCCTCGGCTGGGTGACGTGGTTGGTTTGTCACTGGCCTTCTGCATCTAAGGTTGCGGGTTCGACCCCCTTCCATGTCGGTGGATTTTCATGATGCAGAAAATGGACAGCAGCCATGTCATATGATTATGCAGCATGTAAAAGAACCCTAGATTGTCTTTGGCATGGATGCTCTCTGCAAAATTAAATCCTAGTACAGGTTTGCATTGTCAGAGCTCAGGTGTCTCCCTCTGGGGAGGAAACTGAGCTTCAAAATTACTTGCGGCCCATATGGTGCCACACTTAAAAAGAGATTTTAGCTTCCGAAAATGTACTAGATCTGCAATGGTAAAATGCCAATCCGCAGCCCATTGGAAATAAAAAAATATTTAAAATGGTTATATACATTTTTAAAAATAACTTCCTCAATAAAATTCTTCAATTTCAAGTAGATATTTAAAATATTAGTTTTTTTTCTTTCTGAAAAAGTTAAATTTATGATGTATGAAATATAATAATATAATAGCTCAAAAAGGATGTTTTTTTTTTAAATTTAAGAAACTAATATATGTATTATTTCATTTTTGTTCTATGTGTCATTTTTTCAAAATATTTCAGACTAGTGCTCCTGAATTTGAAGGGCTTTTAACAACACTTTTTGGCTACATCAATATTGGAATTGTATTAGCCTTGCTTCAATTTGCAGCTGCTGTAATAAGATTGCATAAAACAAGAAGGTTGCTTCTAATATGTTATGTAGTTATCAAAGTCTCATTGTTATCAGTCATTGAAATTGGAATCTTTCCTTTAGTGTGTGGATGGTGGTTAGATATCTGCTCATTGGTAAGCATGTTCAAATTAAATTTTGCTTTTAGTAGACTATTGGAATACTGTTCTTTGCATGGTTTAATCTATACAAAAAAATAAAATTGAAGTGTTTGTAATTTCAAATGAGCAGCTTTTTACTAAATGCATTTAAAAGTATATGTGGGACATATATCAAAAAATCAATTTTTAAAATTTTTGTCTGTCCGTCTGTCTGTTTTGGCTAATCTCTAAAACGGCTGGATTCATTTAAAAAATTCTTTCACCAATTCTACATCATCAGCAAGTAACATAGGGTACATTTTGTCCCCTTATACCTACAGGAGCGGGAACCACACAGTGGGGATAACCACACAGTGCACAGATAAAACAGTGGGGTGTTGCTTACTCCCCTTCAAGTTGGCCAAGATTATGCATTTTGTCAATACTGGAAATTTTAATAAAATTTTTTTCACATTTGTAACAAATAACTAAAACAAAGTGTAATTTAACATCTTCACTGAAAGCAAATTTTTAAATAGTTTTTTTTTATTATTAAATGTCAAACTCAAACTTTGAGAAATATTGCCAAGTTGGCTAAAAAATTCTCTATTCCGACAATCCCAGAAATTTTAATACAAATTTTCTCCCACTTTTTAAACAGAGAAACAACAAAGTTTTAGCAAATTGCCTGATATTGAAAACTCTATGGTAATATTAAATGACAGTTTCATAAAAAGTTTTGATTTGCATACATCTACAATGAAACGCTAATAATAATTGAAAATAAGGTTTTCACACAATGGTTGGGAAGAAACTACATGATTTTGGAATAACTAGTCAACGAAAAGTCGACGGAAATGATTTTGATAATGATATTGGTTGAGAATTAGACTACGATTTTATACATTGCAACATCAAGTAACAGACTCCAGAACAAAGTCATGTTTTCCAACAAATATTAGGTAAAATAGAATCTGGCAGTGGTGCACTTTTTTTTCTCGATGCCCCTGGAGGGCTCGGAAAAACCTTTTTGCTAAACTTATTATTAATGTCCATCAGAAAAAAACCAGAATATAGCAGTTGCTGTGGCTTCTTCCAGTATAGCCGTGTCACTACTGATCAGCAGTCGTACTGCACATTCAGTTTTAAAATTACCTTTTGAATATTGCACATGAAGATTTACCCATCTGCAATTTCAGCAAAAATAGCTCTTGAGGCAGGATGCTTCGACAATGTAAGCTTTTAGTGTGGGATGAAAGTATGATGTCTCACAAGAAAGCTGTAGAAGTGTTAAATCGGACTCTTCAGGATTTGTGAAATATTAGATATTATGGGAGGAATGGTAATGTTATATTGGCTGGTGATTTCTGACAAGCTCTCCCTGTAATCACGAGGGGTACACTGGTAGATGAAGTCAGAACCTGTATTAAATCATCACGCTTGTAAGCGAAAGTTGAAAAATTTAATCTGAAAACGAATATGAGAGTGTATCTTCATAATGATGTAGATTCGGAACAATATGCAGAGATGCAATTGAAAATCGGTGATGGATGCTTAGAGGCAGATGTGCTGGAGGTTCTATTTTACTTTCCAGAGAATTTTATTTTGTAATTTAGTAGAAAATGATGTAGATCTTATTGCCCAAATTTACCTGTGCTTGCAACAAAATTTAAATTGTGATCAGTGGTTGTGTGCAAGATCAATATTGGCGCCTAAAAATGACATTATCAATAAAATCAACACTGAAAATTTAAAAGACATGCAGGGGGAAATGAAGGAATATTTATCAATTAATACAATCATGGATAAAGAACAAAGTATTTCATATCCCATGGAGTTCTTAAATTAGCTTGAACTTTCGTGTGTTTCCTCACATAAACTTATATTAAATCTAAAGGTACCAGTTACGCTTATGCAAAAATCTCGATGCTCTTCTAATATGTAATGAAACAAGGCCTCGGATCACAAAATTGTTGCAAAATATACTTGGTGCCACTATTTTAACAGGTGTCATAAAAAGGGAAATACATACATACCTCAAATTTCAATTATTTCCACTGACTACCATTTCAATTCAAACTAGTTCAATTTCCAGTCAAACTCAGTTTTGCTGTTACTATTAATAAAGCTCAAGGGCAAACATTTCAGGTAGCAGGGGTGCATTTGGAAAAGCAATGCTTTTCCCATGACCAGCTACATGTAGCCTATTCGCGTGTGTCCAGTGCCCGAAATCTTCACTTATTTGCAACAGACAGAAGAACATAAAATACAATATACAATAACTGCTTAGAGTAATATTCTGTTTTGAGCTCTTTTAAAGAGGAAGTATATATTAAGCGTAGATACTTTCAACTTTTTAAGTTATTGTGAATTTTTGTTGTTAATTATTATATTAAAGTATATTTTAAGTTTTTTAAAAATTTACTTTAGAATATTAGAATATTTAAATTTTAATGGTCCCAGTCAATCAATGAAAAATTATCATATTTTATTTGCTTTCTAATGATAATGTTTATGACTTTGACAGAGTTATTTAAAGACATCAACGCGAGCGAAGCCGTTAGTTTTTAAAATATAATTCAGCAATCAAGCTAATGAATATATAAAGTTTTATAAGTGTTGCCAAAACTAGCATTATAATTTTTGAAAATATTTTTTATGATATTCATAATTTGCTACAAAGTATCATAAAAAATGAACTATGTTATAATATATTCACTGGAACTATGCATTACTAAGGAGGGAAAAATGAGAAAAACCCCAAACACATTCACTGGCTTTGTAGTTAAAAATTTATTTAAAAACCACTAATTGATATTATCTGTGGTATTGATATCTCTTTTCTTTCACTTTAATGTTTGCTTGGATAAATTTTTAAAAGGTCCAGAGTTGGGGGGGGGGGAATAATTAGAAGCTGACAATTTTCAATACTGTTTTTTAAAATTTGGCATTAATCAGTTAACAAGATGAATTCTTGGAAACAAAGTCAGTTTTTTAAAAAAGGCTTAGATATTTTATAAATATTCCACAAATTATTTTAACTTAGAATTATAAAAAGCTAAAGCAAATTTTTCAAACATTTCACTTTGAGGTTCCTACCATCATTGAATCACAGCAAACCCATTTTGTGCATTTGGACCATCCTGTCTTTCCCCTATATGTCATCCATACATATCTCAATTCTTTTGACCAATATACACTCATGGACAAAAAAATTAGCACACCAAGAAATAATTGCGGGATCGTAACGAAACTTGGCATGAAGGTACATGTCGGGGAGATGTGCAAATGATTAGAAATGCAGCATGATTGTGCATTACGTATAGCCAGTAGAGGGCATTCAACGTTGTTCTCCGTGGAGTATAAAACAGGTAACCAAAGCTTGTTTGAGTGTGCTGAATCATTTACAAAGGAAGAGCTGAGGTAGACATACCGTTATGCAGTTTTTGAAGACAATATGAGCAGCTGTCGTAGTTTGAGAGGGGGAGAATCACCAGCATGATGGAAGCTGGTGGTCAACTAGGCGAGTAGTTCGTCAATTAGGCCGCTCTGATTTTGTTATGAGGAGGTGTTCGGTCCAGTGGATCCGAGAGATGTCATTTACACGGAAACCAGGCTCAGGACACCCTCGACAGACCAGTCGCCGAGAAGACAGCCACATCATAAAAAATGCATGCGTACAGCCAACTGCTTCATTGCCTGCCGTCTAGGCACAGGTAGCACCTTCACTAGGGGCCCCTGTGTCTTCTCGAACCATACCAAGGCGCCTGGCTAAAGGATATTTGGGATCACAGCGCCCATTATGTGTGCTGCCCTTGACGCCCACCCATCGGCACCTCCGTTTGGAGCGGTGCTGCGCACGAATGGAACCAGGTCATCTTTAGCGATGAATCCAGATTCAATCTCAGCAGTGATGACAGTCGTGTTCATGTGGGGTGACCCCATGGTGAATGCCTCAATCCTGTCTTTGTTTTACAGCGACACACCGCTCCCACAGCTGGTGTGATGGTATGGGTACCATTGCCTACAATACATGGTCACCCCTAGTATTGATCCGAGGCACCATGACAGCCCAGCGGTATGTCTATGAGATCCTGCAACCACATGTGTTGCCACTCATACAACGACTCCCAGCAGCCATTTTTCAACAAGACAATGCTCGTCTTCACATGGCAAGGGTGTCACAAGACTGTCTCTGCACTGTTACTGCCCTTCCTTGGCCTGCCTGATCTCCAGATTTGTCTCCAATTGAGCATATCTGGGATCATTTGGGACGGTAAGTTGCGCATACCAGGAGTTTGAATGAACTAGAGGCGATGTTACAGCAAATATGGAACAAAATGTCCCAAGGCATCATACAGAACTTGTATGCTTCAATGCCCGATCGTATTGCATCGTGCATTCCCTCTAGAGGTGGTTCAACAGGGTATTAAATCCTGCGTTCTTTTGCCTTTTTCTCTGAAATAAATGATCCTTATTCTTTGATTTTCGAATCATTTACTTATATCAAAGTAGTCATTACGTATGTAAATTTTGTCTCATTTTGACAACTCCTTCTTGGTGCGCTAATTTTTGTCATTGAGTGTATATTAAAGATTTAAATTTCATTATCTTATTTTTATTACTGAAGAATATTTGATATATATATTTTTATACAGTTGAATTAATTTTTATATAAGTTTAATCAATACATTATATATTAATTTTTGCATTATACGATAATTAATACAACATCAATTTTCTGTTATCTAAAATATTATTTAATTTTGTATTTTAAATATAACTTTTTAGTTTGTTATTTATAAAGTGCAAAATTTTGCGGAATTCATAATTTTGTGTTCTTGCTATCAAAATATTTTATTTTTCATTCTATAGAAAATGCTAGATGCTACTATTCATGATAGAGAAGCAGGATTTAGGCTTGCTCCTGGGACATCTATGTTCATTCATTGGCTTGCTGGAATGGTGTATGTTTTTTACTTTGCTTCATTTATTTTACTATTGAGAGAAGTCTTACGTCCTGGAGTATTATGGTTTTTAAAGAATCTGAATGATCCTGATTTCAATCCCATTCAAGAGGTATGTACTTCTAATGATATTTGAAAGCATATTTTGAAATTTATGAATATGTGTGTTACTGAAGATTTGATAGTGACAGTTTTATTCTTTCCATTGATTAATATTTTAAATTAGAATTATAAGTATTGTATTTTTATTAAATAGTTTAATTGGGCTAACTGTTATAAAAGAAAATTAGGTACGTATTGCAATTTATGCCAACAAATATGTGTCACAATAACAAAAGGAATTTCTGATTTATTTAGCTATTGGTGTTTAAGTGTTGCGGAATCATGCAAATATTCAAATAATAAATTGTTGTAAGGTATTTATGCTAGCAAGTTTATTAAATTATTCAACTTTTAATTGTGATAATTGTAACTTTTTATCCCTTATTTCATACTAATTATAATAAATGCTGGCTTAATGTAGAAGTTAAATGTGAATGTGTGTAGCTATGTTTTAGATTTTTATCATTTGTTATAAGTACTATGAATATACAACTAGGATTTTGTAAATTTAAATTTTTGTAGAAAAAAGAAATGATAGTTTTTTTTTTGTAATGAGATATACCTTTTAATTCACCTGAAATATTTTTTTCCTTTAAGTCAAGTTATTTGATTTAAGTTTATTATCAACTGTAACTCACTTGCATGAAGCATTTGTAATTATCTTGTTAGGCCTGTGAAAAATGAATCTTTTTGTATATTACACCAAGTTTTATCTATTTTAAATTGTTTGTATTTGTATTTAAATTTCATATTTCGCTGTAAACAAAGTGCTAATAATAAATATATAACATGTTATATATATTTGTATTTAAAGGGCTTTATTTATAGGAAAATATATGAAAGTGTTATATAACACTATTATTAACATTTTACATTATCTTGCTTGTAAAAATGTATGTGTAAAAAAGTTCAAAAGAACTTAGGAAACAATTCCATTACAATATATATTAATGAATGAAGCACATGATCTACAGTTAAGGTGTTTTATTTTAGAACTGGAAATTAAATCTTTGTAATTAAAATTTCATAAAACATAGATCTTTAAGTCCTTATTAATATATAATATTTTTGTGTCATTAAATTGAGTTTTTTTTTACAAAAGTTTTGTAGCAATTTTAGCTGTGTTTAATGCATTTTGTATTTTTTAGATGATCCATTCTCCCATACTGAGACACATTCGTAGAGTCCTGGTTTCATTAGTTACATTTGGTACTACTATTCTTCTTGTTGTTTGGCTTCCAGTCAGGATAATTGAAAAAATAGTACCAGGTTTTCTTCCATATCATGTTATGTTATCCAGGTATGCTTTCAAAACTCAATACTTTTTATCATTATATTAATTATACTGTATTTAATCACACACAGAATCTTTGGGAATTTTTAAAAATTTTCATTGATATTTTATTTTAAACATTATGAATTAATTATTTAAGAATATAGGACTTTCGTTCCTAATTATTAAAGAAATATTTCATAGTTATAAATATTATGAAAAACATTTCATCTGTGATAGTTAAAAAAGCAATAAAAATTATAATAAGGTAAAATTATATCTTATCAATACTTATTAATCCATCAGCCATTTGTGTCGAATGAAAAACTGATGTCAAATACTGTGATATGTAGCAAAAAGTGAAAAAACATTCCTATGCAAGTTCACATTAATAATCTTGTTTAAAAATTTGTCTTATTTTACTTCTCATGTTTTTAAGATTATTGTGTTTAAAATTATCATGTGTTAAAAAATTATTAGAATTTAAGACCTACAGTCTAAGGAATTGCTTTTAGTGAAACAAAATCCAATAAAAATAATTCCTGTAGTTTTCCAAAGTTTCAAGATTATTCCATCAAAGAAAGAGTGTGTTAACTAGCATGTTATGTTTAAAAGCAAATAAGCCTTACTACCGGTATAATGTAGTTGTGAGATTTTGTTTTTACTTAAAATTTAACTGTTTTGTTGAAATAGTGAAATATAAGAGAACTACAGTTAAAAAATATAATTATTTATATACATAAATTTTAGTGCAAATTCTCCTAAAATCTTTACTAATTGACTGGATAATATGTATACACCATCAGATTTAATTACTATTTTAATTCATGAGCTTGGAATTAAAAAAAACACAAATAAATTTTAATAATTAGATTTAACTTCATTGTATAATATTTTATGGTAAAAAAAAAATAGTTTCTTCATTTAATTATTAATTTTATAAAAACATATATATGAATTTAGACAATTTTTTTCCTGTTGGTCAAGGACATGAACTAGAAAAGATGCATACAAAGCATATGGATATTTTCTGTAAATTTGTCTGCTTCTGATTGTAGATTTAAAATATTTGTCATGATTCTCCTCCCCTTTCCAAGAAGAAGAGGGTGAGAAGACTTACCTTAGAATCCATTGCATAGCGTGCTCTTTTAATACAAAAAATAAGATCAAAGTTTATGTGTGCGTTTTATATGCAGGGTGTAAAAATGATAGCTTAAAAAAAAAAAAAGAGAGAAAGCATAAAAAATTAGACTTCTTCAGGTATTGAAATATTATTTTTTAAAAAAGATATACCTTATGAACTTTAAGGACTGTAGTTCACTAGAATTAGGCTATTTTTCATAAGCCTGGGATAATACCTAGAATAAATAACTTAAAAATATGAGAGCATTGCTCATGCACATTTCTGGTTTCTTCTTAAAAAAAAAGGAGGGGGGGGGGTATTATATGGCAAATATACCTAAAAATTAAAAAAATGCAGTTTTAAAGTATAGGTGTGCATTATACACCATAATATACAATAGGTTTTTAAAATTTTTTATCAAGTACGGGTTTGCTAATTTTTTATCCTATCACCAGATATATTTATCATTCAAAATGTTTTGGTTATTTCTAGTTTTATCAGAGTTTGTGTGTGTAATTAATTGAAACTCCATTTGTTGCATACTTTTTATATTTATTTAATATTACTTAAGTTTTATGAAATTTGTTTTCATGAAGCCATTTTTTATTTCCTAAAAGTGCTGTTAACTTTTGACATTTATTGAATTATTAAATTATAATTGAAAATAGTTAAAAGTTTTTCATCTGGTCAATGAAAAAAAATGCCTTTAAAATTATTACTAATTGAATATATTTGAAACTTTATTATTCAGTGAAATGCCATACAGTGAACTTTCACTGGAATTGGTTTTACTACAAGTTGTACTACCAGCTTTATTGGAACAAGGCCATATGAGACAATGGTTAAAATTCTTTGTTCGAACTTGGTGTATTGGAGTATCATATATTTTGGATATTCGATCGTATCTATTGGGTGACGTAAATATTGGAGAACAGGTAATTTAATTTATGCATAAATTGTTTTATATTCAATGCTAATAATCTCAAAATATTTTACTTAATTATTAAATCCTCTTACATAGCTGCCAAATCTACTGTTTTTAGCGGGAAACTTCTGTTTTTTGCATCTTTTCCCTGATTTGGTATTAAAATCTGTTTTTCCTCCATTTCTAAAACATTATTAATTGTATCTGTCTTTTACAATTTTTGTACTATGTTTTATCATTGTTGAATATGTATACTTTATCTCATGTAAAAAGAATGCATAAATAACTAATTTTAAAGTCTTTTTTTTAAAAAAAGAACCTATTGTATACTATTTTTCTGATAACTTGTAACTGTTTTTGTAACATATTTATGTTATAATGACTATTATTTTAATGTAAGATAATTTTTTTCTTTGGTTTGTCTAAATATTAGGTATGCTTTATGAATGAGAGATTTTCTACTTAAGTCTTTTATTAAATGTAGTTTTTTTTTACTGCATTATTTTTTATTCCAATCATATTTATCTTTTTGAGTTAGTGTACAATAATGACAAGAAATACAGAATGCAGTGTTTAAAATTTAGTATCCTAAAGCTTTTAAATAAAAATGAGTTTCAAGGGGTTTTGAAGTACTTATAATATAGTTAGAGAATAAGTTATTGGTATGTTAATGGATCAATAATTCATTATGATTATTAAATATTTTTAGAGGAATATAAATTATTTTCCTTAGAGTAAAATTGATTATATTTGATTATATAATATTAAAGTGATAATACATTAGTTTAATTATTCTGTAATATGTTTTTTTTCTGTAGCAACCAGATATGGCTGCAGCTGCCCCTGCTGCTCAAGTGGAAGGTGAAGCTCAAGAAGGATTTCAAGCTGGAGCTTTAGCTGCTGCCCATCAAGCCTTGTTTCAGCCAGTCAGTCCTTCTGGTTTCCAACCTTACAAACGACCCAGATTTTTGCCCTTTAAAGTAAAGTTAACTTCATTTAAACATTAAGAATATTTGTAAAATGTATTTTAATATAAAAACGTTTATTTGTGTTGGGTTTTATTTTAATTTTGCTCAAGCTAGAATCACTGTTTAAACATATTAAGCCCTTCAGCATATACATATACCATATTTACTCGAATATAAACTGCACTTTTCCCCAATATTAAACCTACTGAAAATCCGAGTGTGGCTTAGAATCAAATTAAAAAGATGCATTGAATGGGGCAATTAGGGCTTCTAAACTATTTTACACTATTTTTCATTTTCCACAAAGACTTGTTGAGAATTTGGGGTGCGATTTAGATTTGAGTAAGTATGGTATATATAAAATTCAGTGACCCATGGAGGGCCAAGCCCTACTGTGCCCATCTCAGTTTTTACAGCCTTGGGTGCTGAGGTGCATAAGCAGATGTTTTGATCAGGTGGTCAGAAAAAACCCACCTGTGTTTAGTTCCTTAGCAAGCTTAGTGCTCATTTATCGACCCACTGATGGGATAAAAGGCTGAGTCAACATTTCCTAGCCTGGGATCGACCTGTGGACCCCCATGTGGAAGCGCGATACTCTACTGTTTCTCTTGTATATATGTTTCCTTTAGCTTGTGTGTTAACTGCCTCTGGTTTACATATACATCTTTTTGAAATGGGGCGACTTTCTTTGCACTGCTATCCTTAAAACTATTTCAGAGACTTTAGAATGCAGTAAAATGACTTTGATAGTGTTTAGAAAAGATTTACTTATTTCAGAAAAGAATTTGCTTATTTATGCCTTTTCTTTTCCCTCCAACACACCCTGGGTACATGTGAAAAATAATAGCGCTGGGGAGTGAATTGCGTAACTACTAAATCAGCAGTTAAGGGTTAGGAATTGATTTTAGTTTCTTTTATTAACTTACAGTTTTGTTTATGAAATTTTGCTTAGTTTTGATTTAATTCTTTTCTCAATTTCTTTGAACTATTAATTTATAAAATGAAAAACAAACTTTTAACCTTCTAATTTACAAAAAATTGAATTGTTTTCAAATTTAGATATTACTTATTACTCACTTACTGTAAGGCAATAAACAAGTATCGATAATTAAATAATAAAAATAATTATCAGTCTATTTTTGTAAAATTGAATTGTGTAGATAAGCCACTTAGATAAATATTTTAAATCATGAAAAAAATTACACAAAATAAAACACTTTTGATTGAGTTTTTTTTTAAAGTACATTTTTCCTTTTAATCATACTTTAATTTGTTAATAATAAGTTGCTCTCTTAAATTTTTTTTCACATTTATGGTATTTAGGAGTAATTTTAAATACACAATTTCCCTCTAAAATCAGTTTTGCCTCATAATTATCAAAATCGATTCATTTCAATATTTTTTATTTTCCAGATTGTATGCCTGATATTTTTCATCTGTGTTAGTTTAACCTTAGGCAGCTTAGTCATGATAACTGTACCAGGTATTATACCCTTTTAAAATATTAATTTGTTTAAATGATTTTGTATTTCATTCAATTTATTTTTTGGACTAGTGTAATAAAATTAATTATTCATTACATTTTTTTAAAAATTTATTTTGTTTGATAATTTTATTTTTGACACTATACCAAATTTTGAAGTTTTAAAAAAATCTTTCCATAGTATGATTTTTAACAAATACATAAATTTTTTTCTTCAGCTTTTGCTCTGTAAGCACTGTACTTTACACACATCAAAATTTATCTTAATAATTATGTGAACTACAAGAAAATATTTATGCTCTTTTTTTAGAATTTTGATTTTCTCTTTCAGTATTTGTTGGCCGTAAATTAATGTCATTGTGGCTTGGAAATGCCAAAGTTCATGAATTATATACTATTGGTTGTGGATTATATGTATGCTGGATTATGCTCCGCATTTGTACTCTGTTATGGAGTTGGATTCCTAGAGGCTGGAACACAATCTCATCTAAAATGAAGGAATGGCTTACAATTGTATGTATTTGATTAAATCAAACTATAAAAACCCACTTATTTGCATTATTCCAATTTTATATTTATATTTATATTTTTTCTTTCAGTCTGTCAAGATGCTATGTGCAATGAGTGTACTATTAGGCTTAATTCCGATTCTAATGGGTCTTTTGCTGGATCTAATCCTTACTGTTCCAGCTAGAGTATCATTGAACCAAACACCATTAATATCAATCTGGCAGGTATGTTAAATCTGATTAAAAAAATTTTTTTTTTAAAAATGAATTTGAACATTTATGCATTGAAGTATTTTGGTTGATTTGAATGTTTCTGCATTTTTAATTAGGATTGGGCAATAGGAGTACTGTTAACAAAAACATTTTGTGCTGTTGTGTTGGTTGGCCCTAATTGGTGGATGAAGAGAGTAATTGAACAGGTATTTAAAATGTTCTTCATCAATCTTTTTAGTGTTTCTATCTTTTTTAACATTTTAAAAGTACCATGGTTTTGCGTATAGATTTATACCATTTTACTTTGCTGGCTAATATCATGGAAACATATACTGTCTGATTGTGAAACATGAGTTTTTTTATATGTATACATTTCAAAAAATTGAATAAAATTTAAAAATTTATCATGTATTTACTGAAGTTAATCGTTTTTTAATTCAATAAAATAAGTCCAACATTGAACTGTTTTTGTTGTATGAATATTCTTAACTTTTAAATGAAAGTGACAAAATTTCCTATAAATTTAAAGATTTGTGTTTTTAAAAAATTGTACTAGTTTAGTATGTGCAAAACAAATTAATAAAACTGATTATGTATGTTTTATTTAATAATACAAGATTCTTCATTTAGTTAAGTTACAAAATATTTAAATACTTTTAAGTGTATCTGTTTAAAAATTTTAAAGATTTTTTTTTATTTTTATAATTTTGTAGTTTCAGTGTATTAAATTTTTAAAATTTTATTTGCAGGTCTATTTAGGTGGAATACGCAACATAAATTTGCGTTCAATTTTTATGGATCTCGCTTTACCAGTCATAATTGTTCTGGGATTATCTTTGTCTATACCATATATTATTGCATGCAGTGTCGTACCAATGTTTTGTATGTATTTATTTGAAATATTTTTAAGTTCTTGTATTATAGTTTTAAAAAGTATTACATTTTTCTTTTGTTGTAAGCTTTAAATCACATAGCATAATTCTTAATATCTACAATTATAATTCATGTCATTTAATTTTCTTTTATTTATAATTTTTTAAAAATTTGACTAGGATTGATTTTTAACAAAAACCTTTGAAAAAAAATCAGATTTTAATGAATAATTTAAAAAAGAATTAATAGGATAAGTATTTTTTTTAGTTTTCTTTTTTCTTATAGAATGCAAGTGCAACTATTATATTTTTATATTCTTGTATATATTATACAGAGAATATTTGCATTTAACTATTGACGATTTAAAAAAAAAGAGTAACTCATTACATTCCAATTAAAGAATAAGGAACATATTTTCAAAAAAATAATTGTTATTAAAAAAAAAACATTTGCTTTGAATCTTATATATATGTGTGTACATCTAAGGGGCTCATTCTAAAAGTAATGAATGTTTTTCTTGATATTTTTATTCAAGATAAAAAAAAAACTCATTTTGCAACATATTATATCTTAGTTATTTTTTTATGTAGTTACCATTCAACTTGAAAATGCTGTTGTGCTTCATCAGCTTTTCTACATTATCAGCATACTTAGTTGTTATTGAATCAGCTACTAATGTTCTCTTTCATTGTGGTTTCTGCCTAAAAATATTCAAATTAGGTAAAAGATGATCATTCATTTGCCCACCATTAAGCATGGAGGATTTTTGATCTGAAGCACTTTATCACATTTCCATGAACTTCAGTTATTTGTCTGTAAATTTTGAGGGGGTGGACTTTTTTGCAGGTTACAAATATCACATTTAATTGGATCATTAATTTTGTTGCATAAATAAATAGTAACTATTGCTGCTTCCTGTCAGCATCAGACTGGCATGACTAATTTAGAAGGGCAATTATACTGAAAGAAGGATGGGGAGAATCGCTGTTTGTCAGATCAAGAAGTTCTTTACTTTTAAAATGATCCATTTTTTAAAATTTTTTTATTTATTTATTTATTTATTTTTTTGCTGATTAAAAATAGGATTAAGATACATTTATTTTTTCATATAAAAGTAACTAATTTCTTTTTAGATAAATTTTTTATTTTTCATTTTTAGCATCTAGCTTTGAGCTTCAAAATCTTGTGCTTCGCAGAATTTATCCAGCCCTTTTAGTTTTTTTTATGACTGTTGGTGCAATAGTTTTTCAAGTTCGTCAATTTTTCCGTTTGTACGAACACATAAAAAATGACAAGTAAGTATAAATGTTATATATGACTCATTTGATTAATTTTTAAAATTTTTTTATTGATTCTTTTTTTAAAATGTCATTTTTTAAAAAATTACCTCATTTTATACTTGTATTTCTTGTTTCCCAAAGAAATACTAAACTTAGATTATATTTTTAAAAGAATAATAGCAAAACTTATTCTATAAATGTATGAGAACTAAATAAATTTGAAACATAAAACTTTGGTCACCTTTTTTAAAATTGCTTAGCAGAAATTGGGGGGGGGGGGATCACATTTTTACGTTCTACATTATTTGACACTTTTCCTTAACCAAGTACACACTATGCTAGCATAGCCAGATGAAGTGTGAAATTGCTAATTATTGTTTTGATTGCCGCCTTCAATATAATTATTCTTTCCCTTTGACTTGTTTACCACAATTCAAATTTGTTACCCCTCAGCATGATTGAAATTTAAAACTTGCATACAGTGAAGAAACAGGTTGGTATATTTTTTACAAGTAAAAAATCTTTTGCATTCTAATGCTTATGAGAAAAACTATAAAATGAAATTATTGAAGGGATATTTTGGACCATGAAAAAGATAAGTGTGAAGAAAGGCAAACAATTAATTTATTACAAAAAGTTATATTTAAACAAGGTTATTTTTCTGTATAATCACTGCTAAAAACGTATGTAAAGGGACATATTTTTTCTAAAAAAAATTCTGTGGTTAATTATTTTTTGTTTATTAGAACATTTTATTAAAATTAATTTTTCTTTGTGAAATTTGTAACAAAGATTAAAGTGCATTATTTTTTTAAAACTATTTTTATAAACTATTCTATTGTTTATTATGTTTTATTATTTCTATTATTTACTGTAAAACAACATATAATTTTGTTTTTGTGTCCTCTGTAGGTACTTAGTTGGCAAGAGATTAGTCAATTATGAACACCGAAAGCTTGCTTCCAACATACCACCACCACCACCACCTACAGAGGAGAGTGCTGCAGCATCTTGAGAGTTCACTACTCTTTCTTAATAAACAATTTTTTAAAAAATGATGAAAAAGTGCGAGGGCAAAAAAGCAGAATATGGAAACTGTGTTATTACACATTTCAAAATCTGATCTTAGAATTCATCAAAGCCTTGACATCCCACTCAGAAGCGAGAATACTTTCTGCCTGAATGTGAAATGAGTTTTTAGTGATATTGCCTTGGTAGTTATTGAAAATAAAAGTAATGAATTGTATATGAATGGGAAAAAAATTAACTTATTGAAAAAAAAATTTCAAATCTTCATGGTAAAATTCTTTGACATTAAACAAAAAATTATTACCTCTAAATTTGTGTATTCATCTACCAAGTTTTTATTTTGCAATTGTTATTTTTTAAAAATTACTCGGGAGTACTTTTTGAAGTTTAATTTTTTTTAATATTAAAAATGTCATGATGTGCAACCTTATTCCATGTAAATAGTGGTTGAATTTTGTTTTCTATATGGCATATATATATACTGTAGATGTTTGACTACACATTGGTTAAATTTCTGAGCCAAATCAACTGTTTAGCTCCTTTGTCTGTGATTCTGAAAAACTTTCCTCTGTAAATGTAGATAAATATCCTGTCTGTTTTGATATTTTAGAAGATTTATAAATGTTTGTATTTAGTATAATAGATCTTACACTTTATGTATGTATACACTTTATTTTTAAATATCTCCTTTTGGCTAAATGTTTTTTCTTTTTATCTGCTTCACTATGAAATGGGATTACTCTAAATGTTCTTTCTGTCCAAAATTTTTAGGTTCATTAATATATAAACAAAGCACTTGTTTTAGAATAATTTATCAATGTTTTTTCTTTCTACTGTGAATTATGAGTGTAACTATAGTTATTTAGAATGCATTTTGAAAGAAAACAGGTACAATTGCTTTTATTTGCTAGATTTCCTCTTGTTAAACTTTTAAATTTGTAAGTCTAGACTTCTGATGCAATGAACTTTGCAATGTCATGTCAGAAAATAAATTAATATCACTTCATTCACTGTGCATCTCCAAATATTTGCAAACTTTGTTCATTAATGGATGAAAGAGTGTGAGTGTTTGCCGTGTGAAGATTTTGTAGTCCAAGCATTTAAAAAGAACATACATTAAATTAAAAATTTCTTTTATAATGAATATAAAATTTTTTATTCTAATGAGGCTCATTTAATAATTTTAAATTTTTTGCCACATAGATTGTTATTAAATTGCATGAATAAGGGAGTTTATACTGGAAACTTGAAATATGTCTGGATTGGTACATTATCACTTTTTCAGAAACTAATTTAATTTATTTGCAAAGGCCATTTTATGTTCTGATTTACATTTTCTTGTATGTTGCTCTCTGTCTTACATGCCACCCTGAAAAAAAATTGACTTTTTACTGTGTAAAATAAGTGTTTTATTGAAATCTGTCCTTGTTAATTCTGTGAAGATTATAATTTTTGTTTAGTGTTGCGTTAATAAGTTTTATTCCTTATCATCTAGTCGAAGTACTTAAGATTCAAGTACTAAGTGTATAGAGTTGAATTTATTTTTAAAGCTTTTTTTGGATTGTTTTTTTAAAAAAAATCATAAGCAAACAGCTTAGGTATTTATAGAAGAGTTTTAGTTCTGTTTTAAGCTGTGGAAAGCTAAATATCAAAATTAATTCCCTTTCTCCTTTAATTAAAATTTTTTCCCCTTTTTTCATTGAGTAACTTGTTTGTCATCACTTTCTTCTTTTCCCTTTCTTTATCTGAATGAAAGTTTTTTTTTTGAAGTTCTGAAAAATCAAATTTTTTCAGGTTGTACATTGTATTTGTAAATATGCATTTTTGTAAAAAAAAACTCTTGAATGAATTGATTTAGAGTTTGTATAAAGTAAAGGAATTATCTTATTGTCTTTGTTATTTTGTTGAGCAAATGTGAAAGCTATGAAAAGATTGCAAAGGATTTGTTTCTTTTATGGTTTTTGAATGCAAATGTATGTGATGTTGAGAAGTGTCAGCATTTTGATTGTTTCTATTGCTTTCTGAGTCTTTGCATAGTACATGCAAGTTACTCTTATAATTTTTCAAAACCTTCAAATCAACTCATTACAGTTCTGTGTTTTTGCCTTTTATTTTGTAATTCTTAGAAAGGTTTCTATGAATGTATTGCATTGATATAAAGGTATTTTTTTTAAAAAAAAATTGTTTACACATTGGTAAAAGTTTCTTGAAATTGAATTAAAAATAATAGGAGCATATATATGATAAAGTAAATCAACAACTTCTTACAAATAGCTATAAATATTACATTTAGTGCTAATATAACTGTTAATTTAAATTTTGCTTGTATTGGTTAATTAATTTTTCTTGTAACATTTTGGTTTGCCTTTTCTAAACATATGCTAAAATATTTGATCAAATTTAATTTATTCCTGCAAAATGTGTGTTGAATATGCGTGGAAAATACTCACTATTGCATTGTTTCTGTATATATTTAGTGATTAAAACTCTATAAAATAATGTGCCATGTTTTTTATTTTCTTCGATGGATATTCAGTTATATTTATGAATAATGTTCTTCAGTATTAACATTTTTTTCTTCAACCATACATGACTCGCTACTTCAATTTACCCGAATGTTAAAGTAATGGATAAAACCAAGCACATCACATGCTCATTTGTCTTGAAGTTTTCATTTTAATTCATTATTGGAATTTGACCAAAGAATGTGCAATGAATTTGAATAAATTGTTCAAATAGTTTATACTGATTTTTAAACTATCAGTTTAAAAAAAAGTATTAAAGCTCTAATTTTTTAAAAATGTTTGTATGACTTTCATCATTGGGATGAAATATTTTTATCACATTAATTTTGCCATGTAAAATCATTTAAAACTTTGAGAATATGGTTCTTTTAAAAAAAAAAATTCAATAGTGTTTTGAGAATTGATATACAATTTTTAATTCACAAATTTTTCATTGTTTTATTATATTTATTACCAATGTGAATATTCCTATCATGTTTCCTATAATACAGGCTGGCAATTAAAAATTATGAATGAAATCACCTATAAATCGTCTTATGGTTCAGAAATGGATTTTATAGTGACTTTTTTTCAACACCAGAGGTTCACAAGTTGGAATTTTTCTCTCCCTCCATTTGAAAAGAGTTTCTCTTATACTGAAATTTAGAACTGTGGTACTGATGGCTGTGGTAACCTATATCGGCTAAGGTCACAGACTCCTGACTGGCGTGTCAAGAGTTTGAGCCTCGTGTCACGTAAGATCTGCCATGTAGAGGGCTCAAACATCTTTTTGATGCTGTGGTGTAGCAGTTTGAATAGAGGGGTGCCAGCTCAGGGATAGTTCTTGTTATTTGACCATAGTTCAAAATTACAAGGTCCGTCACCAATAGCCCTTGTGCAGCGTTGTTGTTGCGGCATTAATATAATACTCACTCAGAATAGTTAATAATCCAGAATGTGTTTGTTGTGTATGTGCAACATTGCATCAGTACTAATTCTTCCTCTTTTTCATGTTTTTAAACAAAAATAACTGAATTATGGAAAAGTTTGATGTTTCTTAATTTGATAGAACAGTGATTGAGTCCTAATTTCACCGAAAACTTGCACAGAATAAGTGCATGTTTAATGTTATTTGGTGTGGAAGTTAAGGGAGTGAAGTACCAGCTTGAGTTCGTTTCATTCACATCTCTTGACCATTAAGAATTATGAGGTTTGTTGCTAATAATTTTCCTCTTGTATTGCTGCAATGTCGAATCCAAATCAATATGTGGTGTCATTACCTCTAGGAGCATTCTGTTATGTCAATATATTTGAGTAATTACATTGTATCATTCATTTTCAATGGATTTCGAATATGCACAAGGGATAATTTGCAACATATTTGAGTAATTGGTTCACTTCCATCTGCTAGCTATGAATGCTGTTGGTTGTGACAGCTCAAGTGTCCCTTTGGATTTGGCGACTTTTATATAGAAATTATGGTGAGATAACGAATTCATTCTGACTTCCGGACACCTATCGCTAAGTGAAGTAGCTTGGCGATCGATTTTGAATGCCAAAAGAAATTGACATCGCCAAGGGCCCCACTTTAACCGGTTGTGACTTGTAACTTGTGGGTTTGAATTCTGGTGTTACTGAAAACCAACGGTATAAAGAGCCAATGCACGCTAATTCTATAGAACCTCTTATGTTGTGGTGTGAAATTTTAGGGAGAGAAGGCTCATTATTTGAGGTTCCAAATTATGAAATCTGTTGACAAAAGCCCTCACATTGTTTTAGAGTACATTGAATTTTATTTTAATTTTTATTAATAATCTACTTGCTAAAATCTGCCAATTTTTCACATAACTTTGAATCTTGGACAAATGATATTAATACTTAATCTGGTATCCCATTATCTCTCTCTATATATCCATGCCACTTAGACCCACTACATGCCAGACTTTAGAACAGAGGTGGCCAACCTTTTTAGGAAGAGTGCCACTTTTAGATAAAAAAATAATTGTGTAATTTCCAATTTTTCGAACAAATGAAAAGGTGAAAAAATGCTACTTATAGACTCATTATGTATCTTTTACGCAAAGAGCACATTTTTAAAGCACGAGTCGTAAGTAGTGGAAATTTAACAGTATAATGAAATCGAAGTACAAACTTAAATTTTATTGTTAATCAGTTTAGTTAATTTTGTATGATACTTTGGTTTTGCTATGTTCATATAATAGAAAATATTTATTCACAAACGTGTGTTGATTCAAATCTACGACAGTATCACAGCCAAATCGAATAATTTGAAAAACTACTTGTTAGTACAAATTTTCAAAATTCATTAGAATTCCTTATGATTGCTTTTCAGTGTAATATAGTGATGTAAACAATAATTTCGATTTTGATTTCAGGTGGGTAACAATTAACATTTTGCAGAGAAGTTGAAAAAGAATTTGTGAAAAGATGTGCATTTTTTTATCATCTTGAAAAATCATCAAATTAGCACTGAAAGAAGCGTGCAAAAAAAAAATGGATATTAATTTTTTAAATCCATCACAGCTTGGAGCACTATTAATTTTGGTAGATAGTTTCTGCGTTAATATGAAATGTATTAATTTTTCCCCTCTAAAATCAAGTCGAAAAAAGCAAAAGTTTGTCCGCAAAAGAAGGTATTTGACCAACTAGGGTTGAAAAAATACAATCTTTTCTCTGTATTCTTAAATTATTTTAATATCGGTAAGAAAAACTAAATCACACACACACATAGCTTGTCTTCATTTTAGGATAGCAAATATTCATTGGGCACTCCAGTGTTTTCTTCCAGATATTTTAAAATGCGCTCCCTCAAATTCTAAAATTTCGCGAGTGTAAAAAGCTTTGGAAAGCCACAATTCGCACACAACAATGCAGAAGCATTCTCTACACGATAAATTTCTACTGAATCTCAATTAAGTTTAAAATAAATTTCAAGGGTTTTTTTTTTAGTCTCAGACAATTGCATTTCAATAAAATTGTGAAAAAATGATTGTTATTTATGATTATCTTTTCAAATTTAAAATTTTTTTTTTGTTAAGTCATCGCGTGCTTCTGTCACAACACAGCCGTGGCACGCGGGTTGGAAGGACGAGATTTAAATCCTCAGCTCTAATTGACATTTATTCCCCTTGTCATTTCATTTTATAATAAATTTTATTTCTCTTACAAAAGCATTCTCAATCTTTTATATGAAATTTTTAAATAATTTTCTAAAAATGTATTACCCGTTTTTTTTTTATAATTTATCTTTTAAAGATATTAAAAAAAATTACAGTAATTTTTTTTTCATTTTTAAATGATTGTATATATTTTATTTAATACTATTGTTTAAATATTTTGCATTTTTATTGTATTTTCACTTTTTATAATTTGTCTAAATAGTTCAATACTATTAAGTTACAATCCTCTTTGTGCAATCCACTTTTTTTTGTGCAATATTTCAGGATTCGTCACTTTAATATATACCCCATTCTCTCTCTCTCTCTTCTGTGTTAATTTATAATCTTTTTAAGCAAAAATGTTAGTTTTGCTTAAACTTTATTTACTTTTTAAATATAATTTTTTCTCATTTGTGAAGTGAGGGCTCAATATAAAAGACTGCCTAGTTGTTGAACGAAAAGATTGTCTATTCTAGCTATTAATATAATGTTGGTACACATTTCTTATAATGTACTGAATTTTTAGGGCATAGTAACCACAAAGGATGGGAGATTCATAACTTGCTGGTGGAAATTTGAATCGCTTTTATAACACAGTACATATAATGGGTTGTTACTTTTTAAACGTAACTGAAAACGCTATGAAAAGAGAATAAGATACAGTGAAATAAATACGTTTGAGGCGAAAACGCTTAAGACGAAATATCAGTTAACACGAAATAATACAACGGTCCCAATAAACTACTATGTATGCATCTTCATACATTTTTTTTCTTAACACGAAACGGAAATCAGTTAATACGAAAAATTTCCCTTCTGGAAATGAACAAAAAAAAAAAAAACAGGCGAAATATATTTAAGAGGAGTGTGAAATGAAAGAGGTAATTTCACATGTTTCGTAGAAAGAAGAGTAATTTTGCTTTGAAATAGCCTGTGACACGAGCCAATTTTGTTTATCTAAGCTACTTTCACCCCCCCTACCTTACAAACGCCACACAAAAAAATTTCATTTCTCATCAGGTGGCTTTGGTAATCGGTAACGAGGACATCGCAATTTTTTTTCCCCTTCTATTTCAGAATAATTTTTTTACGCGCAGAATATTTTTTTTAATAGCACAAACTGCTATTTTGCTTAAAATGAAGATGGAGCTTCTTAAGGCTGTTGATCAAGAACAGAAGACGTAAACGGAAATTTGTAAGGATTTTGGTATGACCAACTCTATATTTTCTACAATAATTAAAAAATAGAGCAAACTAAGCGGAAATGTTTAATGCATATATACATATGCAAATATAATGCATTCTAATGGACTTAATTTTGTCGACCATATGTTTTTTTTTAGCAATATCTTTTTTAACACACAAAAATATTTCAGTTCTCTCAGTTTCGTGTTAAAGGATTTTCACTGTATTACATCAGGCCGCATGTCATTCCTGCGAGCTGATCATGGCTTAAAGTTACGTCTTCAATATATCACTGGACACTTTACAAAATAAGTTAATTAAACTCATCTCCGTTTTTGATTCATTTCTAAGAAAATAAATCATGATACTGTTTTTAATTTCTTGAAATTGACTTGACTTAACGTTAATACGTTGGCTACTTGAACCGTGTAGTCAAATGAATTTTACATCACTGATTTCCGAGCTATATCAAATAAGGTTAAGTTTTCATTCAGGTTTGAATATTTGTGCCACTGAAGACCCACCGAGTAGAGGGGCTGATACTTGCTAAATCTCATGACCCATGGCAGGTTTAGGATACTCAAGTTGGCGTGGTACTAGCTCAGGTGTCGTTCTCGTCCTTTGACTGTGGTTCAGAATTACGAAGTCCGCCGCCAATAGCTCTCGTGTTCACTGACGTAGTTAGTTCCGGGTGGGCCCTGTGTCAAAATTCCTTCGGGGCCTTTTGTGAAAATAAGGGCCCTGTTGGTGGAACTGTAGTTGTACATGTTAGAGCCCCTGTAGATTGGGGGCCCCGTATCATTTATACGATGGTAGATACGCCAGCGTTTCTCAAACTGTGGGGCGCGTCCCTTGGGAGGGGGGGGGCGTGATTACTTTACGAGGGGGTGCGAGCATATTGAAAAGTCGAAAACAAAAGATTATTTAAAAAATTATTAAGTGAACTGAAGGTAAACGAAAAAAATACATTCTGACATCATAAGAAATAAATACACATTTACAGTGATATAATACACTTATAAATGCATCAGTACTGCACAATGTATTTTATAATTAATTTAGGAATACTAAGTTAAGAACCAGTTTAAATGACCATTGACCTCATGGGTTTTGTCATATATAAGATTCTGTACAAAAATTAACACTTATCTGGATAATTTGTACGGTTTATAATTAATCCCTTAACTGCCGATTAAAAAATACGGGATTCGCTCCCCAATGCCGTCATTTTCCACATAGGAAATAAGTAAATCCTCTGAAATAAGTAAAATCTTCGCAAACATTGTCAAGTCGAATTTTTATTGCATTCCAAAACCTTCGGAATAATTTTATGTATATCAGTGAACGGAAAGACGTATAT
The DNA here is from genome assembly GCA_019973975.1 of Trichonephila clavata. NCBI lineage: Eukaryota > Metazoa > Arthropoda > Arachnida > Araneae > Nephilidae > Trichonephila > Trichonephila clavata. Next base: position 294,298 of record BMAO01004048.1, read on the forward strand.
ATACATCAGGGGCAATTAATGCTTTGGCTGAGCGAGACGTTTATATACGCCGGTCGTAAAAGTCGTATTGTGGCTCTAGCGTCAAAGTATAGTATTATTGAATTCAATGCATTGTGTTATTGTATGGATGAGGGCCGCGATGAAAATTATGATCGAATATTGGGTCGTAAATATTGAAAGTTTGAGAAGCACTGAGCTACGCCCCTGCTCGAGTTGCTTTATAAGTGCGACTTTAATGAACTCTCTTCCTCACAATGAATTTTTATTAAAATTCGTTTGAAAACAGCTACAAATTCATGTTTATTATATTCATAGACTTAGTGTTTTAGATTCATATTGGTTGTATATTGGAAATTGGCCGCTTGATATCTAATTAAGTTTGGGAAACGCCATTCACATTTCAAGTGTTATTGCAAACTTGGACGTGTCCCTACTTGTCAAAAACGTTACATTGATGAAATTTTCTCTGCCGAGAATCTTTCGTCGATTCTGTTTTGTTTCAATAGAATTTTCAAACTTCTCTCAACCGTATCATAAATCTATTCCTGGAAATTATTTGTATATTAGAAGTTGTAGACAATTGTGGACATCTGTAAATTGCATTTGAGTATCGTTTAAAACTGTGCCGGTGCCTGCAGCTGAAGGAGGAAACTCTACATCTTATTTTGGAAAATTTCACAGTTGTTTTCTAAAGGAAATTATCCTAAATCTGTTTGCAATACAAACCACCATTCGAGGAATATGACGTCAATATAGCCATTTTACTTCAGTTATGTCAAAACGCATTTCATTTCAGCTTGATATTCTGCAACAATTAGAACTCGAACCATATCTGAAGTTGAATATCTAGCCACGAAGCTTGTGACTTAAACTTTTGGTATACGGATAAATAATCTAGTTAATTAAAAATTAAGGTATCCGACTACCCTTCAATTGTGAATTTTGCCAAAAATTGCCAAATTTTATTATGATTTTATTTTGTTGACCATCTAATTAGCTTTTTAAAAATACAAAGTTTATCATTTTCCGTTCGCAAGAATAAAAACTACAAGAGTTTTAGTAAAAGTAGATGCTGTTACTTTAAGCAAGATGTCATAATTTAAAGCGTGTTTTACTCAAAATGCGTTTTTTTGAAAATGCTCAAACGGGGCCAGCGTCTCTCTCTCTCTCTCTCTCTCTCGTCTTCTCTCTCTCTCTCTTCTCAGCGTCACTAACAGCTATACCGGATGGGCTCCAAGTGAGTTCCAGAAACGTAGCACAATAAAGCTGCACGAGGGTTATTGGCGATGGACCTCGTAATTTTGAACCATGGTCAAGTGATGAGGACGACATCTGAGCTGGCACACCCTTCTCCTAACTTCCACACTACACCAACGGGAGGACGCTTGAGCCTCGACAGATTTGACGTGCAATGGCCCCTATTACACGGTGGGTATTCAGCGGAACAAGGCTTGACGAGCTCATGACACGTCTTCTACGATTCCGTTACCTTGGCCACTAGGTTATTGCGGCCACGTTCTTGTCATTTGACCGAGGCTCAAAATTTTGAAGCTCGTCGCCAATAACATCCTAGTACAACTTCAAGGTGCGACGTTGAACCTTCCTCCCTATTAAAACTCCCTTCTACGGGCTGTTTTGAATTCGTAAAAGTAATTTTAATCCGATTGTCTAAAATACTACTCGTACTTTCCTGCTCAAGAGAAGAGTCTAAACCAGCGATACTCGCAGGCCGCATGTGGCCCACCGGACCTTTCTAAGTTACCCGTTGGATAAAAATAGAATTACTCAAGAAAAATGCATTAAAAATTTAGCGATAAATTCTGTCAATCAAGTAATCAAACACACTTGCTAGAAAAAGTCTGCGTTAACGTACTATTGCTTACATAAACACCAAAAAAAAATTTAAAAACTGGAATTTGAAATTTTTTTAAAATTATATTTTATTTAGTTTGTTTCAAGTATTGAGAATGAGAGAGAGAGAGAGAGAGAGAAGAGAGACAAAAGTAAATTCGGTTTGCTTTCATAGCTTTTAAAATAAAGACAGGTTTGTAGGGATACTAACAAAAATGTAGAAAAAGTCTACTTTTACTGTTTTAGTTGTATCTATAAAAATTATTTAAAAAGGATAATGAAGCTACTTAATAGCTGGTTGTGGATATAGAGAACCCCCTGAAATCGTTTCGGCATTGAATTAACAGGTATATGGGTTTCTTCAGTGCTTATCTTCTCTCATTCGTCCTTAAGAATACTCTTTAACATATTCTTGCTAGATATATTGTGTTGACGAATCCTACGCTCCAGCTAATCACATAGGTGTTCTATAGGATTCAGATCAAGTCACTGCGGGGGCGTGTGCAGTTGATTTGGGACATTATACGAGAGCCAAAGCTTCACAATCTCTGCGGTACACTTTAGATCGTTGTCGAGTTGGAAACGAAACGACGATCCTCGGCCGAGTTTGGTGGCACTTTCCTTTAAATTGTTTTTTAAGGCGCATCAAGATAACCATATTTTTTTGTTCATATCTGATTCGATATACTCCAACTTGCCCACACCATAACTCCACCGCCGCCGTACTTTACCGTTGGTACTAAATGCTTTTTTTGAAGTGCTCTGTGCAAGGTTTTCTCCATACCAATTTACGACCCTTTATGCCGAAGATGCAAAATTTACTCTCATCGGAGAATATCTCACAGTCCTCCAGAACTCCTATATGCTTTTTTACAAAAGTTATCAGTTTAAGCCGGTTGGTCATTGAAATATAAGGCTTTCTGCGAGATACTCGACTACAGTACCAGGCCTTTTTCAAGATTTTTCTCGCAGTATTCGCACAAATGTTTTTGTTAAACTTCTCGTGAATGTCTATGCTATTTGAGTAGCAGTCAAAAACACGGATTTCTTTTCACCAAGGATATCATACTTTGTTTTTCTCTGATTGTGAGTTTAGATGGATGGCGAGATTTAGACGAGGTTTGGATGTGTAATTTCCTGTAGATTTAAAGTTATTAATAACACGTTAGACAGATGAATATGGCTGTCCAACGGATCTAGCTATATCCCGAAGACCTTTTCCATCTTTTTAGATTTTCACAACGATTTTACGCTCACTGATACTAATGTCCTTCCTTTTATTTTCCACGTCCTTAAATTTCTTCGTATCACCCACAAATGTAAAAATGATCGCGTCACAACTTTCTTAATCTATTTTACTTGATAACTGAATGCAAAAATTCTGTTAATCTATAACGCATGTTGATAAAAATTCTAGAAATCAAGAATATTCAAATAGTGTGAAAGCATACTTTTTCTGCCTACTATTTGTGTGCTTTGCTCCAAAACTCTCGTTATCTTACATAATTTTAATTTAAAATTAACGAATTCTTGCATGTTCAATATTTAAATAATAGTAAACAAATTCATGAACTTTTGTTAGAAAAAAATCATAATTTTTATTAAATTTTAACTTTTTTGTATGATTGGTCATAGATGAATGCAGACTTTTCCTGGCAAGTGTTTATCAATTTTTCTATCAATGTCGTGCTGGTACGGATTTAAAGAAATTTTTCTTTTTGTAATTGTAACAATTAGTGATAACGAATAACAGTGGAGTAGCGACCTTTTTATATAGGTGAAACTAATTTTTTAAATTAACCCTCCTGTCGTATCCAAGCGAAAAATATCTAAAGGATATATGTTGTTCTAAGAAGATTGGGATTTTGACTATTTTGTAGAGGAAAACAAACATTGATCAACAACTTCTTTGATTTGTCATGAAAATGTTTTATTTGAAAAAGACAATTTTGCTCGCCACTATGCCCACTAAGCACAAATTTTTTAATGGCTCTTTTGCTTGAGGATCTCTTTCAAAACAAGATAAAAAAAATTGGCTTTCTTAAAAAATATTTTGTCGGTGGTAATGTCACAAAATGCAGAGGTAACAAAAGTATCATATAGTCGTGGGGGGGGGGGTGACCAGAGTGCCTAGCTCATGCTTGTCTAAAGTGCGGCCCTAAAGCTTTTAAAATGCGGCCCAAGCGCAAATTATGAAAATATTTCAATTTACAAATTTTTATTAAAAAAATAAATGTATGCGCAAAATATGCTGCATTAATTTTCGATTTAATTGAAGAGTTTGATAGAAAATTTCAAGATTTTCGAAAAAACGAACAGTATTTCAATATATTTTCTACCCCGTTTTCTGTGGAAATGAATAAATTACCTTCAAATCTACAAAGGAATGCATTGAACTGCAAAGTGACATTCAACTGAAAGAAAAATCTGGGAATGTTTCTTTACTGGAGTTTTATAAAAATTATCTACAGCACGCGCACGCATCATAAATATCCTCATTTTCACCTTCATGCTATATAAATGTCTTCAGCTTTTGGCAATACTTATATTTTTGAAAAGTTATTTTCCAAGAATGAAACATACAAAAAAACAAAAATAGTACAAATATCACTGATACAAACATCTTGAAAATGCATTAAGAATTGCAACTTCGTCTTGTGAACCCAATATCGATTTGCTTGTTCAACACAAACGCAAATTCATTCATCTCATTAACTTGATCTTTTCACCATCTTTATGAAATCCAAACAAAATGAGACGAAACTTTGACAAATTTAAAATAAATGTGTGCCTATTCATGTCTAATACAAATTTTAAAAAATATAATAAAAAAAAGTTAATTTATTTTAATAAAACTACATAGAATTAATTTTTATTTCAATTTGTTAAAAAAATATTGTATGTGCGGCCCAGAAAAAAAAATTATTTCTGCAATGCGGTCCCACCAGCGATCATAGTTTAGACACCCATGGCCTAGCTCTTTCGAGCTTTAACCTCTCACCATAAGGATTTTGAATGACTGTAGTGTTATGACTCTTGCCCTTTTTTAAATTAAAATACTTAAGTAAAATATACTTATAATATAATAATAAAATTTGAAAATAAAAGAATGCATCAACAGTGCTTGAAAATTAAATTCAAAATCAGGGCAAGCACCGAAGTGAAAGCAGGATTCTGATCATTGGGTGGGTGGGGCAAAGCCTGACCGATGGGGAAGCAGCTAAAGAATTCGAACGCCGAAAATTTAAGAAAAAACATTAAGAGAAATACAGAAAAAAAGCTTTTTTAAAAGCTATAAAATAAAATATATTGAGGAAAATCAGAAAGGATCAAAATCCAGCGTATAAAGCGCACCTATACTTTCAAGCTGCAAATTTTAATTTTTAGGTATATTAGACGTATAACGCGCACCCCCTTTTTTGTAAAGATGCGTGAAGTGTACGTGTGCACTGCTCTTATGTTTTGAAGTCATTTATTTCAGGTATTATTTCAAGCTTTAGAAAAAATAGTGTACTTCTAGAACTACAACCCTTTTAGCTCTTAAGGAATGCTATTTCTTTTATGTAAACAGTATATAGGGGATACATCTATAAATCTATGCTCACTTTTTCCCTTTATTTTTGAAACTATCATTTTTATACCCAGCGTTTAATGCGCACCCTTCAATTTCAATCTTATTTTTTGTGTAAAAAGTGCGCGTTATACGTCGGATTTTACGGTACATTGAAAAACATACGAAATTATTAAGCATATACTTATGAATTGATACGGAAATTGTTAGTGGTTTTTGAATGCTTCCGTTGTACTCTTTGATAGATTGTTATTTGTTCAGATATTTTTTTAGTAAAACTCTATAAAATATTTAAATAAGTTTGAAACAAAAATGCACAAGCAAGTTTGAACTAATTTTAACCAAATGCCAATTTCAGTCAGGAATTCAGTAAAATCTCTTTGCTATCACCCACTTGATAAATTAACATCCGAAATAAAAATAAGCGAGGCTTTGTCAAAAGAGAAAAAAAAATCAAAGTACATGGCAGCTTTGTTTTTATGGCAGTAGAATGTAAACAAAGGGTTTGGGATCATTGATGAAATGAAATCAAAATTGCGCCATAACTGGGTAAAAAATGAATAAAACTTTTTTTTTGTGAGTTGAGTTTGATGTGGTTTAATATAGTTTTAAAATAAAATCCAAAATTATAAGTTTTAATATTTTGATCAATTTTCTGCATTTCATTCGCATCCCCTCCCCATTAATCCTCATCTTGCGGCCCGCATGAAATAGTTGTCATAAGGATGGGACCCGACGTGTTAAAAAAGGTGAGTATTCCTGGTCTGGATCAAGGGTCAGCAATCTATGTCACACGGGCCACATGTGGCCCGCGGTACAATTCTCAGAGGAACTCTGTACTACTTAACAAATTTGTCTATTTTTGAGTGGATGGAAGCTCATAAATTTGTAATGGTCCTTATTTGACTAACATCTTCAAAATAAAGAACATTTAAAAAATTACGAAAAAATTTGAAAGATAACTAAAGATAAATTTGCATGTATTTTTTAAATTATCGAATGTCATTGCTGGAGAGATTTAATTGTTTGAAGAAAGAACATTTCATGTGCTCTGCTTTTCGCTTTTGGCTCTACATATTTAAGAAAAAAAAGAATCTTTCCTCATGTGTGTGAAAAATATTTCGAATCCGCAAAGAGATTGTTTTAAAACTGGGTGCTCAGAATCGCGTCAAATTTAAAGTCACACATACCCCTGATTTTGCGATATGAAAGTAGTGTTTCAAGCAATAGGTGTGCACATTAAAATTTTTTATTTATCTATAATGAAAGGAAACTTATTTTATGTTGTCTTTTTTTATTTTAATACATACTTAATTCAAAATATAAGTAAAATTTTAGTTTTCTTTATTTTTGTTGAAGAAAGTAATTTTTTATAAAAATAAATAGCATAAAATACATCTTTAAATGGTGCAAAATTAAAAGGTAATAAAAACTGTAAATATCTATATTATTGGCCTCTATTCTCTAACTCTGCATACATTATCGTTGGAATCGAATTGTTTAAAAAATGCCCTACTGTGTGGACGCTGAATCATATTGGTAGAATTGGATTGGCACGCCACAGTTAAAAGGTTGCCAACCCCTGCTATAGATTATTGTACTTATTTAAATGTAACAAAATACATCTAAAAGAGCAAAAAGTAATGAAAGTTTTTTGCACAATTATATTTTTTTCCAATTTCTGAAAATATTTTTGTGCCTATATATAGTATTGTATATTATATATATATATACCCACACACACATTTCAAAATTTGAGTTTTCCAGATCTTAAAAATATCTAGAAATATTTCTAGAAATCATAGAAAAAATGTAATCCCAAAGAAACCTTTATTATTAATTTTTTTTTCTTGCTTCGGATACACTTTTAATTACATTCAAGTCAACGCAATATTTAAGGCTTGAGAAATTCATGAGAAATACCATAGAATTTACATTATGTGTTCACGAATTCAAAAAAAAAAAAAAAAAAAAACTAAGTGTATGACCATACATTTTGTATTGATCCAATACGATTTCTTATACTGCAAAATGTGCGATTTTGATACTTGGTATTTTAAAATGTAAAATTGTTAAAAAATACGGTAATATTTTTTTCATGCTTTTGCAATTTAAAGGAAGAGTTAAGCATGAGTCAAAATAATAATAAAAAGACTTCAAATAATAAAAAGTATCGCATTGTTTAATCTTATAAAATCACAATAAATATTCCAAAAGGATACGTTTTATATCCTCTTGATTAAATAAATTAATAAGCATTGTTAAAATCATATTAAAAATACTTATATCGGGTATCACATATCTCTTTTAATTGCTTTAGCCATAGCTTTCACTCCAGCCCATGTTTCTTCTCCGGTTGGCAGAATCTGTTCAGAAGGTAACATAAAACCGTATCTCCCCGTGTCCCTGAGTTCCAATGTATAGGAATATTTTATACCAGCCACACCATAAGCCCAGTCATCGGCTCCACCTGTTGCCACATCTAAGGAAAAATAATCCGATGAATTTTGATTTATATAGATTTTTTATTATTAAATTGATTTTAAAATTTGAATATGTATTGAAAAAACTGCGCACGATTTTCACTGACTCTTAAGCTGTTTAATGATTAAATTTTGACAATGTCTAGTGAAATTTCCAGTCTGGAGCAATAGTATCTTAAATAGAATAAAATATTCAGTTCGTTAGTTTATGCTATGGCTATATTTAAACAATCTGTTCTTCTACAGATTTTGATAGCTCTGTTTCATCAAATATATAAAAACTAGATTAATAAATATAACCTAGCAAAATGTTGTAAAATGCAAAATATTTTTAAAACAGCTTGAAAACAGTTGTAAAGTTTAGTATTAATAATTGTTAAGGGAAACTTTCCTAAATATGTAGATCACAATTTTTGGACAGACAAGTTATGAACAAAACACAACTTATTTCAAATTGCATTTCTACTACAAATTACTTATAAAGCATATAACTAATAAAAATATTCTGTAACGTATATCGATTATATTTTTAGATAAAACTAGATTTAAATATTAACTTTTATATAAAAAAACACAATGAATCGCTATTTTTATTCATTCAAAAGAGACCGAGCTCGCCTAACAAGGGCTTAGAACTACAAAAACGATCTTCAAGAAAGGAATTGGCATTTATAAGACAAGGGTATCGTTTCTAAAGAAATGTCCTGCTTAAAATATTGGTATTTTACTGTTAAAGTCATATCACAAAATTTTGACGCCCAATTGGCGCGTTTGGGGGATTTCTTTCACAACATGGTAAGCTTAATACTAGATTTTTCTTTCCCCCCAAATTTTCAAGCAACTTCTCAATATTAGCAAGACATTGACGCAATTATCGTTGCGATATAGACCAAATCAAACTAGAAACGCTGCCTTGTATTGCAGAATATGTTAAAAGAAGGATAGAAAGGGGAAAAAAAGAAAAGAACTCTAAGAAGTGGTACATAGGGTACTTACGTACTATCATAACAATGCCAACGTTCAAGATAACTCGCCAAGTTGGCAACCCCGATTTTGCACGTGTCGCACGCGCTGAATTGGCAGTCATGGGCTGAGTTTCATATAATGTCACCAATACGTTTGCGATAATACGCGAGTACCGTACATAACGAAAAATTACCAAGATGCTTTTACAATTATATAAAGTAGATCGTCAATTACCATGCATTAAATCGTCATTAAATATTCATAACAAACTTACACAAAACGTTCGTGGATGAGCCTATCCTATATTTCGTCCCATGAACCTCAGAAAGCGCCTGGGTGGCTTCTTTAGCAACTGTCACCTGTTGATCGTAATCCTCTGGCAACTCACTCGTCCATCCCCATGGTGTGAGCCACAATTGAGAATAAGAGTGAACTGCTAGATACGCAACAAACTTTTCTTTTTGCGGAAAAATGTAATCGGAAATGGCTTTCGTTTCTGGTTCGGAAAAAGCTGTGAATCCAGCGTATGTCTCACTGCAAGGACTGCTACTCGATCCTCCCTCTGTAATTGAAAAACAAATTATATTACTCAGGTTGCAAAAACTATCAATAAAAACTAAATTTGTTCGAATTTTTATAGATATTCCCTTACGATATTCTTATTTTTTGAAACTAATTTTGATTTTTTTCTGAATATTTAAGATTGGATACGTTAATTTTCCCAAGGAAATGTAAAAGGGAATATTATTCAGATTTCAAAAAGGGCAATAAAACAATAAAATAAAACCCATGATTCCTTAAAAGCAATATTTGATGCATAAATGTAACTTATTTGATGCATAATATAAATATAGATGCATAATGATATGTTTTTCCCAACATAATGTAGTATAAACTGTAATTTTTTCGGTAATGTATTATATCTTCGAGGAATTTTATCAAATCTAAAGACGTCACCAAATACTGCAATATGCAACCAATATTGGAAGCAGTCTTGCGCATATTCAAACTCTAATAATAACAACATTTGGCTACATTTTTTGAATTGGGGATGTTTTTTGGTTTGCAAAGCTGATCGACATTATAATAAGTACCTTATTTCAAATCCATTTTAAAACTTTATGACTGATTACTGTCTCGTATTTTGTTTCTCATGCATTTGAAATATAGTTAAATCAATGTCATCGAATTTATAATAATGATATTTGGTATTTTCGTATTATACCGTCGACCAATGGACTCGATTCATCTGACGTCATAATCACATGATGGTGGTCTAAGCAAATAGCCACGTGTTTCATTTGTGTTTGATTCGACTGAGTATTTTGACGGCATTTTCGGATTTGCATCTACTATCATATAACAAAATGAAATCTTTTCTTTCCTTTAACTTAAAAAAACAAACAAATAATTTATATTTTTATATGCATTATTTATAGCTTTATATATATTTTAAATTTCACATTAATATCTCTATTTTTATTGCAAAATTACAATTCGTAAATTCTCGGAACACCTATCGCTAAATTATGTTGCTTGGCTGTAGATTCCGGTCACCCGAAACACCTATCGCTAAAGCAAGTTGCTAAGCAATCGATTCCGGTCGCCAAAAAAATGATCACCAAATGTCCCCCCTGTTCTACACTTTTACACTTAAAAATTAAGTATACAGGATTTTGTTCAATTGAATGATCCATAATTTTTGAAACACATTTTGGCTGACAAACTAATTACTAAGTTTAAAAGTATACAAATACACAAGACACGAAGTCAAAGAACAGAAATATATAAACTAAGCTTAAATCTAATACTGTAAACTAAAACTACTTATGTTCTTATTTAATTACTATGTGAAAAGCAAAAAGACTAGAAAATGTATTAAAAATATTTAGAGTACTAAAAAACTTTAATATAAATAATGTAAGCAAATTCGAAAGTTAGCTCACAACCATAAGTATAATACGATCAGTTGTTATTGTTTACTTGATAGCACGTTGATAATCACGTGATGATGGTCAAACGATCACAGGGCCTCTCTAGTGATGAATCTACTTCATTTCGCTAAACGAAAAAACATTGCCAATTCAAAACATACCACCAAGTGCTGTCATAGCTATTATTACTGGGTTCGAACGTTTGTGAGAATGATTTCCACTATTGGATGCATATCGTGGCTTTTGGCGATGTCCATTGATTCGACACAATGGGCGTAATTCACGACTATCCCATGATAACTGCAATCAGGTGTTCTTCGTTGAATTCAAAACTTACGCTAGACTTGCACTTGTATAAAGATAAAATTTCAAATTTGATAATTCGGTAAAGATGTTCAGATAATAAGATTATTCAAAAAGTTTTCAAAATTAAAAAAAAAAAAAACTTAGAATATACGAGTGTAGTTTTAAATCAAATGCATTTTGTTTGCCTATATGTGCGTTATTACTGTTGACAAACGTGTACTCTTTGAAAGAAAGTTTCTTCAAAAAGCAAAAGTTGCCAAAAGCGAAGCTCATAAGCTGATTGGTCGGAAACACACGATTATATTTGTTATGTAACTATGATATCACAGGAGTTTTTTAAACTGGTAAGCTAGAAGCACGTGATTATAGGCTTTTATGTGACTATGACGTCGCATGCGTTTAGTTCATTGATCGACGGTATAATACGTAAGTACAGATTTTTTTTCTACTATTGCGATGTAGTCTGCGTAATTAACTCCGAGAATTCCACGTCTGATAAATTTTGATCCAAAGGTGACGCTGTATGTGCAGAAGCCCTAACTAATTGCAGAAATTATATTTAATTCAATTATATTCATTTAGTAAGTAATTTAGGTATATTTTGGGAACACGAGTCTCTCACAATGAGAAAACTTAAACTATATACTGATCTAACATAACAAAAGGACGATATTAACAGGGATTACCTTCGTAACTCAGCACTATCTTGGATCAACAAGATATTTCTTCAAAATGATAAACTATACTGCTGTGTAAGAATTGAAATATCATGAAGGAATAATCAGAATTAAATGAAATTTAATGCACAACCGACTTGTATTAGTACAAATAAATGACGAAATCTTCAAAGCAAAAAAACCATATTAAGTGTCTTAAATCAGTATTTGGTGTAGCCACCACACGCTGCTATACGATGTGGCATGGAGTCAAACAGATTTTGAATGCCTGCTTGTGAAAGAGAATTCAATATTGCTCGTATGCGCAGCAAAAGTTCGTCTTTTGAAGCTGCAGGACGTGGATATCGAGCGAGACGCCGACCAACCAAATCCCACACGTGCTCAATAGGCGATATATTTGGTGAATAAGCAGGCCAAGGAAGAAATTGCCTGTGTTGGGCTGAACAGAAGTCTCGAACAGTCTTTGCAACATGTGGGCGTGCATTATCCTGCAGAAAGATAGCTCTAGGAAGCCTTGGAAGAAGGGAATGACTTCGGGTTGTAGCACTAGCTTACCTGTTGCTATTGAGATTACCCTAAATTCATAGCATATTGGATCGTCCAAGATACGAAATCGCACCCCAAACCTTGACTCGATTGTTAGGCCACTATGTCGTTCGATAACGCACTCTGGAAGGCAGCGTTTACCGGCATAGCGTCTAACATGAATGCGGTCATCATGGAACCACAAATTGAAGCGTGATTCATCTGAAAAAACAACTTGGTGCCAATCAGCTTGCGAGGGTCTGTGCTCATGAGCCCATTGCACACGCAGCCGTCAATGGTTTGCCGCGAGGGCGATCCTGTATAACGGAACCCTTGCACGCAATCCACGATGCAGCAGACGTCGACGAAGCCGACATTAGTACCTGAGCAGTAGCCAACTGGTGACTTCTGAGATAGCTGTAGGATACCCAAACCTACGTCCTTCGATGTTAGCCACTATGTCGTTCGATAACGCACTCTGAGGCAGCGTTTACCGGCATAGCGTCCTATACGCATGCTGCATCGCAACTGCATCGTGCAGTGTCATGCCATTGCACCGCGTCAAGGGCGAGGATCCGTATAACGGAACCCTTGCACGCAATCCACGATGCAGCAGACGTCGACGAAGCCGACATTAGTACATGTAGCAGTAGACCAACGTGGTGCCAGCTGTCTGGAGAAGCTGTACGGTCATTCACCACCATGCGGAGCACTAACGTCCCCTTCCGTCCCCCACTGCCAGTTTTTCGAGTTGTTCGGTGCTCGTCGGTTCATTGCTTCCAAACTCCCATCACTGTGGAGCTGTTCCGCTGCACACGAGCTCCTATTGCGCGATAGGAAAATCCTCCATCCTTAAGGGCGATAATCCTCCTCCGTTCAAACTCCGTAAGTTGTTGAAATTTCTCCTAATTTCATCGTGGAGACATACTTAGGTCTCACTAAACGTTCGCCACTAACAAATAGTCATTAACTATTTTCAACGTCCCACTACAGCCCTCTATTTATACGCTTTCAGCATCAGTTCAGAGGGTTCTGCGCACGCCACACATGCGCGGTGGCTCTGAAACTTTATTATTTTACTTAACATCCTATAATTGATATTTGCTGTAAAGCTCATTTAATTCTGATGATTCCTTCAGGGTGTTGCATTTTTTTTTTTACAAATAGCTATGTATAAATCTATACTATTGACCTCTATTCTCCAACTCTGCATGTATTATCTCGGGAATGAATTTTTTTCAAAAATGCTCTACTTTGTGGCACGCTGAATCATATTGTTAAATTGGTTTGGCACGTCACAGCTAAAAGGTAGTCGACCTCTGCTCTATAGTATAAATTTCGCATAATAAAGTCGCACGTACTGGCAACACGAAGGCTATTGCTGATGGACTTCGTGATTTTAAATCACGATCAATAGATGAAGATGGCACATTTCAGTTGGTACTTCACGCTTTTTATTTCTACACAAAACTGCATGAGAAATTTGAGTTTTAACTCTATTTTACATTCAGTAATTCCCAATATTTTGCATAAAATTTCCCCATTGAATCCAAGTGACTCAATCCAAGAAACACCATCCACGATGCTGGCGGCCATTATCATTGCCTACCATGCTCTTATTATCAATTACTAATAGTAACGAATGGATTATTATGAAAGAAACTATCAATAACACATGTCTATAAAATAAATTAGGCTTACCTTTCCAATGGAATGCAAAGTTCCTGTTAAGATCTACACCGCGGCAAAATAACATCAAGCCTCTTCTTGATTTACGCCACATTCTGTTCTAAAATGGCAAAAGGAAAATAATTTATAGTTTCATATATAATCTTTGTTTTCTTACGCAATTATTTTTCAGCTTTAATCAATAATAATAAAAGTGCAAGTACATCCTTAAAGAATATTTAGTTTTTGTCGGAAGTCTTGTTATAGAATTTTTGTACATATATTCTTGCGTTTCAAATATCTGAAGTATTCGCATAATTTACTTTCATATATAATTCTGTTATATCTCCTAAAGAAATTAATTTTTTTTATAAGCTTACCATACGTCCGGGATTAACACGAGCAGTTCTGGTTTTTTTGTTGTTGTATCCGGGGTTGTGCGATAATGTCCAGAATTTCGAGAATGTAATGGAGGATTTCTTAATGGCTGGCGAAGATTTAAATTTCAGATCTATATTTTTACCATTTCATTTTTAAATATTTTCTTATTGCTGAGTATATTCAATAATGTAGTTCTGAAATTGGAAGTTAATGCGATGGCAGCAACAGAAGTATTTCAGACATATTTAAGAGGGAAAAATTTACAAATTTATACCATCTTATACCATAGAATTGCTTCGCAATCTAAAATAAAATGATTTTAGAAGCAAAAGTTCTCAAGCGTGTGTGGGCGACTTTTATATATATAATTCTAATATCCAGTAATTAGGAGTTGTAAAGATAAGGTTGTTAATAAGATAAGTCATACAGAAATGAAATCAGAACATTTAATAGTTTTTGTAATTGCTCCATATTTCTATTTCTATTTTTATTTTATTTCGTTATAAAGACATTGGTGCAATGAGAAATGAGGAAATATAAACATAGAAATACAATATTCCAAAACTTTATAGTTTGTTGAGCAATTTATCAAAAATTATTTCAAATTCCTTGGAAAATGTTAAAAAGAGATTAAGTAGAAACTTACCACAGAATGGCTGTATACATATCCATCCGGATTAACTACAGGCAAAATGTACCAGTCAAAGGAATCAACTAATTCTTTCACTTCGGGATTGTTATCATATTCAGAAACAAGCTGGAAAACACATCTTTATATTAAAGAAGAAACACATTATGTAAATATTTTTTTGTTTTGAAATTTATCTATTCTTTAAAATTACGTATTTTTTCCCATCCTTTCATCTAGATTTTAACGATGGGTGAGTGATAAAAAGAGGGCAATCAATTTATTATACCTCTCTCCCGACTTTTCCTCATATTGTAAAGAATTAGCATGCATATATGATCCGATTTGATCAAGAGAGGGCGGTGCAGCATGAAGGATGATTTCTTTTTGAGTTGAAACAAGTAGTATAAAAAAAAGTTCAGTCGATTCCTAAACTGAATTACATTAAGGGTTATCCACTACGTTTAAAAAAATGTATTTGAAATCAAAAGAAAATTCGTTAAAAAATGTACTGGCGCCATCTGTTGCAGGTAGCTCTAACTATGTCAGAAATAACGCAGATTAAATTTAAAAAATAAAATTTAATGAATTGATATTTGAAAAAACTGTATTAACATCAAGTGTCCCCCACTACAAGTTTAAAAAAGTACATTGGAACTTCAAGGGATGAATAAAAATAAATTTATTGACGATTGAAAATTTGACATATATAAATAAGGGAAATGTGGATCTAGCATATTCTTCAAAAAAATGTCAAATTTAAAAATGCAATTTAACGTAACACAAACAGCCAAATAAAGTGTTTTAAGTACTTTCTTTTATAAATAAACTTAAAGTAGTAAAATAATTGCATTGTCGTTTGTCTGGCGGTTGTATTAAAATAAAAAAAGATCATAATTATTAATATAAAACATTATCAAAGCTGCTGTTAAATAACGATATAATGTATTTGAATTTAGAAACTTGAAAGAATAATGATTTGATGTTTTAAATACAAAAAAAAAAAAAAAAAAAAAAAAAAAAAAAAAAAAAAAAAAAAAAAAAAAAAAAAAAAAAAAAAAAAAAAAAAAAAAAAAAAAAAAAAAAAAAAAAAAAAAATAAATTCATTTGTTATGTCAATGAAATTCGAAACTCATTGCGCCAAGTTGAATCAAAATTAAACATTTTACTTATTTTAAAAAGTTACTCCAAAATGGTTTATTTCAAAAATCTCCAAATCATATTTAACATTTGAAAATATTTCAGTAATAATGAATTCTAGGTTCGTTTATATATATATATATATATAATTCGAGCGAAACAAGTCGCAAAATTTCATGTTATAAAAAAAGAACTAATTAAAATAATGTTTTTTTCGGTATAAGTTTAAACGGTATTTATGTATTATACCGTCGACCACAGTTTTGCTGAATTGAAAAAGGTCGCCTAAGCAGCCATCGTTACTATCGTGTTTGAACAAAGACGGAAATGGTTTTCCATTGTTGGCAGCTTATCGCGGCATTTGGCAACGTACTTTGCTTTAACGAAAATGTGGTTGACGGTATATATAACATTTAAGCAAAATGTTTTACAAAAAAGATTTTTACACACACTTTTTGGAAACTATACATTTAACCCATGCAAAACAAAAGAAATTAAAAAAAAATACACAATCTCTCATTTATTTCAATTTTAAAATACTATTTGAATTCTTAAACATATGTTCTTTACGATAAGCAAAAATGTTACATACTTTAATGGCTTTTAAATCTCTATTTTCACCAGATCTTCCAATGGAAATTATTGAAGTAATATTTGGATTCTTGTCTGCAAGTTCATCGATGTATTTGTGAATCTATGTAAATAAATAAAATAAATAACAATTTTAACACCACTTAAAAATATATTGAACTCCAACGTAAGAGTTTTTTCCTTCATTTAGTCTACTTAATAGAATAATGCAACTTCAAATATTAGTTACAAAAATTATTATATTTTACATTAAAATAACGAATTTCTCGCAGAAAAGACAGTAATACGAGTATAAACTAATAGTTTAGTTTTATCTTTGACGATAGTTGAATGATATTGGGTTAATGAAGAACATTTTGAATAGTACATTTTAAGATTGTGTGTGTGTGTTTTGGCTCATCTAATTTAATTACAATTTTCCGTGTTTCATTGGCGTAGGATCTCTTAATTTTGAGCCACGGACAAGGATGACACCTCTCTGAACTTCCACATCACGCCTTGACAGATTGAACGTGCCTCAGCGGATTCTCAGCAGCACTAGGTTTCGCACCTGTGACTCGACAACACCGGCCACGAGTTTGCGACCATGATAGCTTGGCTATCCTGCCTATTTGTTTCAAAAAGATAATTATTTATTTCCCATTTATCAAAGGCCCTCGGGGGGGGGGCTCACTTTCTTTAGGTGAATACGGTTGTCACAATCCCGAGATGCCCTAGTCATCTTTTCCTTTTCCCAAGGGGTTTACCGTCTTTGGTAAACATGGGTGTCACGACCCCGGAGTACCCTAGTGATCCTTCTCTATTTTCGACCCTTTTTGTAATTTAATTCAGCAATTCTTTCTTTTCCCGTCGAGACACTTTTTTTAAACAAATGTTTGGTGCAGCATAACCAGAATTGGCTCTTGTGCCAATAAATCCTACATCACTCACCCACTCACTCTCAACCATTTATCAAAGTTAAATCAACCCATAGGTAATTCTTAAGAGAACATTGGTATTAAGTACAATACTTCAAAAAAAAAGTTTACTTTTCTGTAAAGTCATTTAGTTTTGAGTTCAGTATTAAAGCAGTGGTGTAAATATTTCTTACAAACTTACAAGCTTAAAAAACTGATGCAATATATTGTTAAATAATATATAATTAATTTTCTTGAATACCGAACAACTGTATTGTTCAAAAATACTTCAACATTAAATGTTATACTGATTGATTATAAAATTTACGTTAATAATAAAAATTTTTGCATAATAAATTAAATTATTTTATAATTCCCTAATGAAAAAAAAATTACCATTTAGAGAGCAAAGCAGCTTTAAAAATAGTTATAGAAACTTTGTTGTTCATTTAACTATATTCAGATAAGACTTCCATAATTTGAAAGGACGTTTAAAATATAAATTATTAAATAATTATGCAAAGATTCACTGATAAAGGTAACTCAAAATATCACAATAACGGAAAACATTTGTTTTGAAGTCAATAAACTAGGTTACACAAGTCTTTGTGAGAGAGCTCTGATATCAGAGTACGAAAGTTAGAGGCTGGTTCAAAGACCAAATTTCAGTCCAGTTTGTCACTTATAAAGTGAACCGAAATTTTGTAATCAGTTTCCGTCTGAAAACGTCCTATGGTTGGGTTTTTTCGGATGTTTTGATTGAAGAATCGGAGGTAAATTTCAACAGACACGTACAGGAAACTTCGTGAAAACTTGTCAGTCAAAGCACTGATTTTAAAGAAATTTTGATATTGCGTTTTTGCTAATTTTAGTTCAATTTACAGTTCTAATTAGTTTGTCATGACATTCCCCAAATTTATGATAAAAATAAAAATCTTATGTAAAATATATTGTTATTGGGGAGGTTAAAATTTAACAAGTTTTTATTTAACTTGCAATGTATATATGTAATTTGTTCGGGTGGAATCTTGCAACTCAATTTTGAAGCTGATATCTTCAACCGGTTGAGCTGAAATTTTGTATATTCGTTAAGTTTGGATGACAATGCATGTTTTGACCATTTATATTCCGATATTGCAATTAGTTAAAAATATATTAATTAAAAACCTTAAAACACATAATTGTGGGGCTGTTTATTCCGCTGTGCTCGGCGACGCAAAATAAAGAACTAAAAGGGGATTTTTTTTTTGGAATTTTGACGTTTTTAAAACAGCGGTCTAATTTTTTAAAATAAAACTCAGACAAAAATAATTAAAAATTGGGCTGTTTATTCCGCTATGCTCGGCGACGCAAAATAAAGAACTAAAGGGATTTTTTTTTGGAGTTTTGACGTTTTTAAAACAGTGGTCTAATTTTTTAAAATAAAACTCAGACAAAAAATAATTACAGAATTGGAAAGATAATTTATTTTGACACGGTACGGTATAACTTTTTTTTTTACAAACTAATAATACTTGTATTTTTTTACGATTTTTTTAAAAATGAGTCAAAATTGATGCTTTTTTATGAAAAGGACGTCTTAATTGTTGCGCATAAATTTTTTCGGTTAAATGAATCGACATTCCGTACTAAAATAGCTCATGCTTTGCTCTTTTAGAATCAGTCATTTAAAAAATAAAATGCCAAATTTTTTTCTTACGATTTTTCAAAAAATACTCAAAATTTTAACTAAACACTTAATAACTTCGTCATTTATGAAGATAATCTCACGAAATTCTTTTTTCGTGGGTAGAACAATATTATTAAAGATCTCTACGAAGATTGAAAAAATTGCTCAAAAATTACGGACTTAAAAAAAAAGTTGTGTTTTTCGTCTAAATCTTGCGACAAGCTTTTATATCATATAAATTGTATAATGACGTTATAAGTTGATAGTAAAAAAGTTTTAAATGAAAAGTTTATTTTATTCATTTTAGCGCGCTTAAGTAAAAGCTTGTTTTTAAAAAAAGTTTTTACTTTTAATTTATTCTTCAAAAACTCATACGCATTTTCCTTCTGATTCTGTGAACATTTTTTCTATTATTTATATCTGCTTATATCAAGCGGAGTGTCCGACTTTGTTTAAGGCAGTCAATAGGCATCATAATTTGAAATCCGATTTGTGATGAAGAGGTTGTCTCCTGAGACAGCAACACTATCCTAGATTTAAGTCACATGAATGAGTGAGTGTTTATTACCATTGCATCATAAAGCACCACGAAGGGCTATTGGCAATGACCCTCGGTCAAGTAACAAGGTTGAGCTGGCATCTCTATAATACCACACCACACCAATGGGAGGACTTTGAGTCGCGACAGATTTAAAGTGCATTAGCTCATCTACACGGTGGTTCTATAGTGGCACTAGTGCTCCAGCTCATGAAAGCCGATCACAAGTTCGTGACCATATCCACTAAGTCACATGCAGGAAATAGAGAAGATATATTTTACCTTATTAACCTTTGCTCTCTCTCTGAAGATAAATTATCATTTAGGATTACGATGTGAACTCTCTTACGAGTTCGTTGAGTTTGCATTTACTGACAACCATGCCATTGTGGTTACGATATGTACTCAAAAGCATTTTAGACTGTACTAAAAACAAACGTTTTTTGAAATGGAATAATTAAATTTAACAATGTTTCTGTATTTTTTTTTAAATAAAGTATTTTTCTAATTTTTTTTACGTAACATTTTTTATCACAAAAAATAAAAAAATAATTTACATCCATTATTTGTTCTTGGCGTATGATAAATATTAATAAAAAAATAAACAATCCATAATTCTCATATCTAGTGATTTCCTATTCTATAGTAATTTTTCTCATCTGTTACAGTATGGAGTTTCAGACTGAGCTCATTATAGGGTTAAGTAATTATATGCATAAAAAGGTGGATCTGTATTTGGCGTAAAACAAAATTTTTTTTGTGGGCTTTTACGAAGTTCACGCACAATCACACCATTTGTGTGTGAATATAAACATATTTCACATTTACATATTTAGATTTACGACAACCTTTTTAATTTTTAAGTTTTAAAAATATAAATTCTTCAGTATTATTTCAGTTGCGTCTTTTCCCTGAAGTCAAATTTTTTGGAGAAAATAAATAAGCCCTCCCCCTTCTTTCTTTTATACAATTTCTATCTCATTAATACACTATATATAAACTAAGTGGCGCAACAGCTCATGAGGACCAAGGCATACTGTGCCCATCTCAGTTTAAGTGCCCTTGGGCGCTGAGGTGCATGAGATTCTAATACACTATATTTCATTCAAAATCTTTCAAAAATAATCGGAATAACGAATTACATTTCATTACTAAAAATTTATTCCAAATGTATCGATGTTTTCAAAGGTAACCTGTACTTACGCACACATAGTAAGTTTTATACTTCGTATATTTTCTGAAAAAGTATTTATAAAAAAAATTAGTGAACCAACACTATATTGCATTTAATTTTTCAATGAATCTTGTAAAAAAATAAATTCAATTATTTAATAGTTCTACTTTAATGGTTCTATTTTTTTTAGTATTTCGGGAATATTTTTTTAAAAGAAGCCATTTAGGGCAAAGAAATGGATCTACGTTAAAAGTGCCCGTTTTGAGAATCCATAACTTTAGAGTAGGAAAAAAAATATGAGCACCTACTTCTTCCAATCGCTTATAACTTGAGAAAAAAGCATTGCTATCTCGTCCAGTCAGAAAGGAAGGCATAGCCATCTCCATCTTTCTTTCATGATGTACCTATCAATAGAAATATCTATGTATGTACTTTTCAGGAACAAGTAAACATACTTATAAGCGATATAAAGATATACGAAATGAATAGATACGAGAGATATTACATACAAGAGTGTTTGTTAGTATGTTGCAATTAACAGATTCAAACTTTTAGAAATTAAGAAATTTATTGGTCTATTATTAAAAAGTAATAGCGTTTTACTGCAAAGAAATACATCTCATAAGCTCACACAAAAGGGAGGTATGTGTTTTTACTTTTTTCCTTAAGGCATTTGTCTATTAGTCATTTCGAACTCATGAACGCAATGTTAATATTTTGAACATTCTATTTTTCTCCTTTAGTCTATTCTAATTGTTTAAAAGAATGTTTTTAAAGAAGAAGAAATAGTGAAGAGGTTTTTGCAAAAAAAAAAAAAAAACACTTTCTCCAGTTTTTTGAAAATATTTTTCCCAAAGGAAAATCCCATAAGAGTAATCAAAACAGATTTTTAAATGCTTTAAGAGAATTAAAAATTTTACAGAAATTTAATTTCATGTAAATTGATAATTATTAATTATATTTATTATTTTTTTGCTGTTATGGAAGCATTTTGCATTCAAATCGATGTCTTATTCTAGGTTTGCGAAGGAAAATTTGATTATCTCAAGGACACAGAAATCTACACGGGAGGGCAAAAGTAAAGGAAGAAACATATTTTTGCCGATTTTTCACTCACATACACAAAAGAAAATTATTGAAATGCTCCAAATGCAATTTGGTATGAAAATACTTATATTACTAATAGAAGGATACTAAAAGTTATGGTACTTCTCTCACGATCATGATTAATACTCATGAAAACATAAATAGTTCAAAAATGATGCAGTAAAAGGGCTTTTGTAAAGATTTTAATATGGAGTGTGATCACCAAGGCATCATTGCAGTTCTCACAACGAATTCTCAGGCTGTTCACAATACTGTGCATGAGCTCTTTTGGGACAATAAATCCCACTCTTTACCAAGACACTTATTGGCTCAGGGAGTATTCTGGAAGAGGTCTGGCGAGCTGTATTTACCCAGCCAAGAGCTTCTCAGATATGCTGTATTGGATTAGTCTAGATATCTGGCTGCCTACTTCATCCTCTGAATATCCTCGATCTTGAGGCAATTGTCGACCAGCCGAGCCCTGTGTGGACGAACGTTATAGTTAATGAAAATGAATTGGGAGCCAACTGTTCTTCTGAAAAGTTTCATACAGTTAGGTAAAATCTTATCCCTATGTCTCAGAGAAGTCAAGGCGTATCCCTGAAAGATTTGCCCGTCCATCATCACGCTGGCTAGATCATAGCACCACCAACCCCTACAAAGATCCACTTTTATGTTGTTAGAAAGATAGTACCGAATTTTTGTTGTTCTCTCCATATGTGAATACGTTGAGAATCAATGCACAGATTGATTCTCCATTCATCAGTAAAGAGAACACAGACCAACCATTTACATGCCCAAGGATGCTGCCGTCTAAACCATGTCAGGTGGGATCTCCCGTGACTTGAATATGGGGTAAGCTTGCTGGTATAATGCCATTCTCTCATTAAGCATTCAGTAAGCTTTGCAAATAAAAATAGAGATACAGGAAGCAGTGAAGAGCTCATTTGCGGGTTGAGTAGCTGTCGTTCCTCTATTGCACCCCTTGGTGTTAAAGTCAACTAGTGGACATCCTGACTTGGGGCGACTCTTGTACATCCTGTAATTGATCTTCTGGACATTGTTCCAGTTACCTGTAGTTAGATCCATAATCAAGATATGGAGCTATCTTGCTACCACGTGGGATTGGCATGATTAGATTGACAGCATCAACTGTTGTCAATCTTAATCTATATTGTTTTTATACCATCGTTTCAAAGTTTAAAAAATAATCTTCAGAGACACAAAAAAAGCTAAAACCTCTTAGAGTAGTGTTTGGAGTTTTTGTCCCTTGAGTTTTCTTAATTTATATGAAATAAAAGAAAAAAAATGACCGAATTTGGTTGGATAATTTTGAAAGGCATCTTTTGCTTACCACAATTTTCCTTAAAAACAATTAATTTTGGTAAATTTCGGGAAAATGTGTGTTCTTAAATTTTGTACACCAGTGTAGTAGATGAGTTTTAATATTTAAACATAATAATACATGGTGGGGAAAATAAAAGTGGCCCGGACGAGTGAATACGATTTGACGTGAATCTGTGTTAGTGTGAGTTAAACCATGACAATCCATTTATGACAACATTAATTGAGGAGGGAAAGCCTTATAGTTATTTCCAACAGGATGGTGCAACTGCCCATACATCCAACCAAACTATGGATCACATTTACACAATCTTCACTCCTGACCGAGTTGTTAGCAGAGGTCAGTCTGATCTCAGCCCTAGAGGGTTACCAGGTCACCTAATCCGTCTGCGTGTGATTACTTTTTGTGAGGATACAAGTCTAAGGTGTATCGCAACAACCCTCATAGTCTTCAAGAGCTGCAGCAAGACATTTCTGATGAAATTACACGGATTCCAGCAGTCCAGCTTCGATCTGCCTACTACAACTTGCTGACCATAGCCCAGGGGTACCAAGAGTAAATGGTGGTCATTTTCAATAGCTACCATAAGACCATTAACGAATTCTCTTTTCCCTCCGGTGACGTGTTTCTTTGTAACCTTAAACTCTGTTTTCCGGGACACTTTTATTTGCTCCACCTTGTAGAACGTATAAAATGTTAAATTAATAAATTCTTAAAATATATGTGCTGGTTATACCTCTCTACATCAAACATGAGGATAGTTCTAGGTATTTTCTTGGCTATTAAATATTGCTCTAAGAAAGGTATCTTTTCTGGCGCAACCATAACATCCACTGCTTGATTCACAACAGTTGGGGCTTTCCAAAAATCTAACTGAAAAAATAGTTTCACAATTAAAATTATTTAAAAAAAAAAACATCTCTACCAAGCATTCGTGTCTTATAGAGATAGATACTGGTGAAATTACGAAAAAACATTGTTATTGTCAAATGTACAAACACTATAGATACTGCAAAAATACGAAATATTAAAGTGTACATTAAATTCAGATTTCAATGCATTTACTTGCAAATCATCTTTCTCCGCAAGATGTCTCAGGTTCTCTAGGTCTTCTTCATCTATTGGAACCATTCGAAATACTGAATATCTGAAAAAAAAAGCAATTTCATTTTAGCGTTAAAAAATCAGTCACAGAAAATATAGCAACAACCATATATAATGAGAAACAAACCAATTGTGTGTTTAATTAATACACATAAATGGAAGAAAATCTTTCTTCACAATGTAGATTAAAATCCTTCGTATATTACAAAACTGTTTCTTAAGCCAACTCTTCACCACTTAGTTACAAAATAAGCTTAACAAGAAAAGTTTTTCTGTTATAGTTCAAATGAATTTCTAGATTTCTACAAACTTTTGCTTGTAATTTATAATTACGAACCAGAGAGTGAGTGTTAACTTCACATTGGGAAGTAACACGAACTATTGGCGATGGACTTCGTAATTTTGAACTTCGTTCGAATGAGGAGAACAACATTTGGACATTCCCTTGTCCAATATGCCACACCAAGCCAATAGGAGGACATTGAGCTATAACAGATTTAACGTGCCTCTTCTCTACACGGCGGGTCTTTAGTGGCTCTAGGGGACGCACATCAGCCTAATACCATACCCAATAGCCATGGGCAAGAGAGTTAAGGCATTCATAGTGTGGGTTCAATCAGAGACTGCCTTAATGTTACGGAACAGAAATTGGGTGGAAAAAGTGCTTGCCTGTGTGGTTTGCAGAGTGAGAATATAATTTAAAAATAATAAAGGAGACAATGAAAAAATAAAATGAAAATTTAGAAAATGGTCATTCGCCACGAGGGGAATGACGCAATTAATTACTAGGAGGCGGGGATGAGTCCAGAAGGATAATTCTGGGCCTCTTAGCATTGACATTGGGATTGTAATTTTCAAGATTTAAGATATTAGAGTTATTAGAATTTGGTAGATTATCAAAAAATTTAATTGTCAATTTTTGAATATATTTCTTAAAAGGATAAATGTTAATAGCTTTGTAAATATCTATTTTTAGTGTATCTACAAGCCTTAGTTATATTCCTTAATTAATATTGTACCAGAACTTAACAAATTTAAACTATTTTCAAATCTGATAATTGTGACTTTGCTCAAGTAAAAAAAAAGTTTAGTTGTATAATCTTGTATTTCTTCTCTCTCTCTCCTATTTTATTCCACTCGATTTGAATGGCTTCACTTCAATAAAGTAATACTAAAAGCATCACGAGAGTTATTGATGACAGCTCTCATAACTTTGAACTAAGGGAAAACATGTCCAACTGGTACATCACACTCCTGATTTCCACACTACAGGAAGACTTCATTAGTCTAGTGGTCACGAAAGCTAGCTCGCGCGCGCGAGTGGGTGGCATTAATTCTGTTGAGACGTTGGTTCGAGGTCTAATGCCCCTAAGGATCCATTGTATGGAGGCGATGATGCACGTTAAATCTATCGAGGCTCAAAATCCGTAATCGTGAAAAAATTTGGCGAGTAGGATGGGTGTTAGTTCATTCCCCCTCTCCCAACTTCCCCACCACACCAACGGGAGAACATTTGAATCTAAACATATTTAATGTACATAGGTCCCTCTACACGGCGGGTTTTTAGCTGTACTAGACTCGAACTCATGACACGCCAGCCACGAATTCGTTACCTTGACTATTAGCCTTCCGCGACAGAGTCACAAGAGCATTAAGGATTAGTTTTAATTTTAAATCTGTGTAGATATGTGAACAGGCCCTGGTTAGATAAGAACAGAGTAATAAATAGAAAGTATTGATATCAATAAGCATTCCTTGATTCGAAAGCCAGTAATAGAATCCGTTTGGTATTTCTCAAAAATTTCTACCCCTAGTTCATGCATTCTAATTTATATATAGATTATATATCTGTATATATTAGGTATAGGCATAGTTGTATACATTACATATATGCGTGTGTGCATAGGTTTTATTTTCTAAATATATTGTTAATCCAGATCTAATCACGACTTTCAATGGAAATTCTTCGTTCTCTCATGGGTTTTGTGTGTGATTGTAGTCTTCTCTGTTAAAACTAAAAAATTCTATTGTGTGTGGCTCACCTTATCTGTATTATAATAAAAATTGGCTATTATATCAGTTTGTAGTACCTTTTTTCCGTTTTGTGGCGTACACAAGGGGGGTGTCCTAGGGGTCCTCAAAGTCCTTGAGTTTTTTTCGATTGATGATAATCCTATATATATGTTACCGGCAAAGTATGAAATGCCGGCATTCTATTCAATGCCGGACGTTTTTAGGCAAAGTATGAAATATGAGATTTATTACATACTTTGCCTAGGTATTCTATAGAATGCCTAAAGCTATTTAGGCAAAGTATGAAAAAAGGCCATGATAAGGATATTATATCAATAACTTACATTCCTAAAAGTACAAATGTTATTCTGACAAAATAAAGAGACTGCCATTAAAAAAATTGTTAAATTGTGATTTCGCATATACTTGTATTAAAATTCCTTCAGAAGTTCCAAGTTGATAGAAACCATCCTATTTCTCACTCATTACATGTGATTGGCATTCGGGGGGGGAAAAATCAAAGTTTGTACTACAGTAAATTTAAAAAAAATAATTTTCAGTTTTTTCTGGCAAGTTTCACGTAAGTGGATGTACACTTTAATATCATAACGTATAACATTTTTGTATTTGGTTGAAAGTTCTTTTAGAATTTTACCACATCCCCAGAATCCAGAATTTAATTTTGCTCTTAACTAATTTAATTCCTAGAACAAGTTCACATCGTCAAACTGGGTGTTAAAATTACCGGTGGCAATTGGTATCGCCTGCATGGTGCCGCACTAAAAAGGGATACCAGCCCTTGGGGAATGTACTAGGTCTGAAAATGGTAAAAATACCAATCTGCAGCCCGATTGGGGGAAAAAAAGAATCCGTGACGTAATACTGTATAACAGTTCTTCCCAACAGTTTTCTCTTCCGGGCCGGTCAAAGTTTTATAATTTTACGGCGGCCCACTGAGGGTGGGACGTTGATTATTTATATTTTAAATTGTTTTGATTTTATAATTTAATTGTATTTAAACATGCCTTCAGAGTAAAATTCAGTTGCACCAAAAAATAATTATAAAGTGATTTTACATAAAATATAAAGTGATTTCCATGGAAAGTCACACAAACACGAGAAAAATACACCCCAGTAAATATAATTGAAATAATTTAATGCTCCTTGAGTGGCCTGATACCCTTTGATCCACGGACCAAGGTTTGGGGACTGCTGATTTATGGTACTGACGCCTTCTTTAACAGTTAAAAGAGTTTTTTCCCGCAAACATCACATCATAGCTATTCAGCAACCAATAGTCCCTAGGTTCCTTCTTAGTAGTCATTTTAGCAATTTTTATATCAGTTATTAACTTCTAGTAAGTAATTTCAATTAAGAAAAAAACTTTTTTTTGGAGCATCAACTTGAATTTTGGGCATTTAACCGTTGAATAGTTGTTTCATGTCTATGGACCATGGATCGGCAACCTTTTAGCAGTTGCGTGTCAAACCAATCTACCAATATGATTCAGCGAACCACACAGAGTATTTTTGAAACAAATCAAAAATTTACAAATTTGTTGAGAAGTGCCACTGAGAATTGCACCATGTGCCACATGTGACATAGGTTGCCGATCCCTGCTATAGACCATGGCACCTTCTCCCACACTGTAGCTTGCTTCTCCATTTTAAGGTAGCACAGGA
Source organism: Trichonephila clavata (assembly GCA_019973975.1). NCBI lineage: Eukaryota > Metazoa > Arthropoda > Arachnida > Araneae > Nephilidae > Trichonephila > Trichonephila clavata. The sequence goes on from BMAO01004048.1 coordinate 322,526, forward strand.
AAAACCAATTATTTGTTGAACAAGTTTAAGTAAAATTGAGTATTTTGACATTTCCGAACAAACAGCAATGAACAACTAACAGATTCTGAGCCTGAAATACGCGTTACAAGTTTTATGTCTTGCCAATTGACAATATTCGAAATGAATCTGAGATGTATTTCATACTTTGCCGGTTTCTCATTAGGCATTCTATAGAATGCCTAGGCAATGTGGGAAATAGGAATCATTTCATAGATTGCCGGCTAGATTCAGGCATTTATAGAATGCCGGATTTCATACTTTGCCGGTAACATATATATAACGTAAAATTCAATTAAGTACTTGTAATTAACAATTTGTTTTATTAATTAATGCTAATTATTAATTTAATAATCTATTTTTTACTGTTTTTTGTTAATAAAATCGACAAAATCAGATGAATCAATTGGTGTTGTCTTGAGGTATGATACAAGTTGGGGGACTTTCGACCATGGACCCCCCTCCCTTGAAAAATTTTTGTGTGCACTACTGGTCACTAGTATTACATTTCCCGTTTATTTCGCGAATACCTGTTACCTTGTTTTGTCTCACAAGAAGAGTGCAAGGTTCTGAGGGCCACGGATTTAGTCCAAATTTTTAAGATGGTAGATTTAGTTTCTCTGCTGGATGAAGATATTACGGTTACAGGAGACACTTCTCAATTTTTTAGATATTCGCAATTGAAGATGCAATTCACTCGTTATATTCAGTTCTGTAGCAAACGTTTACATGTAATGGGCTTAGCGTATCAGCAACGGATCGGTGATCCTCGTCGTTAGAAACCGGGTTCGAGTCCATGGAGGGTAAATAACTTTTTTTTTCAATTTTATATCTATTTTTTTACATATAAATATACATAATGGAGTTTAAATAAATTGGAAATGATATGTCTTTAATGACTTAAAAAACCTTACAACAGTTTTATTTGTCCTTGTCATTCGTACAAGTACACACAATATTTATTACAAAATAAAAGCATTCCGCAAGAATAACACGAAGTTAACTGCCAGTTAATCGTGCTTAGAAACAATAAATTGAGAAAGAAAACAACAGATAAAACATTTATCAGGTTAACAGAATTAGTATATAAATACGACTAGCTTCTTACCCCTCCTTGTCCGCACAATGGTGAAACTTGTCATAAAAGTAAATGAAACAATTTCGAAAAGATTCTTGTGCGTTGAATTAGTACAGTATTGTTGCACCGAGTTTGTAACAAGTGAAGTACACCTTCAATTGCAAATATCTAAAAAATTGAGTAGTGGCCCCTATAACCATGTATCTTCAACAGGGAAACTAAATATATCATCCAACTAAATATACCAAGATCTTGCACTCTCCTTGTTAGAAGAATGAACTCTTTTAATGTCTGCACAAACAAAGTATTTTTAACAAATACTGTTTTAATGACAGTTCTCTCAGGATAGATCGGTTCAACAATACTGAATCCTTGTTTGGTAAGCTTGGTTTCCCCCTAGGGTTATCACGCCAAAATAACCCGAGACCAAGAGTTTAATTTTTATATTACTGTTTATCACACACAATTTCTAAGTAATGTAATGAGATTTGCAATCACCCAAATTATTACATACATCGAAAAGGTCTTATTTCTTTTCAGTAAGTATGTTTTTCTAAAACTGTTTAATTTTTTTCGTAAGCATTCTGTGATCAAGTTTGACCAATATAGGTCAATTTATCAAAGTTCAATTCCAAAATTTTTATGCGAAATTAGGTATAGCATTAATCAATATTGACACAATATTTTTCTCTAAAATACTGAAATTCGATGCAATTTATATATTTCTCAACAAATATCATTGTACAAATGTGTAATTACGCCGACGTAATTTCTCCGTGGTTTCGTATTCAGTGCGTGCAAGCTTCAATATACTTCAAAATCGAGGAACCTCGACCCCCCCCCCCTAAAAAAACAAATTAGTCTTCAAATCAAAATAGTTGATTAAATTTCAATAAGACATTTTTTCTCATGTTACGTTTTATTAAATCAGCAACATCATTTAGATCATTTTCAAAAATTAAGGTTTTCTAGATGTGACATTTTTTAGATTAAAAATGATATAATAACCCTTTACAAGGCTGTGGTAAGTATACTCTTACCACCGACTACATTAATAATTTTTAAATAGACATGGTAAACTCTTAAAATTTTTAATTTGTTCTGCCACCTATTAATAACCAGATAATTAAAAAAAAATTATAAACCCTTACCTTCTATTTGCTCAATAATAGGATTAAGAGAGATCAATATACTGAAACCATTGTTTCGTAGCGTGTTACCTTTAATTTATTTGTTTGTTTTTCGAGTAATGGGTTTATAAACAAATTGATTTTCCCAGGATTTTAAATATATATTATTGTTAGTAAAATATATGGAAATGGTGGCATCGAGTGCGAATCTTTTATTTCCTCATTGATCTAATAATTGGCAATTCCTTCATTTTGTGAAAATTGTGAAAGATATGGGCTCGCTCAAGGTCGACTAGGTTTCAGTCTTCGGCTAGCACGCCAATTCATTTCAGGATTTTCAAGTCGGAAACGAAAAAGACGGCCCAAAGCAATAAAAAAATGGTTCAAGACGAATTGAGAGATGGAATATGTTTATCAACTTTATTCAAATTATAGGGAGTATATACGGTCACTCAAAAAAGTATTGGGACACTTGGCATGCATAACTGTAAAGCCATTTATAAAAATATTCATCACATTAAAACAAAACGAATTAAGAAATATTTCAATATCTGGTGTACAGTAAATAAGGAAAATTTTATTATTATTATAATTTGATCTAGCTTTTCAAATATAACTCAAAGGAACACTGGTGTCAAAAAGTATTTGGACACTTCTGAAATGAGAAATTTAACAAATATACAGCGCATCAATGGAATTTAACTTCACACCACATTCTTAGACTAGAAGTTTTCACATAAACGTTTCAATAGATAAGATTATTTATATAAAAAAATGGTTAGAAACAAAGATATATCGGTTGGTGTGCGATATCTCGTAATAAGTCTTTGGAAAGAGGGGAAATCGCAGTTCGCTGTATTGGAAAAATCTTGAAATTGAGTAAGCCTATTGTTTTTAACATCATTGACAGTTTCAAGAAAACAAATAGTGTTGAAAACAAGCAAAGATTAGGGCGTCCAAAGATATTTAATGAACGTGAAGAGAGGTGGATTGTGAAAAACAAGTACACATTAATCCAAGAACTAGTTCAGTAAAAATGACTTTTCAATGTAAAAGTTGGTTCGTAAAATCAGTAAATCATGAAACTGTCAGAAATGTTTTAAGAAAACATGAGTATCATGGCAGAGTACCTTAAAGAAAGCCCTACATCAGCAAAACACATAGACAAGCTAGGTTGTCATATGAAAAATGATATAAAGCAGCCAACGGAATATTGGGAAAATGTAATTTTTGGTGATGAAAGCAAACATAACATTTTCGGATAAGATGGCAAGAAAAAAGTTTGGCGGAAATCAAATACAGCAATGCATGTCAAAAATTTACGGCCTACTGTCAAATATGGAGTGGGTAACCAAATCGCCTGCGACTGTATGACAAGCTCTGGTGGCGGGAACTTACATTTTATTGATGATATAATGAACAAATATGTCTATCTTGACATTCTCAAGAGAAATTTAAAGCAAAGGGCGAGCAAGCTGGGAATCTCAGGACATTTTAAATTGTACCAAGATAATGTGACCCGAAACATACTGCATATATTTGTAAGTTATGGGTCCTCTACCACTGTCCTAGTGTAACTAAGATTCCTGCACAAAGTCCAGGCCTTAATCGCATTGAACATGTGTGGGATTATTTGCCACGAAAACTATATGAGCATCACATTTCTAACTGGCAGGATTTAAGAAATTCTTTGGGCGAAAAGTGGATCAAAATCGATAGATCGTTTTGAAAAAAATTGATCCAATCCATGCCAAATAGACTTCGAGAGGTCATAAAAAAACAAGGGCGACCCAACAAGATATTAACTTCTCAGTTTGAATTGTTTTTCTTAATTTATTGGGAAGTGTTCCAATACTTTTTTTGAGCACGTTTTTTTTTTTAACTCGATTTCTTTTATTTTCAATTTTAAAATAATTGCATTAATGTATGAGAGTTTTGTGCAAATTATTATTTGTATTTACCAAAATAACATTTACTTTGTTTTGGGGGGGGGAGGGTTACATGTTTAGGAAAAATATTACTATAAGAATCAATGAACTGGTATTGTGTCCCAATACTTTTTTGACTGACTGTACATGCACGCATTCATTTGGGCTCTTCTAAGTTACGGCATGTGTGCACTACTTGCTATGTCCCATTATCTCTTTTTTTTCCTTCCAATTTTATGAAAAATATTATCGTCATCTATGAATGAAAAAGCCATATGTCATATACAATTCTCTTTCCAAGTTCGTAGTACTTATAAAACAATATCAAACAAAATAAAATTTATAAATATAAAACCGAAAAAAAGGCTTTAAGCTTTCTACTTTTATAACTTTTAGCAGGTGACGGTAAGTATACTTAACACTTACAAGTAATATAAAAAAAATTTAAAGTCAATTCCACTTAAGTCAAAAAAAAGAAAATTTTTATTTTAATTATTTTTTATTGAATAGTTACAATTAATATAAATATGTATTTACATGTGACAGAATCATAATATTAAGTGACAAAATAGAAAGCGATTTTCCTTGCAGTTTTCCATTTTCGTTCCTATATATGGTGTTGGACTATTTTTTTATTTGTTTGTTACTATTAATTAAAAAAAATAGTATTGTTATAAAAGAAATCACATTCTCAGAAATTAGGCTATTCCAGGTGGGATTCGAACCCAGAAGTCCATTGCGCTACAGGGACACAGCGAATGACCATCCTTTCTATATATGCTGTTGGACTATTATTTTTGTTTGTTACAATTTATTAATTTTTTTAACTTTGATTAATCAATTGATATTTTTAAAAAAACTGTATGAACATCAAGTGTTATCCACTACAAATTTAAAAAATGTATTTGAACTTGAATGAATGAAAGTAAGTATTTTATTAACGACTGAAAATTTGAATATATGTATATATATATATATATAGCGCTGGAACTGAAAAAATAGTAGGAACTGAAAAAATCGTCTTAAAAATCAAATTAATTTTAGGTATTAAACTAAATGAATTTCTTTTTATAAATCGATGCCAATCCAAAAAATATTTTACCATTACTAGAAGAAAAAATGGCCTCGTATGAAGGATTAAAAAAGTAAACTTAAGGCAATTTAATAAAGTTGGCCGAAGGGAAACTATTGCACATATATTCTAAGGTTTCATCTTTTCAATGATATATTGATTTAAAATAGTTTTTGAATTTATAGTCATCATATCAAGGTAATAAAATTAACACAAAATAATTTAATCGTTTATTATCTTTATCACTTTAAAGCAGAAGTGTCAAACTCAAAAGCTAATTTGGGCCAAACAAACTAAGTTTAACTTTAGGCGGGCCACAAAAAGATCAATATTCATAGAAGCGCAGGTTTATTTCGAAAAATGCATTATAATAAATATATATAAAAAAAAATTAGTGTTCATATCCTGACACTTGACATCTCTTTCTGCCGCTATCTTTCCAATTTCAGGAGAATTTTTTTTTATGCTATGTATTATTGTATGGGGATATATTGGCCAGGCCTCAAAAATATTTTCTGTGGGCTGCGAGTTTGACACCCCTGCTTTAAAGCCTATTAAGAAGACGTATAAAAATCCAAATTTTGAAGCCTACTTCCGTTTTATATAAAAAAATTAATTGAGCTGTGATCTCAAAAAAATATCAGAATCAACGCTAAAATAAGCTTATTTTTTGACAACTGTCGGATTAATATAGTCGTTTTGAGAATTCAACCTTTTCACTCTCTAAAGCTTTTCATATAGATAAGAATATAATATCAAAGGTTGATAAAACTTTTCACTTTTTTTATTTCAATTAGTCTGTTTCGAATTTTCACTGGACAGAGTCTTTAAAATAGAATGCTTATGCATTTCAAACTTCTTAATTATTATCATACATTTTGTGATTTTTGTTACATCTATAAATCAGACAGATAGAATGTAAGGATTTAGACTATTGGGATTCGAAAAATAATTCTCAGGCAATTTCATTTCCTCATATTAACATTTACGCAAGTTTAGTTTTTGTTTCCCTTATATTTAATCTTTTAAATAAAACTGAAAACTACAGTTTGTATGCAAAAGAAATAACCGATAATTTTTAGAAATATTCTTTTCTATTCCATTTTGACCAGTTTATGAATAAATATTTTGATATACTTCGTTATAAAAACGAAATCTTGAATATTTCATTGTATAAGTTTGTGGTTTTCGCTTTCAAAAATGCTATAAATATTATTTCATTTCTAGAAGAGAAATATTATATTTAGAATTTATCTCTTGGCAAAAACAATTATTGATTTTACTGAAAATCACAGATGCTGTTTAAATTATATAATCTGATTTATTTTCAGATCAGAATTTAGGTAAAAAGGTAAAAAGCAATAAACAAACAAAAATGCAAAGTGATTTATAATTATTTAATCGATAAATATCGACATAAATATTTAGATTAACTTCAACTAAAAATAAAGGTTCTTTAAAAAACAAACAAAATTTTAGAACTGGAATTCATTTATAACAAATAACCATCGAAAAGTAACCTGTAATCAACCAATTAAAAATTCGATTGTAAGCAAAATGTTTTTAAACAGCTAAACCAATGTTGGAAAACATTTCATCGACTTTGAAACTGTTAATTACTCTCAAAGTTCCCAGCCTCCTAAAGAAACATTACGTGAAAAAGAATGAATGTAAACAAGGGTTAATGACTTACCCCGCATAATGTTTCTGATTTTCAATTACGCTGGGCTGATTATCAAGGCAAAAATTAACCTTTATCAGTTGGAGAAGGCACAGGAGGACGAATCCTTTCATCTTTACCAGTTGCATGAAGAAGATCGTTAGGAAAATATTCGCAGGTTTCTCAGCGCGTTGCGACTTTTCTTTTTACGACTTTTTTGTTTTTTTATTCAAAAAAATGGATAAGATCGCTCTTGGCTCGAGTGTTTCGTAGAGAAGTGGTTTAAGTCATCGTTCTCGGAAACGCGTTTGAAATTCTTAATTAAAAAAACTCTTAGCTGTTTTTTTAAAAACTTTTCTGCTGAAGGTAAGAAAAACAGCGAGGAGCTTAAGTCGACATGGGGAAAATGCTTTTGAATATGCAAATTTAAGTCTTACAATCGATGCTTTGTCTTATAATTCTCATAAGGGTTTTGTGATCGAGGTAACTGAGGGGGTCAAGCTCACGAATTCGTGATTGGCGTTGTGGATTAGAGTCGTAGTGCCTATGAAGATTCACCCTGTAGTGGGACAGATGCCCTTTAAAGTTATTGAGGCTCAAAATTCTCACGTTGGAGAGTGGAGTGGCAGCTCTGTATCGTTCTCGTCACTTGACTAAGGTTCAAAATTACAAGATTCTTAGTCAAAAACCTTCATGCTGCTTTGAAGTTGTTGTCTTGTCTTGAGATAGGTTGGACCAGTGCTACTCAAGCTTTCAATATTTGCGACCCAATATTCAATCATAACTTTCATCACCCCCCCCCTCCCTCCATACACACAATAACAATATATTGAATTCAATAACACTATACTTTGATGCTAAAGCTACAATACGACTTTAACCTGTCACCGCCATATATAAACGTCTTGCTCAGACAAAGCATTAATTTTCCCGGTCAAATATATACATCTTTCCGAAGTACGATCTTTTATGTGCACTGCTATTCAAAAAACGATTCCGAAGGCTTTGGAATGCAATAAAAAAACCCTTGACAGTGTTTGCGAAGGATTCACTCATTTCAGAGGATTTGCTTATTTATTCCTTTTCTTCCCTTCCCCAGTACATCACATACGCGGCGTGGAAAACGATGGCTTTGGGGAGTGAATCACGCATCTTTTAATCGGCAGTTAAGGGATAAATGTAAACGGCATAAATTATCAAGAAAAGTGTGTAAGGATTAAGCTATGTCATCTTTTACAAGTGTTATAATTTTATATATCATAAGCTCATGTGGGATCAATAGTAATTATTAAACTTGTTCTTAACTTAGTATTGCTAAATTAATTATAAAATACATTGTACAGTACTAATGCATTTAGAACTGCATTATATTAGTGTAAATGTGTATTTATTTCTTTTTTGTCAGAATGTATTTTATTTGTTTACTTTCAGTAAATTAATATTTTTTTAAAAAGTAATCTTTGTTTTTGATTTGTTAGTATGCTCGCGCTTCCCATCTAGAGTTATCACGCTCCCCTAGGGGGGCACGCCCCACAGTTTGAGAAACGCTGGGTTGGACTTATAAATGTGCGCCTGTCGTTGACCGTAGCCTTGATCTCCATACTGGTTGATAGTGTGATTTTCGGTTCTACCCCAATTTAGAGAGAGAACACCCTGGCGGTGTCAGGAGCCTCCCACCAACCTCACGAGAGGACTTGCGGCTCTACGATTATTTAGAGAATCTCAAAGGCTCTATGCGTTTACAAACATCCATGTGTTCTTTGGAATTCGAACCCAGGCCCTACGGCATAGCAGTCAACGTCACTATACCGGATGGGCTATGAATTCTGACATTAATGAGCAATCACGTCCGTGGTAGCCTAGTTGACATGATCACAACTCAAGTCCAGCGTTATTGACTCACGAAATCGAGTCCTGATGGTAGCGAACATTCGCCGTGTTGAAGAGCTGTTGCTCATTAAATCTGTCGTTAGCCGTTTCAACCAGAATCGCTGAAGTCCCGCCGTGAAGAAGATGCAAGTTAAATAAATCCAGACTCAATGTCCTCCTACCTTTGGTGTGGTGGGTAAGCTAGCAGAGGGGCGTGTGACAGGTCAAGTGTTGTCCTCGTTATTTGATCACGGTTCAAAATTACAAGGTCCGTCACCCAAAGCCCCCGTGCAGCTTTCTATTCCGACGTAAATATACCTCTCACTCACTCATAAATATTCCTCCCGCTCTACATCAGCTTTTATATTTTCCGTCGAATCAACTATTCAAGGAAAATCAGTTTTAATAATTTTGCTAAATAAAGTTTTGTGCATTTTATATTACTGAACTTAAAAAGGAGAATTTTGTTCACAGAATTGTATCACACACTGAACAGTAATAGTATACTTTAATAAAGTCTTTTTTTCAATTTTAACAACAATGGTAAATGAGTGTTTATTACTTTCCACTATAAAGCAACACTAGGGCTATTGGTAACAGACTTCATAATTTTGAACTATGGTCAAGAGACGAGGACCACAACTGAGCTGGTACCACCCCTCCTAACTAGACACCACACCAACGGGAAGACGTTGAGCCTCGATATATTTAACGCGCATTGTCCCTGTCTGCAGTGCGGGTTTTCAACGGTACCAGGCTCGAATTCATGACCCACCAGCAATGAGTCCGTTACCTTAATCACTATCCTACCGCGGCCACTACTAGGGCTCAAACGCATTACACGCCGGCCTTGAGTTCATGACCATGACCACTAAGCTACCGCACCCACAAGGACAATGGTAGTATTAGACAGGAAGTCGCCACTATTGATATAAACTGAACAAGGGTTCTGTAAAAGAATCGTTATTAATTTGTTCGTACAATAGTTGAGTTTTGTATTTATTAAATAAAGGCTATTATACATTGAATATGACACAGATTTTCTCTCTGTACACGATAATTCGAATGTATTTAGACATTAAATTAATTTTAAAAAATCCAATTCGTGTTATGAAAGGAATATAGCTTCTGAAGAATTAAGATAGAGAGATTTAGACGGCGAAGGGACATACGAATATATCAGTATGCGTTGCTGATATCTGTGTTTGTCACGATGTCCATGTGTTCATGGTTTGACTACGTTTAAAAACTATGTGAAGACAATCAATCCTCAAAAGTCTTTCGTGCATTTCTTCTGAGATGTTAAGTGGCCGCGGGCGGTAGCCAAGTGGTCTAGGCATCGGATCGTGGCTAGCATGTCATGAGTTCGATCCCAGTACCACTAAAGATCCGCCGTGTAGGGGAGCGATGCGCGTAAAATCTGTCGAGAGCTCAAACGTTCTCCCGTTGGTGTGGTGTGGTAGTTAGGAGAGGGGGTGCCAGCTCAGGTGTTGTCCGCGTCACTTGACCATGGTACAAAATTAAGCGGACCGTCCCCAAAAGCCCTCGTGTAGCTGAACAGTGGGACGTTAATATTCACTCACTCTGAGATGTTAAATCAGAAAAAAATTTAATTGATCTCTTTAGAATTTAGATCAAGAACTTGTAGATTTATTTTATATTCAATGGATTATTTATAAATGAGAGAAATAACAAATACATATGACATTAATTTCGAATATATTTCATCACTAAAAATCACTTTACATAAATTAAGATATTAGTTTGGCTGAGAATTCCCTTGAAAATAATTTTATGTCTCGCCATTTCTTCCCTTGTAAACAGTGGTCGCGGTAGTAGCCTAGAGGTTACCTTTGCGAACTTGTGGCCGGTGTTTCCGAGTCATTGTGTGGCCGTGGTAGCCAAGTGGTCTTGGCATCGGATCGTGGCTAGCATGTCATGAGTTCGATCCCAGTACCACTAAAGATCCGCCGTGTAGGGGAGGATGCACGTAAAATCTGTCGAGAGTTCAAATGTCCTCCCGTTGGTGTGGCGTGGTAGTTAGGAGAGGGGGTTGCCAGCTCAGGTGTCGTCCGCGTCACTTGACCATGGTTAAAAATTACGCGGACCGCCCCCAAAAGCCCTCGTGTAGCTGAACAGTGGGACGTTAATATTCACTCACTTCCGAATCATTGTATTGAGTCCTGATGCACAATTAAGTATCCTTAATGTAGTGGACCTGATGCATGCTAAATTTGTCTAAGTTCTCTTGGTGTGATGTAGAAATTTGATGTGTAGTTCTTTTGTCTTCGTCACTTGACCTTTATTTATTCGAAGCTACGAGGTCTGTCCGAAAAGCTCTCGAGTTGCTCAATGGGACATTAATAATCATTCAAAAAGAAATTTATATGCTTCTAGCCATTCAGATTGAAGGTTGTGCTGCTTGAGTGGCCACGGTCACGAACTTCGAGTCTGAAGATGTTCTCGTCAAACAACAAGCTCAAGTCTTGATTCCACCAAAAACCCATCTTACCGAATAAATCTTTGGGCTGTTGCACCTTATAAAAGAAGTTGATATTTATTAAACGTGCATCTTTAACTTGGTCTTTATGTGGCTAAGAAGTTAAATGAGGGATGAGAGAGCTTGACTGTCTCCATTTGTAACAGTAATTGAAAAAGAAAAAACTACATTAATCATTGGGCTAGAGCTCATTAATTTCGGCAGAATGCCTAAGAAAGGGCTCTTGAATAGTGTACAGCAAGGAACAAAGTGTTGCAGATAACCAAGCCATCAAATATGATCCTCTGATTGAATTCCCCGTTTCCAAAGGAAATTATTTAATATCTATCAATACAGTTTTGCCAACTTTTGAATTATCTTCAATATATTACTTGCCTTTCAGATATGGTTAAAATTTTCATTGTGTTAAACCATCTGCAGATTGTGGTTAAAGACACACACTTTGTGGTAACCCATGTTGAAAAAGATAATAAATGTAGTATTAATTATATATAAATTAATGCTTTGCATTAATTTATATATGATAAAAAAAAGAAGCAAGGTGCGAGTAACACAATGGGATGTGGCAACTAAGAATGTTCTCTACTCTTAAAAGGTGTCTTCTCATCGCTTGTGAGAGTATATTAATACTGCACTATAAAGGAACACGAGAGCTATTGGCGACGGACCTCGTAATTTTTAACCTCAGTCAACACCTGAGTTGGCACCCCCTCTCTAAGTTACCATCCATGCCAAAGGGAAGATATTGAACCACAACCGATTTTAACATGCATCAGTCCCTCTACGTATCAGTTCTTCATGGGCACTATGGCTGGAACTCATGACACCCTACATCTACGAGCTCGCGACCATTTCAACTAGGCTACCGTGACCCCCCAAATGATCGATGGATGGAAGCCTTAACAGCTGTTTAAAAAACAAACATATATAAGAAGCACGTATACTAAAATAAATATTCTAAACGTGATTTTTTATTGAAGATAAATTAACGCAGCAATAATTTTATAATCAGAAAAGGTCATTAGGTAAAATTAATGCATGACAGCCTACCAGCTGCACGAAAGTTGTCCAGAACTGATATTTTTCATTTGCACTGAATATATATAAATACACACACAGGGAATAATAATACTTATATAATATAGCTCCATATCCCACAAAACCTTTAACTGTATGTAATATAAATGTAAAAGCTTGGCCTTAGTAATGTCTGTTTGCATTTTCAAGAAATTGGAAGGTGGATATTTCAATAGGCACTATACACTTTTACACACTCTCATCTTAAGTATTGAGTTTCCATTACATAATTTTGGGCTGCGGTAGCCAAGTGGACATGGTCACGTGCTCGCAGCAGTGGTGTCATGAGTTCGAACCCTAGTACTACTGAAGACTCGCCAGATGATCACGTAAAATCTGCAGTGGTAGTTTGGATAGGGGGTGTCACCTCTGGTGTCGTTCTAATCACTTGACCAAGGTTCACAATTACTAGGTTCATCGCCGATAGCTTTTGTGTTGCTTCATAGTGCGATGTTTATAAACACTCAGTCATCCAGTACATTACTTAAATAATACGTTTCAACTATTAAATTAAAAGTAAAAATTATCCAAGTTTTTGTTATTTTTAAAGACTAATATTTTATGACTATAACTAAACAAATGAATTCATTAGAAAGAAATTAATATCAAATTTAAACAAAAACAGTACGATCGATAATTTTTATAAGAGTTTCTTTCTCTCTTCAAAACCATTTATTTACAAGAATAACAAAACAAAGGGGCAGAAAATCAAATGTTTACTCTTAAGTCTAATTTGATACTCAGGGAAGCGCATCTTTGCCTCGAACTTACACCGCAATTGCTCTGAAAAGTGCGTGAAGCTTATCACGTCTACCGGTTCAGGAAGCAGGTTTCCCTTTCGTTTTTTTTTGCAACATTGCTCTATTGTCATTAACGACAGAGGTGTGTAGTTTCATTGACACTTGTTACCAGAGAAGTTGACCGATAAGGAATGCGAAGCGTCGCACAGACCTTTTACGCAAGAATGACGCAATATCCAAAATAAATGTCAAGGACATTTGCATGGGCATTGAGAAGTTACAAAAAAGAAATGAATTCCCGGAATATTCGTATGGAAGACTATTCCTTTTCATAATACTAGTGAAAAAAAAAGAAAATTTCGATATATAGTAAACACATCTTGTAAAAGTTATATAATTGAACTGATTTCGAAGGAATGGAATGATTGTATATTAACGGCGCACTATAAAGCAACACGTCGGCTACTGGCGATCAACTTCATAGTTTTTAACTATGGTCAAGTTATGAGGACTACATCTTGATTGGCGACCTCCTCTTCGAATTTACACATCACGTCAACGGGTGGACTTACAGCTTCGACAGGGCCGCGTTAGCCTAGTGGTCAAGAAAACGTGTTTGGCGTGTCATGAGTTCAAACCTAGTACCTCTGCAGACCCGCCATGTAGGAGAGCGATGCACGCTAAATCTGTCGAGAGCTCAAACGTTTTCCCGTTGATGTGGTATGGAAGTTAGGAGAAGGTGGTGCTAGCTCAGGTGTCGTCCTGGGCACTTACCCATGGTTCAAAACTTCGAGGTCTGTCGCCAAAGGCCTTCGAGTAGCTCAATAGTGGGCGACGTTAGTATTCACTCACTCACTCATTCACTTGTGCTTCGACAGATTAAACGTGCGTCAGCCCCTGTACGCAGCAGGTCTTCAGTAATACTAGGGCTCCGAATCATGATACGCAATCCATGAGTTTATGACCAAGACCCCTGGGTACCTTCGTCAAAAATTTAGCTTTAAAAATAAGCTTCTTAGGGTATCCGACCACTTGCAACAACTTTAGTTTTTGAAATGACCTTTAGGATAAGAGATATTTTAATTTTTACAAAACCTAGAGCACTTTATGTTATAGTTATTATATGAAATTGCTTAAAATAACGGTGATTATATATTCCCATAAGGGACTGTAAATTTTGTACTATTTTAAAGTAGAAGATCAGAATATCATGTATATATATGAAAACTATTCTAAGATTAGCACTTAAGCTTTCAACAAAGCAATTAGTGATTTTAAAAAAATGCTTTCAAGTATTTGACGGAAAAAAGAGGAAAATTAGTACAAATGAGCAATTAAAACATCAATTCATTTGAATTGTTATCCATCACAAAACAACCAACTTATATTTTTATTTCATAGCTATAGAATGAAATAGAAAGGAGTGCTGACGAACCTCTTAATTTTGAACCTCAATCAAGTGACGCGGACGCAATAAACTCCACCTCAAACTGCCACAATGTGACGATTTGGGAAAACTGAAGAGTAGCCTGAGACTTAAGAAATTAAATTTTGACTTTTGGGTCTACAGCTATGAATTACAATATTTACATTTAGATACACAAATTACCCAAACTATTGAGTATTTGAATACAACAGAATTTTTGTTGGTGGTGGAGGAGATAAACACACAACGTCTCTTTTCCAGTGTTTCAAGTAGACTAACTACCCTAAGGACTACCACTCTTTTGGGGTGGGGTGGTCCCTTCTTACACTTTGAACTTTACTCAAGGTTCGGCTTGCAGGTGGAAATCCAGCTGTTGTTTTTCTCATGGCCATCGGTTGTCGTCAGGATGTCAGATGAAAGACTCCTGTAATATATATATATACTCCTTCCCCTTCCTGGCATTTATTTTTTATTATTTTTTATATTACAGAAAATTTTTTTTTTTTTTTATATATATTTTTATATTAAAAGCTGTTTTAATTAAAACATCATTTTTTTTTTTTAGATTATATAATAATATTTAAATATAAAAAAAAAAAAAAAAAAAAAAAAACTAACGTAAACTTATAATTTTTTTTTTTTTTTTTTTATGAAGTTTTTATTATTTTTAAAATATCCAAACAGCCGATGTCACAACGAACAGTGAGATATATATAAAAAAAATTATGGCAGTTCAGCGATATATGGCGAAACACTATGTTAAAAGACGGTGCAGAAAAAAAAACTTATTACTCATGGCTCAATCGTTGCATTCAGTCAGTCAGTATAGTTTTCCGTAAGAATAGAAAAAAAAGCATGACTCCCGTAATGTAGTATATAAATAAAAAAAAAAAAAAAAAAAAAAAAAAAAAAAAAAAAAAAAAAAAAAAAAAAAAAAAAAAAAAAAAAAAAAAAAAAAAAAAAAAAAAAAATTTTATTATTTTATATATATTATTATATATATATTATATTTATATTAGGGCGCGCGTGTGGATATGAGCGGCGAAATGTTACCTGCATAGGAAAGCGATCGTGCAGCTGCGAAGCTGGAAAACGTTAGAACACAAACGAAAGGACTTTGGCTCGACAGATTTAATATGTATCAGCCCCTCTCCACAAGGGTTTTTATGGGTTATCGCGGCCACTAAAAATATAGGATTCAAGTTTGTCTTTAAAAATTGTAAAATCATTTGTAAATTACTATACTGACTAGAAATTCCATCTGATAACGAATTTAGTTTTTTTATGATGGTTTCGGAATATCTTACTCACACATTAGTAATTAAAAATTTAAAATAGTTTTATTTGAAAAGTTATCATCGAAAGAAAATATTGGATATATCTAATTTCAAAGAAAGAATAAATTTTTTTTTTATCATATGACCTTCATTCTGATATATGTAAACCTATCTCTGATTAATTTTAGATTCAGTAAAAATTTATAAAATGTGTTTTTTAGTATTGATTTTACAGGTAGGAATTTTTTTCTAGCATAATAACTCTCGAAAAGACTTATTTTAAAAATACAGCCCTCTTTATTTCTAAAGCGCGCGCGACGTCAGATTAACAGAAATCATACACAAACAAGGACTTTTTCCCCGCATTAAAATTTTTTTTAAAACGATATTTCACGTAATTTTTTTCCTATCCATGAATATGTGTCACCTAATTGCTTTTAAATTTGACTAAAAAAAGATTTTTAACATCAATTAGTTGGAAATTTTAATTGCAAGTGTAGTTTCTTTATAATTCAAATAATTTCACTGGTTTTGAAAATTTTCTTTCAAAAAATTTTAAAGCAATAACTAACAATATAATCGAATTCACTGAACTTGAGTTCGAACTTTCAAAAATACTTTAAGAGAATATTCTTTTCCTTTAATTTTTTATAAGCAAAAAGAGAAATATGTTTTTGTATAAAGTAAACAATCTCTATTACAGCAAAACTGTAACACTTGGGAAGAACCAAAGGAGAGTTTTTTTTTTGACTTAATAAATAACAACATCTGCTGCTTAAGAGATTTAAAAATAACTCTCGATAAAAAATAAGCTATAATAAGTTTCAAAATGTTATCTCTTTTCTATGAGATACTGTGCACGGCGCGACATAGCTGGTATTTTTCTTGTTGCTCCTGAGACATTCTTAACTTGAACTAATATCGATAGCACATACACATATGAAATATTACAGTTATTGAAGTAATACAATAAAAAAAACCTAGAAAAGTAATGATTCATCTTAATTAAACTTTAGTACAAGGGGTGATCAAATGAAAAGGTACGAAACGACATAAAAATGAAACAGTTAAATATTTGCATATTCCGCCAAGGGAGAATGTAGCGAGACATCTCGGGATGCCATTGGAGACTCTGACTGGGATCGGATCATGCGCGGGTGCCCGCATGCGCAGGAGAGAGCAAAGGCTCTTATAAAAAGCGGCGACCAAATGATGCGAGCACAGAATTACTCGAGCACAGAAAAAGCATTAACTCCGATGTGTACTGTGAGACACTCCGACGCCTACGCAGGTCCATCAAGAACAAAAGACCGGGGCTGCTCACGGAGGGTGTGGTTCTGCTCCATGATAACGCGCGTCCACACGTCTCCAGAGTCACACAAATGGAACTGGACAAGTTCCAATGGGAGACGTTGGACCATCCGTCCTACAGTCCGAACATGTCACCCTGCGATTTCCATGTGTTTGGTCCACTGAAGAAACACCTGAAAGGAAAGCGCTTCAACTCGGACGACGTACTCAAGGACACTGTGAAGGACTGGGTCTCGTCACAGCCACAGGAATTCTGGGAACAAGGAATCCTGCGGCTTGATCATCAGTGGGATCGTTGTGCTCAGGCCTATGGTGTATATTTTGAATAAAGTCTATATTTGTACCCACCGTATCGTTTCGTACCTTTTCATTTGATCACCCCTTGTTTTTATGGTCATCGGAATGCTGCATGTGTAAAGCAGGGACTCGTTTAAAAAAACAACATTGTGCCATTCCTGTATCCAACTCTCTTTGTTGTTCAGCACTCCAAAGTCACCGTTGTCAAGGGAAGGCGAAGTAATGGTCTATGCCAATGCAAACGTTGTCGCACCATACAAGTGGATGCTGGATATGTTTCAAACATGCCCACATTTCCTGACTAATGATCCGCCGTGTGATTGTACGGGTTTGCAGTGCCGACCTCACAATATGTCTGTTCTCTCGGGTGTCAGTGATAGAGGGCTTGAGGATCCTGCATGCCTTTAAATATGACCTTCAGCAAAACATTAACTCTATATTTGTGTAACAGTGGTTGGATTTCGACCAATGCGACGGGCAATAAAACGGAATGACAATCTTTTCTCTCGATAGGCAACGATCCTGCCTCTATTGAATTCCAACACTTGCTGTTTATTGCTCCTCTTAATCAAGACATAACAGATATTCTGAGCAAACTCTGACAATACAAAGCGTTTTCCAATTGAGAAATTCCCTACATAACTTTTCTTTTATGCAGTGCTTAAGATGTCGTTTCTCCTTCCTGCATTGACTAAATTCTCAAAGATGCTAATTATTTCTATAGCTCAACCTTTTCTTCATTTCCTGTGATTTTGACATTTGTTCGGATCATTCCTTCATGGTATTGCAATTGTATTGGCCAGCAGTGTAATACAAGTAAAATGAGAGCAGAAAAAATTTGCTGTTTGCAATGATTGTGCTACAATAATGAACAAATTAAAAATAAATGAAATCATTATGAAATTTTTAACTCAAAGAAGATTCTGAATCAAAATTGTTCAATGCTGTGTGATAATATTTGCACATGATTAATATTTTAGAGTAAACTACTGTGTGTGTATGTATATGTATGTGTATGTTGTGTGTATGTGTGTGTGTGTATGTGTCTACTAAAATTTTCCAACACTTTTTTATGTCCATTAAAATCTTTCAATTTTAATGTCTAATCCAATATTTTAACCTTAATGTCTACTAAAATCTTCTCATTCACTGTAATATTTATTGAAATCTTGTTATTTACACTGGAAAGTCTTCTGAATTCTTGTTATTTACACTGGAAAGTCTTCTGAAATCTTGTTATTTAATCTGGAATGTCTACTGAAATGTTATTTTACACTGTAATGTCTACTAAACCTTTCAAATTACTGTAATGTCTACGTTAATCACTGTAAGATAACTAGTTATCCTTTTAAAATTTGTTTTATTGTAAAAAATAATTTAAAAATGCATAATTCGAACGATTTTATATTGTATGGAAAAACTTTGTCTATGTGTGTGATCTCTGCCCCTAATCTTTACAAGTAACTTGCTGCATCGGGGGAGGGAATAAAGCGTATGCAGGAATTCATTTATATAGTTAACTTTGATACTATTTATCATCACAATGTGTTCTTATCTGAATGTAGCAAGACATATTGCGTTTGGATATAGTCTCTAGACATCGCTGGAGGAAAATCTGTCATGACTAGAAATCTATATGAATGATTGTAAACATGGAAGATTGTGAACCCTTGATCGTTATCGCTTAGTTGTCTGGTACCTGGTATAAGAGAAGAAAGAAATTGTGTGTTCTATTCAGTAGAATTACTGATAGATCATAACCAATTATCAGATATATGTTTTTGTTGTTATTAATATAACCAGCATAAATTATAAATTAATAAAATGTAGTTTGTGCTTGACAGCAAATGAAGTCTTATGGCATAAAGTGTTGAAGACACAAAGATGTTGGTAGTAAAAATGTTTGTGTTAAAGGATTTATTTGCATCAAAAATTACTTAATGAAAAAATATTTATTTAACCAATATTTTTAGAATAATGTACGGTATGAAATATTTCTGCTTAAAATAAATAATTTGACATTTACATTTCTCCAGACTGATTTGAATGTAGTAATCGTGTTTTTTTCTAAACAATATTTAGATAAAAATTGCTTTTACATAATTCATCATCTTACATTTATATAATTCTTTATCAGTAAGCAATGCCAAAATTAATTGAAAATTTACTAATTGATTTGCATGCCAACTGATCAGAATTATCTTTATCTATTAACTTATTGATATTATATCTTATTTACAGTCAGCTTAAACTTCTTCGCAGTGAAACTATTTTAAGCTTATTTAACGTGAATCAGATTATGTGTTAAATATGCAGCTGGAATTAGAAATTCTATTTTAAAAAGTTTTCTTACATTTCGAAGCAATTTTCCTAACTTTCAACTTAATACCTATATTTTAAATCACACAAAATCAATTTATATCACGTCCGAGTCATACACCTGGAAAAAAAACAGAAAGCTTTGGTTTTTTTCTGTCATAAAATTTTCTCAAATATAAAATCCCCTTAAATTTTCTACTAAAAATACAATGAAAAAAAATAAATTAATAAACAAAGATCAAAATTAAACTTAAGTTAACATACCGATCAAAAAACTTCTTAAATATATTTTAAGCGGAAAAAAATAAAGAAAGAAAAGATATACTTAAGTTACATGAATAGTCTTTGAAACTTGTGAGAAAACTTTCTTGAAAGATTGATAGCTGAGCAGGAAAAAATATTTTTCATTTAAAACAAAAACAATATGAATTACACTAAAGTAATGGAGTTCTTAAAAAGTATTTTATCTCTTTCCCTGTTCTTCGAAAATACTGTTTATCTTCTTTACTTTCAAAAAATCCTCAAATAAGTAGTTATAAGACAGAAATAATTTTTTTTAAAAACTTTCTAGATAATTTCTTTCAAAGAACTTTAAAACCCTTCTGCAAACTAGTGTAAACTCTGTAAAAAAGTAGAGCAATTACATTTTGTGTAAATTTGTAATTAAATTTTATTGTATTTGATTAATATTATTAGTACTTCTAGTAGTTGATTCCCATGATTGCTATGAAAAACTAATCTCTACCTATCTCATTTTCGAAAAGTGCGTTGTGCAACCTCTGACAATAAAGTTCGGTGAATGAAGTCAGAACGGCCAATCTGGCAACACTGGTGAAACAAAATGCTGCACATGAGTAGCGACAAGCTTTGACCATCTGCCCCCTCCGAGTTGTTCAGTTGAGCGTCGTTTGTGTTCCGTCTAAGACTTGGTTTACCAAGTGCTTGTTTAGTAAGTTGGTTTTTAACTGAGAATAGGAAAATTAACGAACAAAAGACCAATTTAAAGTTTTGTTTTAAGCTTGGCTATACAACGAAAGAAACTTATGCGATGTTTATACGTGTTTATGAAATTTAAGCACTGTCCATTAAGCGTGTGTACGGGTGATTCGCCCATTTTCGAGAAGGCCGGAAAAGTATTTCTGACAACCCCCGTAGCGGAATACCAGTGAGGCTTTTGAACTCCATCCCAAAAGAGGACTTCTTGCAAAGTTTCTAGGACATGTATAGCAGATCTCAGCGGTGCATAGTTATAGGAGATGACTATTTTGATGGACAGTAAAGTAACTTTTGTTAAAATTTCATCTATGGAAATGTAACAGGACTATTCCCCGAATTTTACTGTCAGAGGTTGCATATTCTTTTCTTGTTAGTAAAAAAAGTAGGATATATATTTGTGAAAATTGGGTGAAGTGTTCTTCCAGAGAAGGGGCAATCTCATTATGTTTTATATTTTTATGTTAATATATTTAGAAATTTTATATTGTTTGTAATATGACCCAATTTTTTGCTATTGAATACTTACAGGAATAGTTTTGAATGACTTTCAAAAAAGGCAATCTTAAGCCCTTAATATTGACGGTAAAAGCGTGTGAAAATATCATAATAATCATCGCAAATTAGCATCATAGCACCTATAGCATAGCAATCACAGCATAATAATCATGGCATCATAGCTACTTAAAATTAGCCGTAATGTGAGATCTAGCTTTTTACTAAACCAGTAAAAAGCTAGTAATGAAATAAATGAATGAATTCTCGTAATGAAAGAAAAATTTTCCTGATGTTTCCAAAAGAAGGTGCAACTATTTCAAACTCAAGTAACACGTTGTAACGGGTCTATCTGCGAGCCTCCTACTAATCCTCTTGGAAAAACTATTTCTTTTAGATATTGTTCTATTGAAAACTTTCTCCCGAAGAAGAAGACACGGTTTAAGTAAACGAAGGATGATATTTAAGCAATAACTTTTAAGTACGAGGAGTTAGTGGTTAGGAGTTAGAAGTTAGCGATTTGCGGAAAGTAGCTGTGAGCTAGTCGAGAGTTTCTCGATGACTATTTGCTGAAAAATTAAAGATTGTTAACTGACGATTTAGTCAATAAGTCGAATTAGATTAATATCGACTATAAGTCGAATAGCTGAGACCAGAATTGCGATTATTCAGAACGTATATTACCAAAACGTTCCAAGAGTATAAGTGATTTAAGTCATAATTAATTATTAATTATCGCTTCTACCACGCTTTTGCTTCAATACTTAATTAAAGGTTCATTTTCTATCCTGGGTTGTTAGAAGTATTTGATAGAATAATAAAATAGGTTTGTTCTGATTATGGCTGATCTTTATTCTAATACCCAAACGTTTATGGACGTGAGAGGACGAGCATAACAACGTCTCCAGATAAACTGCGTGCAACAGTATAAAAACATCCAAAACTTTCCAATGGAAAAAGAGAAAACAACATCCGAAGAGTAAAAGATACAGATAGAGTGGCAATAGGATTGGGCCAAGGAGCACATAACATAAACCACTAAATGAAATATCTGTTATATTCTCAGTATAGAAAAATTTTTATTTAGTCCCTCGTAATGGCTATTATTACTACTGGCATAATCTTAAAGATTACGAACAATGTTACTCAGTTCCCTAAATGAGAAGAGGACTTTTAATTGTGTGGTTAGCCGTTGGCTATAGAGGATGAACTATTCTAGTATTCTTAAGTGGTAAGCACAGCACCATCAAGATCACATACAAATGTTGGAATCTGAGCTTCTTCCTTATGGGTCACAATTAGGTGGAAATGGTTGGATATACCAACAAGACGGTGCGTCCATTCTCATAGCAAAGCCCTGGCAATACAGTGATTAGTGACGCTGATTGCTGTTTCATTGTGCCTGGCTTTGAATCCCGGAGAAGGCATGGATGTTGGTAAATGCATAGCGCCTGTGCGGCATGGGGACACTTTAAAGTCCTCTTGAGAGGTTGGGGGAAGGTAAAGAGAGTTGAGAAGCCACTGACCACCACGGGGTGTAGGCCCTCCAAATTGGGAGGATACGAAACCAAAACTTACTGTCGCCTACAAAGTGCTCGAAGATGCGGCAGACGTAAATTATCCCTTGATAAGATGATTTCGTGGGTCTCGATCTGACACCGGTGATTGGGTGGCATTAGAAATGATAACGTACAGCATATTATGAAAAATTGGTTGTGCTCAAACAATGTTTGAGTTTTGCTATGGTCAACCAAAACCCTAACATAAATCTTGAAGACCATAGCTCGGAAATACTCGTTCGATAGATATGTGATGATGGAAAGTAGAACGAAATGAAAAAGTCATCAATCGTACTTGGAACAATTTTTATAAACTGAAATTCAATTACTATAAGGCTCAACCCCATATTGGGGGTTTGAACTAATCAAAGAAAATAGGGGGGGGGGACCTTGCTGCTAAATTATTGTTTTTTTCTGTAAAAAATAAGTCACCTACTTTTTACAAACTTTTCAGTTTGAACAGTAAAAATAACTCTAAAAAAAATTTGTCGTGACCCGAGGATCGCGGGTGTGAGAGAGTTCGAGGAAGAATCAGACATGATCATAAGAATAACAACTTTTATACTGTCTTCAGAACTTTATGAAATACACTTTTATAACTTAACTCTTAATGCAATATGAAATCCTAACCCGAAATCGGATAACTGGATTATCGAAAGTTCTTTTCTGGATTAAAGCTTTTTGTTATGGTCCTTCTTGAAGCCCAGTAGTGCGGTCAGCTCCAAGGTTGGTTACTTAATCACTTCCGTGGATTCTCCGTCAACTATTAACCTCAAGACGAGTAACCACTCAGTCATTGTTACGTTTACTAACACTTGAATTTCACGCCGAACGATCAACGATTAACCATTAACCAACGACAGGCACATAAACAGTAATTACATTTGCATAAAACCAAGTCACCTCTCTCTGTACGGAAAGCGGTTTTTAAACTAAAGTCACAGTTAAAGAATATTACCCCCAAGAGGATTAGTAGAACCCGAATAGTACCCGTACAAATTGATATAAAAAATTCTCAGTTGAACCGTTAAATTAATTTCATCAAAACATTGTGCTCATAAAAAAAATTTTGAATTAAGCTAAAAAAACTTTTAATTTTTTCTTAAATTCAAAAGTGCTATTCTACCTTTTTTTAAGGAGTGTATTAATATTTTAAGAAGCCTAGTAAGAGCTTTTGTTTTTAGAGATGTGCAAATCTTGAATTTTAATTTAAAACTTAAACTTGCAGATTATTAAAGCAGTTCTATTTAGTCAAAGCTTGAGGATTAGTTTTTAAGAGTAAATCCTAGAAATGCATTCGCTTCCTATTTTCAGGAAAATAGAAATACAATTTAAGAAATTAAAAGAAAGCATCGAAATGCTTTGAGATATACGACTGGATAAATTAATCTGACGAAAAATAGTTGTATTTGAAAAGTGCAAAAATAATAATATAAAAAAATACGCAATCTTATATTTCACGAAAAACTTTCAAGAGTTCATTGCAGAAATCTGATGAGCTTCCGATAATTCCTCTAAGTGTTTAGTAACTAAATACTTCGAATTTCTTACAGAAAATAATATATAAGCACTCAAAAAAATCCCTATCTTTTCCCCTTAAAGCATGTTTTCTTTGAAAAGAAAATCTCTGCGTTTTGTTGACATAGATTTAAGCTCTTCTGTGGAGAGGCACCAGGAGCGTGTGGCAATAGCAAAATAAATTAAGCGAATCCCTATTTTTAGACCATCTTATCTCCCGGAAAAGAATTTAATAACTAGTTCGCTATCGTGTTTTCTCCATCGTTTGTAAATAATACGATTATTTTATTTTGTTTGCTTTATTTTCTACTCGCAATGCAGCGAAATTGTCTGTCAATTCCACGTTGTAGATAAGGAGAAAAAATGTCGCAGAAGGGAAAGCCTTAAGAGTATATAGGAGCAGATTCTGTAAGTGACAAATCCGGAAAGTGCTCAAATGAGATTTTTGATTGGAAACTATCTGGAAGATGGAAAAAGAAGAGAAAAAAAAAAGATTTGAATGTTTTTTTTTTCGTCCTTTTTTGCTGTTAGAAGGCGTCAGTAAAAAACAAGAATAAATTGGCTGCTGGATGCTCAAAATATACATATTTCTTCAAGGAAAATACATTATGGCTAACTGTAAAACAGCAGGAAAAAAATAACTAGGTGTTTGATGAATAAGTGAAAATTAACTTCGCGCAATCCAGCTACTTGTGAGTTTATGGCGTCGTACCCTGTAATTTTGAACCATGGTCAAGTGACGAGATCGACACTTGAGCTGCCCCCCCCCTCTCGCCTAACTGCTATATCACACCAACGGAAGGATATTTGAGCTCTCAACAGATTTAACGTACATCGCTCCCCTGCATGGTGGGTTTTCAGCGGTACTAGGATGTAACTCTTGACATGCCGGCCACGAAACCGTGACCTTGACCACTAGGCTATTGTGGCCCCAGGTGCATCATTTTTATTTTATTTTTACTATAGTTTTCTCTCCGATAACAAAACTTCTTAGATTTTATAGATTCTTAGTGGATTAGATTACATTATTTTTAGTGGATTTAGATGCTTAGATTTCTTCTTAGATTCTTTTAGTGGATTTGTACATACCCGCTACTAGAATACCTAAGAAGTGTAAGCAAAAGGAATTATTACAATTTGAACTGCAAATATTGTGTGCACAAATTATAGTGCAGTACAGTACAATTTAAAGCAATTGCATGCTATTTTCATTAAAATAACTTAATTTCTCTATTTTTTAAAGCCATATTTTGCAAAGCATATGGCTGCCAATTCAGCGCGTACGATACATGTAAAATCGGGGTTGCCAACTTGGCGAGTTATCTTGAACGTTGGTACTGTTGCGATAATACTTATAAGTACCGCAATTATTTACTATAAAGAAAGAAAAACGCAGAGCAAAATAAAATAAAAAAATAAAATCGAAGTTAAAAAGAGGAATTAAATTAAAATTATTTAAATGAAATAACATTTTAGATATATATTTTTTAAAAACAAAAATAAAATAAATTTTTAAGTTTTTTTTGTTTTTGTTTTATTAGATTATGTAGTAAATGTAAATATGTGTTCCAAAAAAATTTTATACAATAAATTCTAGAAAATTCTTTGCATCAATATACAAAAGTGCATTAATTGCACTTTTGTGTACTTTCAATTCCCACGTTATTTGTTTTTCAAATCCTATGCTACAATTTTTAAATTAATTTAAAATTTGCAGTTTTTTAAATAAAGTTAACCAAACACAGTTTCAAAAGGTATTTAAAAAGACTTATTATTACTGGAAAGTATTATACATACAAGTACTCCATACTGAAAAGTGTACTTCCAAGAAAAAGCTTTTGTTACTATTTTTTTAATTATGCACCCTCATTAAAATTTAATTACATTTTATAAAATCTTTTAATTACTCAAATTAACAGCTGGAATTAACTAAGTCTCCCTCTAATTTACATCATGCATTCAAATACCCTTCTTACTTTAATGATGTTTTTAAAAACACCGAATTTTTCCCCAAGAAACGTGAAAAATATCTTGCCCTCTTTATGCACTTGTGAAACAAAATTAGAATGCCTTTTTGAAAACTCACTTAAGAGGGCAACATCATTAGAGAGAACATCGCATCAAAGGAAAGAATAACTACAACCCTCCTTTTCCTTTAAGCACCAAAAGATCCACCCCACTTGGAGGCCCTGTAACCAGATGAAGTATCTTTTTCCACCGATTTCACCACCACAACCAGACTAATTGGCAAAAGTTTAACACCGAGTGTGTGTTCCCCCAAAACTACTTCTATTGCAGCGAGGACTGGAAAGGGAAAAAAAATCACAACGTAATCTTCCAACGACCAAACAAAAGGGAAAACTTTTATAGCACTCTTTTAATCCAACACGAAACGATTACTCGCAGTAAATTACTTTAGTAAGTCCCCATCGCCTTACTTTGGTAATCCCTATAGAAGAAATAGGATCTGATTGGTTGGATTTTTTTAGCCGCCATCTCTTTAATATTTTTTCCCAAATTTTTTCCCTCCTTTTTTTTAACCTGTATTCCTATCCCTTTGAGTAGTCGTTATGCAGGGTATGCTTATCTGCTGTACGCACAATATGGTTTAATCGATGAATTTGTCTTTTGGTATTGGGTTGGGAGGGAAAAAAACTTCAAGGGTGTAAAGAATGAGGGGGAAAAAACTTTTCATGGGTTAAGAATTATCCCTCGCCTTTATATCGTAGAGTTATTGGGCATGTCACGGATTACACGAGGAAATAAAAGATTGAAAAAAAATAAAAAAGCTGTCTTTTTTTATTTAACGTAGAAAACAATTTAAAAAATACTTTCACTTTCAGAAAAAATTGATTAAGTTCTAATTAAGGCTGTGTTTGTATTTTTATCTGGTAACACTTTCTCCAGACTTAATATTTCAGTTCCTACTATTAGCTCTCTCTCTCTCTCTCTCTCTATATATATATATATATATATCTTGTGTTCAATTTTCAATCGTTTATAAAATACTTTCTATTTTCATCTATATAATCAAGTTCATATACATTTTTTTAAAACTTGTAGTGGATAACACTTGATGTTAATACAGTTTTTTCAAATATTAACTCATTAATTAAATTAAAAAATGAATAGGCAGTAACAAACACAAAAATAATAGTTCAACAGCATATATAGATAGGAAAATCGTTCGTTATGTCCCTGTAGCGCAAAGAAAGGATAGCGCATTGGACTTCTAAACTAAAGGTCGTGCGTTCGAATCCCTCCTGGGATAGCCTAATTTCTGAGAATGTGATATCTTTTTTTTTACTATACTATTTTATTGGAATAATTAAATTTTTAATTAATGAATAAATAGAAACAAACGAAAAAAATAGTCCAACTCCATATATAGAAAGAAAAATGGATAATTGCAACAACAAAAAAATTTCTTTCTATTTGGCATTTAATATTGTGATTCTGTCATCTGTATATAAATATTTATATTAATTGTAACTATTTAATAAAAGGTAACTAACATAAAAAAATTTTCTTTGTTGACCTAAGCAGAAATTAATTTAAAAAGAGGTTTTTTTATATATATATTACTTGTTTTCGAATGATGTCGCACTTATCAATATTCATTTTTCTTAATCCCACAAATAAATAAATCCAAAATAATATTTATTTTTTGCACATTTTGATGGAAATAAAAAATACTTAAACTTAGTAATGAATAATACAGTTTTTTATTTAGTTTAAGAGACTAAAAAAAGATTTAATCCCATAGATAAGATTAAGTAATAACAAAAAATTCTATTAAAGGTTTCTGCAATAAAAAGATACATAATGCTTGTTTTTAAGTCTGCGTGTTGGCTAAGAATATTTAAGTCTTGTCTAAGCTTAAGAGTTAATCAAAATCCTTGAAGCTAATTAGAGTCATTAAACACTGTAGCACCAGCCATTTGTTGCTATGATACTAAAGCTTAAACTATTTTTTAAGGAACGCAGATAAACGAGTTTCATTGCAATTGTTAATGTTTTATTTTTAAGTAATTAGTTGTAGTATTAATTAAAAATTAATTAGAATATAACAAATTAAGCACTTATAAATAAAATTCAGAATATAACTAAAAAACATTGAAAATTAAAATCTGTGTTGTAACAAAAACAAAAGGTAAACGTAGTTACTAAATAAAAACAAAAGCATAAAAGGGAGTAGAACAATAAACTTTAAAAAGAAAAAAACAAAAGAATTTTAAAGTAACAAAATGTTATTGACTACTAGAGTAAACAAGATATCAATCATTGGCATGGCCCAGTAATTTTAGCGCGTTTTTCTCATGTTGTATTTTACAATAATGCAACTAATGAACTTTTTACTAACAGAAAGTAGTGTTGTACTGTACCCCTCCTCTAAATGTACTACTATTGAGCTGAAAAGAAATAATGACACAAATCTGTATCAGCACTATAACAAAGCAAAAAATATAAATTTTTTTACAGAAGCTACAAAAGCCCGGACTTTTCACACTTTTAGTTTTAAAAAAAAACTATTTTCACTTTACACTATATATCTTATCACTTTATCACTTTTAGTTTTCAAAAAAACTATTTTCGCTTCACACTATATGTCTTATCACTTTACTGTTTAAAAAAAGAATTAAATTAAAAAGGTAAAATCAGAGCCTTTTATACTTGTTTTCTGAACTGTTTTTGTGAAAATTTCCTCCAAAATGCAGGTAGATTTTTTTTAAAAATCTTTTTGCAAACAATAAATTTACTATGTAAAATTTTAGAAAATTTTGTTATAAACTAGCGAAATTCAGGAAAATTTGTAAGAAAATTCGGAAAAACTATGGGAAAATTTTAATATGTTTCGGCTCATCTAGGGCACAAATGCGACCAAATGCCGAAAACCCGAGGTCAATTGGTTGCTTATTGGCTGAGAAAAAGGTACGACAAAATATGGAACGAAGACGAAATTTGCGTCCTAATAGCGCTTTTGTTCCACTACGTGAAAAACGACTAAAAAATATTTTTTTTCAGAATGGAGTATTTGTTTTTAAAATTTCCTATAGGAATAAAAATTTAAATATGATATGCAAACGTTTGCTAGTTTAAATTAGCTTCAACAATCTTAAAACAAATTTCTTTACCCTATTTTTTTAAAATAAAATTCTTACTACTTTAAGATAAAAATACGAAGAAAATAAAACAGAGTACTACGAGACCAGTCTAAAAGAAATAAGGGGAAAAAGAATCTACTAAACAGAATCTGAATATGAGGTAGTAAACTCCAGTTTTAAATTCTAAAATTAGAGACACCGACAGGTCTGGGCAGATCACAAGGAATGGCACTTTCTAATAAAGAACTCTAATCCATTCCTCTCAGAATTTCGAATCTTCTCACAAAAATGAGCCTTAAATTTAGCATTGATGAGTCTTTTAGGACTTTGGCAACCAACGCAAAGTCATTCTAAAATAAGTCCGACATAAACATCCTAATGAAGGAATCATATAATCTTTCAGAACCTCCATCTATACTTCGGAATTTAACCTTTCTGTCAAAATAGACAGCTTTCCTCCAAAGTCATGTATCTCCAAACCATGACTGAGATGTTAAATTTGACTGAGTGTTTCAAGCAATATGATTCAAAAAAAAATTATGAAATATTATTAAGGAAAAAATTAAGAATAAATCAGATAAAAAATTCATGCCTACATCACCAAACATTAATAACTATAGAAAACACACAAAAATGGATTCAGCTAAAAAGTACATTATTTTAGTCTTGAATACTCTGTAGCGGTCTCCACCAAAGGACCCATTTCCTGTTAGGGAACTTCGGAAAAGGAGTTTCGCATTTGAAAATATCCAAGACCGGACACTACGATGTTTATGTTCTAAGGTAAATCAACCTTTGACCTCCCTTTATTCAGCCGACAGAGAAGTGACCAGCACAGTTCCCACGCCAATCTCCGGCTTCAAAGTCCACCACGGGGGGGGACTAGGACCAAATAGACGAATAGTATTCCTGGCCACGTCCAAACAGAAGTGATTCTGCATCAGGTGAGACTTGGAAGAGCGTGACGTATTCGATCTATAAAGATATATCAAAAGGAGAAACCCAGAGGCTCTCAAAAAGCTAAGAAGCTTCACATATGCTAGAGAGACA
The DNA here is from genome assembly GCA_019973975.1 of Trichonephila clavata. NCBI lineage: Eukaryota > Metazoa > Arthropoda > Arachnida > Araneae > Nephilidae > Trichonephila > Trichonephila clavata. Next base: position 352,948 of record BMAO01004048.1, read on the forward strand.
TTCTACGACGTCCCAGCACAAACGAACTATCTCTCCGTTTGACTTACAGATTCGCTTGGACTTTCAGACTTGCAGTGACCTATCAAGGCTCACACCTGCGAGCATCTCAATGTCGTCCTAAAGCAGCCTTTCACAAGAGACATCCAGCTTTAGCAGTAACCTCAACAGCGCTGCACCTTAGCAGCAACCTTAACAGCGCTGCACCATAACAGCAACCTCAACAGCGTTACACCTTATTAGCACTGTAGCAACCCCATCTCAATCTGTCTTCATTTTTTTGTTTGTAAGTAACTAACGGCTTTGTCTTAAGCAAAAGTGATTGAAAATAAAAGGTATGATTATGTGGTAAATGATGAGACATTCATCTCTTGTTTCATCACTTTCCACTTGTGAATTTCAAGCTTCTAAAAAGCAGTTTTACTTTATGATTCGCTTATGCATTCTTTCTTGTATTAGTGGTGTGTGTGTGGATAATTGATAACAATCAATACATATACCTTTTAAAATTTCACTTACAATTCCTTGAAAGCAACTGTTTTACACATCATCATCTACTGCAAGTCCCTCATTTCACAGAGTCACGAGTTCAACTGTGTGTGTGTAGTGTTAGTAGAGTCCAAAGTATATCTTTTGTGGGCTCATTTTCAATTCCTTACAAAACCTGACATTCAAACAAGCTCTTATATTTGTATTGGCTCTGCAGAAGTGTCATTTATGCAAATTTGATCCTCCATGCTGACCATTGTTCAAATATTTTTAATTCTTTCTGAAAATATTTTAAATTTTTTGAATAATTTAAAGATGTTTTTATAGAACTGTTTTATATATAATTTTTAGACATGAAAAGTGCATCCTGCTTCGACTTATTTTTACCATCTTAAAAATTTCCTTCGTTTGTTGCTTATATCTACAGATATTATGTAGATATAAGCAAAAGCATAATGCAGTGCCTTTTTTTTAGTTATTCTAGTATATTAAATAGAAGATGTACTATACATATGCAAATCAGATAATAATTGAAAACTATTAAAAAAAAATTTTAAAAATCAGGAATTTCGTTAAATATTACACTTTATTCATCAAGTAAAAAATTTACATTTGGAACAAACTCTGGAGATTTAGTTAAACCGTATCAATTTTGGAACAACTGTTTTAAAGTTTTAAATTAAACCTATAGTGTTTATATGTAGATTTGAAACTATTAACGAAAAATGTTACTGTATATGAATCATAACTGTATCTTGTTGCATATTTTTGTATTATTTTCTATTTCTGGAAGTAAAAAAAAATTTGTAATCACGTTTTCATCGATATCAATTAACTTTAATGAATTCTTAAACTGAAACACTGACAAATGATGCTCTTTCAGCACCACAAGTTAATTAAAAAAGCTACATTTGTTACTTTTCCCATATATAAGTAATTTTAACAAAATAACGCTCTCTTGACACTGGTTTAGTCATAATTATATACTTAAAATGCGAAAAATTTTCCAAGAAACCTTACAGGTCAAAGTTCAACACAAACTTTCTCAACTTTTAAAGCCAGAGTGGAGTTATTTTTCACCTGACGTCGTCTGACACTAACAAATAGAATTCCATCTAAATCCTGTTCTGATTCTACTTTCCCCAAAATGTACCGTGAAAAGCTAATAAACGCCCCACTGCACAATCAAGCCCACCAAAACAAAACTCGACTAGAATTGAGAAATTAGCTCTGCGTGCAGCGTGAACAAAACTAAAAATCGAAGCCTTCATAACTCTGCTTTAAACCATCTCCACCAACGATCGCGTGCTATGCCGTTCCAGATGATTCACGGTTTCTGCCACCAGCGAATTGTTGGGTCGTTCATCAGCCAGGCCCCCAGGAAAGGCAAGTGGGATCAAGCGAAATTAGCCTTTGCTGAAACGTTAATACTGTCTCTTTTCCCCTTTTAAGACACCAGAATTATGTTTCTGCGCTGCTGGTCAAAAGCATTTGCAGCTTAGCCTCAGAAGAGTGAGATTCCGGCACCAAAGATGAGGTTGTCGTGCAGGAATCGAATCGATGGCCTTTAAAGATATGTCGACGAACTCTTCATTACAGCCAGATGAGGGATATTTTTCTTGAAATAACTGGATTTTGAGAAATGCCCTAGACAAATAAATGAATGGATGAACATCGTATCGTTTATTGTTGATGACATGTTTGTTTTTGTATTTATTGGAGTGAGGAAAAGCAAAGATTAGATATAAGTTTTGTAGTATTTGGGTAAACTGATTGTATTGATTTGTATAAATATTTTCAGATGATCTCTTCTCAATTAGATTTTGATTTTAAGAAATTTTTGAATTCGAAAACTTAAGAATTTATTAAACCCTTTATTTACCGCATTATGATTTATTGCAGTTTTTTCATGCAATTTTTTTTTTCAATCACAACATTGAAAATTAAGGGATGTACATGAACAAAACACTCAACTTTGGGAAATTTAATCTGTTAGAGCTAATTAATTAATTGAAGATATTCAACTGTAAAATTAATTTTTTCACTGTTCACTTAAAACAAACAGTCAAATTGTTTTCTAAGGTCTTCATTAACATACAAAAAAAAAAATTATACACCTATACCGTTTGACATTAACTGCATTTCGGAACAAAAATGACAATCTTCGCAATCCAATCAAAATGTCAGCTGAAAACGCAATTTTTGCTATAAAACAATTCGCCTTCCCCGCTAAAATACGCATCATAGAACCCGTGCTGCCAAATATCTTGGAAGAGTGGATTTAAAAGAATATTCCTGCTAAGTACCATCAGAGTATTCATAAAAATGGTTAATTTATGTAATTTTAAAGTGAGTAGTATTTATAAGTATCGTCGGCAGGATTAAAGAAGCAAGCATGAAACAATTTCACGGGAATTATTGAATATTTTGCTGGAATAACTTTATATTGTTGCAGTCGGGGAAGGATTGACGAAGACACATTTTGGGATTTTAAATCCACATTTTATTGACAATCACACACATAAAGGGATATTACGAAGAACACAAACATGCACAAGCAATACAAGGGGCAAAAGCGCTCGTCATTCATTCCGGAGATCTCAGCTCTTATAGCTTACTCAACAAGGAGCTTTTAGAACCATATGATTTTTGTGATTGATTGGAACAATTGGATGATGCAATATTGCATAGTTTTATTTTGAAAAGTGAGAACGCTGCAGTTTTGTACGAGATAAAGTAGTAGTTAAAATGACGTTTCCTATTAGGTAGGTAATCTAAGAAATCAATTAGCACAAGAAGTATTGGAAGACTCAAGGTCCTTATGAATTGAATAAAATCCCTCGAAAGAAAATTCAAAGGGTAAATTATTACATGCTGCTTCCAGGTACAATTATTGTGGTAAACTTTAAATGAAGAGGACAAAAACTGAAGCGAGACAACTTAACCTCTTTACTTTAAATTGTCGAATTTGCTAAGAAATGCCTATCATGTGTAGATATGTAGATTCTGAAGTTTATCATCGTTAGCCAGTATACTTATTTAAAAAATAGTGAGTTAAGTTTTCGAACCAATTTGGTTTTAAATTTGCGAATAATTAGTTTTTTTGAGACTGTTTAAAATATTCAGTCGTATAAACATTTATAAAGAGAAATGTTCTATCAAACAAAAAAAAAATTAACTTGAATTTTCTTTCTTTCTTTTCATTTTGAATGTTTATAAAAAAATTATGGATAGCCATTCGAAGCGGTAAATAAGGTATGGTATGATAAAATAATTTTGCGAATTTTTAGTAAGATTAGAAACAAAATTTATTTTTTATTCAATCTTGTAATTTTTTTTTTAATTTTTAGAACAAAGATAAATAAAACCGAAACTTTCTACCTTCGAAGCGGTAAATAAGGTATGGTATAATAAAATAATTTTGCGAATTTTTAGTAAGATTAGAAACAAAATTTATTTTTTATTCAATCCATGTAATTTGTTTGTTTTTTTAATTTTTAGAACAAGATAAATAAAACCGAAACTTTCTACCTGACTATGAATATATTTTTGTAAAATCTGGAACTCTCTCTCTCTCATAATGCATTATGGTATACTCGGTTGGTATCAGATTATACTTGTGTGTGTACGACAACTTTTTTTAAAAAATTGGAGATATGGGGATATTTTTGTGTTTTTAGATTTGTTTATAGTACCATTTTAAGAAAAATATCCTAAAATTAAGAAGATGAAAAGAAATTATTATTACTAAAATGGAAAAAAATGGGTAAAAATTTACAAAAAAATAACATAAATGGGGCCCGCTCTATACCAAAAGTTTATAAACAAATGTTATTCATTTCTGAAATGACCTTCAGGATGACAGATTATTTAATTTTTACAAAAACTGGAGCACTTTATCTTAGTTATTATATGAAATTGCTGAAAATAACAGTGATTGTATTCACATAAGGAACTTTAAATTTTGTAATAAAACAGTGATTGTTAAATCTGAAGGTTAAAACACTTCTACTATTATACAGAACATACACAAAAAAATCTCAATTAATTATTTTCAGAACTTTTTTACTAATTGCTATTCCCGTTTGAGCATTTTCAATAAAACGTGTTTTGAAGTATGACATCTTGCTTAAAGTAATGGCATCTGCTTTTACAAAAACACTTGTAGTTTTGTTCTAGTGAACGAAAAATGAAAAACTTTGTATTTTTATAAAATCATAAAAAAATTGTCAATTTTTGGCAAAATTCACAATTTTAGGGTAAATCAGAGATTAGGTTAAATAGAGAATATGCATTTTTTATTCGCACATGATTATATTTGATATCCAAAAAAATTTGAAGCTCAAATCCTCTACGAAACTTTCCCGTTGCGTAAAACTAAGTACACCCAACCTTTTCTGAATCATCCCTACAACACACTGTATCGTTTCTAAATACCTCCATCCATCAAATCCACGAAACAACGACAAGATTCTGCGTACACTCTCCCCCAATCTGATACGAATATTGAACCATGAAACAGCGATCCTAATATTGATCCGGCCCAATCCACTTGTGCGAGAATTCGTATATAAATATACATCGCGCCCCCCTCTGTGTGTATGTATTCACAGCACCAGAATCCGCGTTAATAGCCATGCATCGAAACCGCACATTCTCTAAGAGCTGAAGAGTTATTGACAAAGACATTAGCAATGCAATGATTACAATTGAATCGACCGTCTCTGAACCCGATTGAAGCACGCAGCCTCCACGCATAAAGTATTCGATGGGCGGGGGGAAGCACAAATGTGTATAAAGTGCTTTTCCATAAGCAAATGTTTGTTGGTTTCGTGGTGATAAACTTCCTATTTTTTGGTTTTCTTTCTGGGAAGATGGTGGTAAAACGGCTCGATTGATGATGCTTTGTTGCTATTGTAGAAATCATGCAGTCGAAATAGATGATTTTTATTCTTAAGGCTTAGCTTCTAGAAGTTTATTCAAAAGAATTCGTTAGGCTTGGAATAAGTGTATAATAGATATTTAAGGAGAGGAAGGGAAGTTTAAAAGGAAGTGAATTTTAAAAACCATTTAAGTAATTTATTTTTAATGATTTTATACACACAAATTGTGGAAAATCGATTATTCATTATTGTTTCGAAATTTGCATCTTTTTCAAAAGTTTCTGACTGAAGAATTACGATGTATTTAAACATTATATAAAAAGTAAGGGAAAGTATATTCTACAGACCAAAGTTCTCTGATTTGGGTTCTCTAGAACTTTGACAGGGGTTTTGCAAGTAAACACTTTTTGCTTAATCAAAACTCCATTATTTAAGCTGAATTTTAATTTTTATAATAGATCGAGTTTTTTTAAAGGCAGAAATAGCTTGTAAAACCTAAGTTTGAAGCCTAAGTTTGTGCATTCGTCTTTTTTATTATATTATTTTTAAATTTTGATTGCATAGACTTGCATTAAAAATTTGCTATCTGAGTAAAAATCCCATAATAAACATATAAGTAACGTGCTTTTACTTTTCCATATTTGTTGGTTGGAAAAGTTAGAAGTGGCACGCATAGTTCTTTTTTATCAAATAGTAGCACTTTTTCCAAAAAGGTTGGCCACCTCTGGCTTACGGGATTAAAGCAGTGCTATCCAAAGTGGTCTATATCAACCCTTGGGGTCTACTTTGATCTGATAGGGATCCACACCAGATGAGAAAAATCGGGGATTCGTGAGGTGTAAATGGTAATCTATGATTGTGTCTCTCATTTACCCAGGTCATGACTTCAATTTTAATTTTCAATGAATGGAATAATCCACCAATACGGATATCACATATTTACTTAAGCAATATTTTGTTATATCGTGTAAACAGCTATCTATCTACACTATTAAAATTTGTGAGTAAACAAAGGTATGTATATATGTGAAGCTATCTTCACACTATCCACAAAACGCAAAAGCGGGCCAAAACTACCAAAAGCTGGGAAGCAATCCGAAGAATCCTTTTTGACCATTTAAATCCCGAAATTGTAATTAGTTAAAAATATATTAATTAAAACTTTAAAATGCATGCTTGGCCTATCCTTGCAATGCCATCTATCGAGTAAAAACTTCGAAAGATGGCAGGGAGTGAGATTTCGGATATTTCCGCTGTTTTTAAAACTGCCACCTTTCTTGTTTACAGAAATCGGGGGAAATAATAAATCAGGAATTGGATAGACCGTTTACATGACCAGGACACAATATAAAACTTTTTTTTATAGAATAAAAATGCTTTGAATTTTTTTGTGATTTTTTTTCTAAAATGAGTCAATTTGTTAGGGATTGCCCGTGTCATCACTTAGTATGAAAGGGTCGGAAGGAAGATTAGCCATAGTCAATACAAATTTTATTTATAAACAATTCTCAATTACGACACATATTCAACAACCCAAACTAAGAAATGCACCAATTACCAAATATGTGAAGCAATCGCGGGTAAAACGAGATACAACGAGAATTAACAGTAAATTGGATCACTTACGTCGAAGCAATACACCTTCTAATTCAATTCGCTCTAATCCAAATTTAACGTTTATTTACCAAATCGTCAATCTTAATATTAATCAAATAAATAACGAAGATCTATTGTCTAGCTTCACGCTAATCAGTCACAGCTATCCATTAGCAATCTAACCTCTCCCTCACTTAACTCGAAAGTCTTTATATACAAGTCATAATTTACATAATCACATCTTCTTCGGAGGAAAGTTTTCAGTAGAATAAATTTTAAAGACCCATTTTCCTCCAAGAGGACTATTACTACGAAGAACACAAATAGACTTGTTACAAATTTAAAATGTGTTTCTTCAGTTTTTCATACTACAGTTAGAAATTTAAATCTTTTAAACTTCGTAGCACAAAACCAGCTGTCAGAAACACATTCGAAATTCATGAATTTGCCAAAATTCAATACTAGGTAAGCAGAGGTCAACCAAAAACATGGCAAGGGGTCTACGAGTCAAAAAAAAATTTGGGAACCTCTGGGTTAAAATTTGGACCACCCCTTATGTTATATTAACTTCCCAACACCAATCAATGCATACAGAATGAACATCTGGGAACGAAGAAGTATAGAAGCCATTAGCTGAATAACTCCAAAACTAAATAAAGTAATAAATGTCACTCAACAGTTTTCAGAGAGAAGGGGAAAAAAGGTCAACGAAATGAGAATTACCATTTTTCACACAACCAGATTTTTCTCAGGTAGTTCTTCACTCATCTCTGGGCCAAAGAAGGAATTCCATAAAAATCGTGATCAGGTTTTTTGGAGGTATTGTCTGGATCCCTGCCAACCCTGACCTCGGTCAGAAGTGACATCGATTTATCACCGATTCTGAAGAAAGTTACTTCTCCGTGGTCATTTGTCTTGTTCTGTGCAGGATGAAGACAACTGTTTTGTGTCGGGAGTTCATCACAGTACGAAACCGAAAAATGCTAAAAGGAGAGAAAATGTGACAAGTGATAAAGTTAACGTCATCGGGAGTTGAATTGAGATGTACTTCTTGATAGTCCAGAGGAATGGTGCGGGTTAAATGGAATGAACTGCTCCAGGGTTCTTTGGCTTTCGGTTGAAATATCGTTTCCTTTAATATTTATGTTTATTTTGTTGTTTTTCTATCTGGAATTTTCGGTGAAAAATTACTTATGTTTGAAATACTTATTTCAATCTCTTCGGGAATATCAAATCATATTCACTCTTCTTTTTTCCCATAATATTAGGTATGAAATGAAGTAAAAAAGGCACATAATTGAATTCAATTTTTTCCCAATAAAAACTAAGATTTTAAGATGATCTGTTAATTTTTTTTCAACCTGAAATGTGCGTTAAAAAGAGGAAAGATGTACCTTTCACGCGAAAAACAAATTATGCCAAAATATGGCGTCTAAATGAGGTTATGTGCTTAATCTATCTTTGCTCCATTTCATACTTGACAACATATTATTTCAATAATACTACTCGGTTTCTAAAATACACTTCTCATTTGTTCTACCCTATTCACCGACGTATAATGTGCACCCTTTTTTTATAAAGAAACTTGAAATGTACCAATACAATGGTCTTATCTTTTGATGGCATTTATTCGAAATATTATACCAGGCATTTGAACAATGGTACACTGCTAGAACTAAAACCCTAAAGAGCATGGAAAGAGGTGTTAGAAAGTATGTGGATGTTAGAAGAGGAAAAATATATATATAAAAGGAGGTCAAATTCGCCATGTCAGTTCAGAAAAAGTATGTGATTGGATATCAAAAGTGTTGAATGAAATTAAACCAGACATAATTCAAAGGTTATTTTAAAAAATGCAGTATACTTAACAATTTATATGGAATGGAAAATGATGATTTGTTTATAGATAAGAGTACCAGTGATGGTGAAAAAATGATTTTTTTTTGGTAAAGATTAAATGGTAAAGATTTTTTCTTAAGTTTTCTACAATAATAGTTCTCAAATTTAAACTTACTTGCAATTTCAACGTATGCATCCCCTTGCTCCTTTAATTAAAAAAGTTTTTCGGTATTAGAAAAGAAGTTTTGCGGAATTTTAATGATACTGATCTGGTAAAATTAATTTTTTCCCCTTAAATAACCTTACTGAACTCCCTACTCTTAAAAACTTTGACAGAAAGGCATAATTTGGAACATGTGTTCGGTCTTTCCACAAACTTAATCTCGTACAACAATCTTTAAAAAAAAAAAGAAGCAAATAATGTCAACATTAGACTCATTAAAGCGTTTTCCATCTAAAAACGGCCAAAATGGGCTTTAATTTAGGAAAATAAATGGTTTTGAAAAACACGTGAAACCTGTCTCATAATTATTTAAAAAATTATTTAATTTTACTCTTAATAGTCTTTTACATTACTATTCTTATAAATTAAAGTAATAATTCAATATCAATATACAAAAAATAATATTTTATGTGAATCACATTGTATTCCTACAAAAGCTTTTCAAATAATTTTTTTAAAAGTAATGTATATTTAAAACAAATCCAGCGTATATAACAATAAACCTTTACAATTTATTCCTTGGTAATCTTTGTAAAAGCATATTCTAAGCAAACAAAGTCAGGAAATATATATATTGCATCAAAAATATTTAGGAAATTTACTTGTATAATAACCGTTTGTTGTAGTGTCAAGAATTAACAAAATTATATTTAAAGTACTTTTTGTTTTGTGGGTTAGAAATTTTTCTTTATTTCCTTCTTCAATTTTAATACCTTACTTCAGATATACCTCAGTTTTCTTGCCTTAGTATTTAATTAAATTTAGAGACATTTTTGAGGGCAAATTAAATTATCAGCAAAATGAAAATTTCGTGGATTAATTGGTTGTTTATTAATGTTGCACATAGCAAAATAACTGTAGAACTTTGATATTTAACACTTATTTTAAAATAAAATAGTTATTTAAGGTATCCGACTACTTGCAACAACTTTTTTAAAAAATGGAGGTATGGGGAATTTTTTTTTTTGTTGATGTTTTTAGATTTGCTTAGTACCTTGTAAGAAAAATATACTAAAAATAAGAAGAAAAAAAGAAATTATTATTACTAAAATAGAAAAAAAATTGGTAACAATTTACAAAACGTAACAAAAATTGAGCCATTCTGTACCAAAAGTTTATGAAAAAATTTTCAATTTATCAATTCTGATGTGTTGCTATGTTATGCATTGTTTAAATGACCGTCAGGATAAGATATGTTTTAATTTTTACAAAAACTAGAGTACTTTATCTTGGCTATTATGTGAAATTGCTTAAAAAAACAGTGATTGTATTAAGGGGCTGCAAATTTTGCAATAAAACAGTGACTGATATATCTCAAGGTTGAAACATTTCTACTATTACGCAGAACATACACGAAAAATTTCAGTTAATTATGTTCAAAACTTTTTGAGCAATCGCCGCCCCGTTTGAGCATTTAAAACACACACATTTCGAGTAAAACACGTTTTAAAGAACATCTTGTTTGAAGTAGTGGCACTTGCTTTTACTAAAACATTTGTAGTTTTTGTTCTAGTGAACAGAAAACAATAAACTGGGTATTTTTATAAAGCTAATAAGATGGTGTATAAAATAAAAGCATGAAAATTTTGTCAATTTTTAGCAAAATTCACAATTTTAGGCCTTACGTTTTTTTAAGTGCCTGTAAAACAACACTCCAAAGAAAACATGAAAAAATGTGAAATATAGGTAATTGATCCTTTAGAACCGGGGTAGCATTAAGTCGATCGCGATTGACCGGTGGACCACCAAGGCATTTTGTGGTGACCACCTTCACTAACATAAGACCTAATAATCATTCCATCATGCAAAGGTCCAGAAATACCGTATTTATTCGATTCTAAGCCCCCCCCCCCTCCCATGAAGCTGTTTTTTATTGCTCTAAATACCCATCCAACACATCCCCCCCCTTCAATTCTACGCTGTGCCTGATTTTCAGTAGCATTAACATTGGGTAAAAAGTGCGGCTTAGATTCGAGTAAATATGGTATTTTAAAAAACGAAGAGGAAAAAAAATCAAATCATAAGAGAGAAAATTTCATTTAACAGAAAATGCACTTCGCTATTTGGAGGCTATTTTACAAAGAAAATCGTAAAATGTTCTTGGTTCAAGGAAAAAGTTCGTGAAATAGAGAAATTCGTAAAACAGAGGTTCGTAAAATGGAGGTCCAACTGTATTGTATAATTTCTTTTAGCTCACTACTCCTACGCCACTGGGTGGACCGCAACACCTTGAAAAATTTAGAAGTATCCCGTACCCTAGAAAAGTCTGCCCAGCCTTGCTTCAGAACAATACTTAATTCATTATTTAATAATTCATTTATTTAATTCATTCATACAATAATTCCTTCATCTTACTTCTATTAAGTGATAACTTTTTTTATTCATAAGTAGGTTTTATGTGCTAAATATTTGCTAAACTAGTTTTTTAATTTCTGTTTGAAATTATGTTTGCATACAAAAAAGAAATTGAAAAAATCAAATTTTTATAATCATAGGCTTATCTTCTATTTCTAGAAAATTCCATTGAAACACAATATCATTTTACAGAATTATTTAAAATATTATTTTTATCAATAATTGCTTACGATCAAATAAAAATAATCATTGCAAGATTTGTTTTACTTAGAAATGAATAAAAAAATAGATATTTTACTCTTTTCGCCTCTAAAATAAAATCAGTCATATTTTAAAAATAAGGTTTATATAGTGTAACTATATATAAACGATACACTATAGTTAATATACACTTTAGTTCATAGTGTATGTAGTTATGAACTATATACACTATGAACTGTAATCACGATATTTAGGTAAAAATATCATAAGCCATTGTTTTTCCCAGTGGGGATGCATTTTAGCAACTTAGCCTTTGCAGACACGGCAAGTTCCCAAATCTGAGAACCATTTTCTGGTGGCACCATCTGGTGGCGGCCTCGTTACAAAAATTGGACGTTAATTAGTTTTTAATTCAAGCTCTCGTCGGGTGTTAAATATTGCCATGCTTTAATTTTGAAGAGAGTACCAGAGCCAAATTGATACTATAGGGATCTTTTACATGCCACATAATCATATGACATGCAAGCCTAAGATTTTCGCATTCAGAAAATTTATTGACTCCAAATGGAGTCGAACTTGCAACTTTGGGGTTACGAAGCGGGCACGCTACTTTTAAGACACTGAGCCAACACGTTCATCTTTATAAGAATAACTAATTATCTTTTCGTAAACTATAATCACGATATTTAGGTAAAAATATGATTATAGTTATCGTGATTATATACACATGTATACTCATAATTCTCGACTAAGGAGAGATGAATAATCAATAATCATCAAAACTGAAAAGAACTGAAATTGCAAGATAAACCAGAAAGGATATATATTAGAAATTATAAAAATAATAGAATTATAGAATTTAATATATGTTTTATATTGATATATATATATATATATATATATATATATATATAAAGTATATATATAAGTCTAGAAAGTATATAAAGTATAAATATACTAGTAAGTATATAAGTATATAAAGTATATATAGGTCTAGAAAGTGTTTAACTTAAAAATTAATTTAATAATAAATAAAAATAGATCGAACTATTTATTACAGCGTAGGGATTTTAGGGTGAATGGGACTATTTAAAGGTAGGGTGAGCGCTGACGTAGTTAGATTGCATCTTAGTAAATTCAAAATTTTTTACATTCTTTTTAATTTCCTCTTATTAAATTTTACTTTCCCCACTGGACAAGCTCCTCCCTTCTTTCCCAATTCTCAGCCCCCCGGGCAGCCAATCGGAGTCTATGTTCATGTTACCACCGATCAATCACAGAGCAGTCTCTAAGCTCTCACTCATGCCAAAAAATTCATCTCCACTGCACTCAGAAGAAGAACCATAGGCTCGCCTCCCGGATCTCCTCGCCACAGCCAATCATCATGACTCTACTGGGCAAAATGAAAAACTCCAATATCGCCATGCCCTCCATCGAAGATAATCAAGATATGCGACTGAGGACTGTATTACAGTCCGGATGCCCACAGTACAACGCCCATTCAACGTAGTTAAAGCATAATCAAGAAATGAGACTGGTGACTCCTCGCTGTCATGTTGTTTTTTGTTCCATCCGATTGGGAGCCAAATGGTCTCCATGTTGGAGTAGCCATACTTGAAGAACAATAAAACATAGATATTTTAAAGATGACGCCTTCCTTCATTTACCAGCATGCCTGGGTTCTGACACACACACACATATATATATATATCTTATTACGAATAATACAGTGGATTATTCTCGTGGTATAGCGTGAATAAACGGTGGTATAGTGAACAAGCGATGTGCCTGCTTTAATATAGCAATTTTCGAAACTAAACTAACTCTCAAAAACCACCCATTACAACATACATGCGTCTTCTGATTTTAATAACAAATCTTTCATTTCCCAAAATTCGAATTCGTATATAAATACCATCTTATTCGAGTACACACATACTTTAAGCGTTAAAATATTACATTCCAAACATCACGATTTCCATAGCAAGAAAGCATTCAACGATAACGAAATTCGAATCCTTTCATTCCTCATTTAAATTAACAAAACTACTGAAATTATATCATGATACTTTTCTGAAGGAGCTCAGAAAGGTAGTATAGTATACTGTGAATTAAATTCTCAGTGTGAACTTTCCAATAAGCCCTCTCGCCTTTTCTAAAATCTGCTCGACATCCCCCCTCACCCAGGCATGCACCTGAATCACCTTATTCGAACAGAGCGAACGCAAAATGAGCTCTAAAATTGAACTCATCTAATTTAACGAAACAGTAGCTTAAGAATTTCCATAATGGAAACCGTTTCCAACTGCGATTCTTAGCCTAAAATATTGAAATGCATCGGGGTCTTTCAGGAGACTTACGGTTCGCATAGTACATTGGATTACCATTAAGACGTGCAAATGTAATGGTAAAGATCGCTAAAGTATGATTATTTCGAATAATATATGGTAGAAATTTTTAGATATTATTGAACTATTCTCCAAAATTTGGATAAGGTGCTTGGGATAACAGTTTAAAACATATTTAGGTAAAAACAGAAAACTATATCAGCAAGTTTTTTTGTGCGTTTTCTATATTAGATCCTAAAGATGTTAGAAAATCACTCTTATACTAAGTATATAGCGTAAGGAAAAGTAAAAAATGCCTTATATCTCTAAATATAAGGGAGAATATGAACTTTCTTAAAAATTAAAGCAACGGGATCAGCTTATAAAAAAAATCCGCTTGTCTGAACAAAGTAACATACTTTAGGGGGGGAAAAAAACGTGGAAGTCAGTATCTGAATCAGAGTTTTCAAATACAATAATACCTCGATTTACGCTATTTCGTCTTTTTTAAGAACATTTATAAACCTCATGTTCCACACAATGTATCACACTGGAGCTACAACACAAAGGAAAGATTACAACACAAACATCCATGCCTTCTCCGGGATTCGAGCCCAGTCCCTAAGGCACCACAGTCAGCGTCACTAACCACTATACCGGATGGGCGGTTTCGTCTTTCGTTTGAGGGCAAAAAAATGGTGAAATTGGTAAAGTGACTGGAGAAGTTGTCGATCTTGTCAGGCAAATAAAATTAGAAGTGGATAGTATTGACGTTCAAGAACTGTTGGAGGACTACAATTAGGAACTGACAATTGATGAGCTCATAGAAAAGTCTAAGCAAGAGCAAGGCTGAAGAACCTGAACATTTAGACTCAATAAGAAGATCAAAGGACCATTATTATGTAATTTGACAGAAGGCCTCAGTTTAATTGAAAAGGGGCTACAAATTTTAGAGAATTTAGACTCCAATGAAGAGTGTATTTTTTCATCAAAGACGGAATAAAAAAATTTGTTGTGTGTTGGGAAGTTTTGATCCTTGGAAAAAATCTTTGGAGGAAAAAATCCTTGAGCCTGTAGACTACTTTGTCAGATTTTGTGAAACTTCCTACATCAAAATAGTTTCAGTTTGCGATTTTGTATTTGTATTATCTAAGATTTTATTAAACATTTTTTTCTAAATTATTGTTTTCTTTTGTCTCCAACCCCAACTAAAAAAATTATATGTATTTATACGCGAAATTATATCCCGACGTACGCAAATACGACTTACGCGGTTATCGCTCATTTACACTTGTCGCGTAGTTCACAAATTTCACATTCACTCATTGGGATGCCTAAAACATAATGCGGTGAGTTTTTTTCTACGGGGCATCAAACATCCCGCGTCGTATACGAATTTCTCTTCCTACTCATTTTTCAAACAAAAATAGTGCAGAAAGTAGGACTTGCGCTACCAGTGTACAAGATAGCAAATTGTGATAGCGGTCGGTTCCTGCTCGACTCTGAGCCCTCTTGTCTACCTGTAAACACGGCTAAATGTGTGGGAGAAACTGAATGATCCACAGACATGATTTCAATCTAATCCATTTTTTCATTCCAAATATCAATCAGACACAATGCAATTCTAATTAAGGTAGATGACATATAGTAGAGCGCAGAGGTGAGATTCTATAACACAGACTCTCTCAACTGAATCTAAGACAGCTTAAATACTCTCAATATATAAAACTACGTCGCACACTAATAAGCTAACTTCTTCTTAATCAAGCGTATAATACCTGTACTTTTTATGCATCGGATCTTACACTGGAAACTTGCAGGTGATCTCTGTCGGCTTGATCAAAGTTCTGGGTTCCACGCTCTGTAATCTTTTTCCTGTACAACTCCAAGAATTCCAAATAATTCCACTCTCTTTCAATCTTCAACTAACAACTAATTCGCTGCCTTTATGTTAACTTCTACTTGCCAACTCCAACGTGTCAACTCCAACGTGTCAACTCCAACGTGCCAACTCCAACGTGTCAACTCACGAAAACGGAATTTATATAATATACTTCATTTACATAATCACGTTTCCTTACTCGATAAAAGTTGGTTGAAATAAATATTTTCCTTAAAAAGTCATGAAGGGATTAGTAGAACCGCGTATAGATCCGTCACAAAATGAATGAACAAAATGTATCAGCTTCAGACAGGTCTACCACAAATAAAGCTATCGTTATTGTGTGACGGATCTATACGCGGCTCTACTAACTCCTTGGGGGTTCTTTAAGGGAAATAATTATTTCAACCAACTTTCACCGGAGATAAAAAAAACGTGATTATGCAAATTAAGTTTATTATATATATTCTGTATTCGCGAATTTTGAGAGTTTTAGTGAAGTGGGAATCTAAGTTTATTAAAGTGAGAATTGAAGATTACCAAAGTGAGGATCGCTGGAATGTGAGGTGATCAAGCTAACCTTTAGTGTTCAAAGCCTCAGCTATAGAACTTTTGAATTACAAGAGTTCAGGCATTGTGCTCCTTATTTGAATAGAAGTTAGAGAGTAAATTGTTAGAGCACGTACGAGTTGAAAACGAGTTTGTATAAGTTATCGTAGAAATTAGTTGAATGTCTGTAAATATTATCCCCATGCTAACTGGTCTCACCTTCACGCTCTGATTATTGATCAAAAATATTAATTGGATTATTATTGTGTTTATGTTGAATATTGTGACAAATAAACGATTTTAGTGAATCATTTCGTCTGATCAATTAGTTCCTCCCACAGATCTAGCCGGGTCCGAGAGAAGACAAAGGGGGTTGTAAGGAAAGTAGGAATAGTCCCTCATTACAATTGTACGTCTGACGTTTTTCTTTACAACAATTTAATTGGAACACATTCCTTCCGTTTGGCAACATTTTCGCCCTCATAGGGACAGGTTTAAAAATTTCAAAAAAATTATTATTTTTATTACCAATTTAGTTTATGTATGGGTATCGAATTTTGGACAAATTTTTGAACAATTCTCAGATTATACTCGGATTGTTTTCTAATTCGAAATTGTTAAGTTCTTGCTTTCTTTCAATAATTTAAAATTATTTCTGCATGATGTTAATGATGTTTGTATGATTTTGTTTTTACTGTTAATAGACTTTTATGATATAGATTTTAATATTTTAGTGTTAATATTCTTGACGCAAAAAAGTACACTTGCTTCTTACAATGGCTGTTTGCTACGAATAAGATATTTATATCATTTTTAAGACATTTTTTTAATGAAAAAATATGTAAAGTGCTATAGTAGTATTAATTACTAAAATAAAGTGATCAATTGCTATTTTTGTAGAAATATATATGGAGTAAATTACAAACATCTTTTTTTTATTACTCGTATATTGAATTAAAAACGTGAAATATTTTTCATTATCAGATTTTCAAAACAGAAATTCCATAATAATAGACTAGTTTATTTTTCTTAAAAATTTCTCGCGTGAAGAATTAATTTCCTTTTCCTAACAACTCTTTTTTTTAGAAATATTACTGCTTTTTACGAAGAAATATTAATATTCTTCGCTGAGAAATATTAAAGTATTTTTTTATTTCATTAACTCTATAGTATAAAATCTTAACATAAAGAGCATTTTTATTTTGCTATTTCAAAAATTAAATTACATTTCTTGGCAAAATTACAACACGTCTTGTTGATTTGAGAGAAATACTGGCATTTACTTAAGAGATATTTTTCGTTTTAACTTGGAATTTTTCATTATGTGAATGTATGCGAAAAAACAAACACTCGTCAGTGCTTCTCAAACTTTTAATATTTGCTACTCAATATTCAATCATAATTTTTATTGCACCCTCCCCCCTCCATACAATAACAATGTATTGAATTGAATAATACTATACTTTTAAGCTAAGGCTACAATACTACTTTAACCTCTTAAATGGCATCGGCGTATATATACGTCTCACTCAACCGGTGCTTTAGTTGCCCAGGCGTATATATACGTCTTTCCAAAGTACGATCTTTTCTAAGCACTGCTATCCATAAAATTATTCCGAAGGCTTTGGAATAGAATAAAAGGACGTTGACAGCGTTTGCGAAGGATTTCTGTTTTGATTTTATATCAGAGGATTTCCTATTTCTTTTCTCCCCCCCCCCCAATACATCACATACGCGCATCGGTTTGGAAAACGGGGGAATTGGGAGCGAATCGCGTAACTTTTAATCGGCAGTTAAGGGATTAATTATAAACCGTACAAATTATCAAGATAAGTGTTAATTTTTGGATATAATTTTATAAATGACAAGCCCATGGGGTCACTGATAATTATTAACTTTGTTCTTAACTTAATATTGTTAAATTAATTATCAAATGCATTGTGCAGTACTGATACATTTATAAGTGTATTATATCAGTATGAATGTTATTTTTATTTATTATGCCAGAGTGTATTTGGTTTGTTTACTTTCAGCAAATTAAAATTTTTTTCTAAAAAATCTTTTGTTTTTGACTTTCAATACGCTTGCGCCCCCCTCGTAGAATTATTACGTCCCCCAGTGTGAGAAACGCTACTGTAAGCCTTTTATATTTCGTATTTATTTATTTATATTACCTCAATAGAAATCAAATAAGTAGTTGAGTTCAAATTTGTAATTAGATATTTATTGATTTTAGTAAAATAAATTATATAAGTATAATGCGAATATTTATTAGTATTATCTGAAAATAATGTGCACAAAAAAGGGAATAATTCTATTGATTTTATTCAGCAATATTCTTAGGCACAGAAGCTTATTCTTAGAGATTTTCAATTACTTTCTAATAATTCGATACCTATTTTCTTAATTTCAGATATTGTTTTATTTTTCATCTTGCTTCTACCATTGCGAAATTAAAAGTGAATTCAATACGCGAAGAAAACAAGATTCTAAGCAGTTAAAAACGAAGAGAAAAGTATTAACCAGAATTTTATTCCAAATTTATTTCTCTGGAAACCGTTAAAACTCTGGAAATCCTTTCACAGAATTATTTGGAACATAGATAAAACTTTGTATTCTACATAAATTTCCTTAAAACTATTTGTGTCATTTTTCACGATCGGAAATATCACAGTTAGAATTCCAATGCAAACCTTCTAGCGACGTGACCATACTAAATACTTTCGGATGTAACCATTTTGGTAAACAGTCGACAACGAAACACAATAAAATAAGAAATCAAAATCCTACAGTGAAGTTTTCTGTTTTGATAATAAATTATTGCCAACTTTTCAGATGAATTTTACAAATCAGGAAACTTGTTTTGCATCGGAAAGGAAGCTGCTTTTATTGTGGGGTGATTCAATAAGTTGGAAAGTCTGTTTAGAACCAGTGAATCAAAAACACGAAAACTATAAACTGATAGTTTTAGTGTGTGTGTGTGATGTATGTGTGGTGTATGTGTGCGTGTGATGTGTGTGTGTGATGTATGTGTGGTGTATGTGTGCGTGTGATGTGTGTATGTTGTGTTGTGTATGCGGGCGTGTGTGATGTGTGGTGTGTATGCAGTGTGTATCGTGTGTGCGCGTGCGTGTGTGGTGTGTGCGCGTGCGTGTGTATGCGTGTGTGATGTGTATGCGGTGTGTGTGGTGTGTATCGTGTGTGCGTGCGTGTGTGAGTGCGTGTATTAATGGAATCTTTATCTTAGATTATTTTGTCTTCTTTATAACCCACTGATATAGGCAAATATAAAGGAATGTTTTGGTTAGGCTTAACCCCCTTGCGTACCAGACTACACTTTCTAAAAATCCTCGATTTCTGAGGATATTGACTTTGACGTTATAAAGCACATTTCACTTTTCATTTTGATTCTGACTAAGGCGTCCGTTCGTTCGTATTTCGTTTCGCTTTCAAGAGTTGGTATAAATATTTTTGTTACTTATTTTTACTTTTTCATGCCAATGTGGCATCATCGTTGGATTCCAACGAAAATGATACTGAATGAGAATGTTTGCCGGAAACCGATGCATAAGACAGTGGCTCTTACACGGATTTATCTATTTATGATGAAGAAATGGAGCAAAAATGTCAATACAGTTATGTAACGCAAGTGGAAAGGTTTTCTTGTTCCAAGAAACATTTCGAGCAATTTCACAAAAATTTGGAATTTTAATTCGAATTTTCCTATTTTTTCAAATTTTTGTAACCCAGACACTTTGTAACTTAATTTTTGTAATTTTATACAATTCCACTAAAAAAATCTACGTTATAATGTTTCCTGTGCTGGTTACACTAGATGTACACCTAAATAAGGCATGTATCTCCTTGAGGGTACAATGGTATTTTCTACTGTACGTAGCATGTGGTTACAGGGTACACAAGGGGTTAAAAATGTGTTTAATCCTATAGTCTTAGCTCCTAAAGCTAAAAGTTTACTGTCATGTTATTGAGGCTATCTTATTTTTAACCTATACTGTCTTGTTATATTTTTATTTATTGCCTTGCTTTATAGTAGCTATACGGCAATTTAGTATATGATTATTGATTATATATGTGGATACAGAGAGAGAGAGGGAAATGGAAAAGATATAAACTAGAAAAGCAATGTACTGAATTAAATATTCATTAAAATGAGTACCTGTTTTTTAATTAAAAGTAAGTTTACGAAGATTAATTTTTCCTTCATATCATATTGCATTTAAAAAAATTTCATGCTACATAAAAAATTAATGCTTCCATAACTGTTATAAAAATTCTACAATCTTTTTTTAAATTCCTACTATTAGTTCATACTTTCCCTGTATATTTATTTATATATCTTGTTCAAATTTTCAATCGTTTATAAAATACTTTCTTTCATCCATTCAAGTTCAAATACATTTTTTATACTTGTAGTGGATGACATTTGATGTTAATACAGTTTTTCAAATATTAATTAATTAATTAAATTAAAAAATAAATAAATAATAACAAACAAATATAATAGTCCAACAGCATATATAGAAAGGAAACTTGTTCGCTGTGTCACTGTAGCGCAATGGATAGTGCGTTGGTCTTTTAAATCGAAGGTTCGAATCTCACCTGAACTGGCATAATTTCAGAAGATATGATTTCTTTGTTGTTATAATAATTTATTAGAATAATAAAATTTAATGAATGAATAAATAGTAACAAACAAACAAAAAATAGTCCAACACTATATATAGAAAGGAAAATGGAACATCACTTTTTCTATTTTGTCACTTAATATTGTGATTCTGTCATATGTATATACATATTTATATTAATTGTAACTATTTAATAAAAAGTAACTAAAATAAAATGTTTCTCTTTGTTGACCTAAGAAGGAATTGACTTAATTTTTTATACTACTTGTTAATAATACAATCTAATTTAAGTTTAGTATGCCGCAATAACTATTAGTAACAATATGATCCACAACTTTAAAAACTTAGGGGGGGGGCATATTCTTACGCAAGATATATTTCTGAGAAAAGCTTCTGTTCTCTTTTATACAAGTACTTAATTTTTTTTTCTCTAGCAATTCTTATTTTATACTAATATATTCAGTTATTCTTAAACTACATGTGATCAATTTTGAAGTCCTACAATCATTTTAACCAACGAAGAAAAATTTTGAATTTTGCCCCATATGCAGAACCTTTAGTAAAAGGATCACGTATTCCAATGTACTTTGTAATTTGCATTTCATTAAAATAAAATTGAGTTAAATTTAAATATGCATTTGCCTCACAAGAAGTGAACCGCAATTATTATAAAAATAGAGAGAGAATCCTTACTATCAGTTTTGCTTTGTATAATAGTCCTGTAATTTGAAAATCCGTTTCGAGGACACACACTATGAGATTTAAAACTAACTACTATAATATAGATGTGATTTAAAATTAACGTTAAATGCATAACGCATTTCTTAAATAAAAAGCCTGAAAGTTAAAATTTAAATAATCAGTATGAACTTTTTTGTGTGTTTGCTTAATCATAGGATAGCTAAAAGAATGAAGGTATCAGCAATGAAATTTATTGTAACGTGAGTATTTGTTTCAGAAAGTATTGGAAAAATTTTGCTTTCTCCTGGAAACAGAAAACCCGAAATCCTTTTCTACATTAATGAGATAATTTTAAAAATCAATAAAATTATTAATTCCATTTCATTGAAATAACATTCTAGTTACTGTTTTTTTTACAATATATATTTCTCTCTCTCTCTTTCTGTATGTGTGTGTGTGCACGCGCGCGTGTGTGGGAGGGGTGATATTTTATGATATTGTGTCTACTTTCGTTTAGTCTGTAACTTCTGCTTTGGGAAAAACATTGTAGAAAAAACTAATATACATTCTATAACAAAAAACAAAAACAACAAAAAAACGACGCACATAGAACGAGTAGTCTGATAAAGACAACCCTCAGGGGGCTCGCCTTCTTAGGTGAGTACGGTGTCACAATCCCGAGGTGCCCTAGTGATCTTTTCCTTTTCCAAGGGTTTACTGTCTTTGGTAAACACGGCTTCACGAACCCGAGTACCCTATGATCCTTCTCTATTTTCGACCCTCTTTCTTGTCATTTAATTCATTTTTTCTTTCTCTTCCCGTCTAGACCACAGATATTAAAACAAATGTTTGACGCAGTATAGCCGAAATCGCTCTTGCGCCAATAAACCCAAAATCACTCACTCACTCACTCACTGATAAAGACAAAAATTGGTGGTGGGTAGAAAAATTATGTACAGAAAATGATTAAAATTTCAGAAAAACTGAATGGTTTATTTCAGAGTTACATAGTTACAAAGTAACGAGCTCAATGATGTGTTGTGTGTGACCCACCTCTAACCTGGATGCAAGCTGCCACACGACGTTGCATAGAGGGATAAAGCACCCTGATGGTCTCTTGCAGTATTTCTTGCCAAATTTGCTCCAATTGTCGAGCCAAGTCATCAGCATTCCCTGGTAGAGGAAGTCGCAGTTCGCCATGCTAGATTGGAGAAAGGTCTGGCTGCCCAACGAAAAATGTTTGACAAGCTGTAAGACATAGCAACACGTGCCATATGTGGTCTGGCACTATCTTGCTGAAAAATAATGCCAGGGTACCATCATGACGCTGCAATTTGCCATTGGTCACCCATTCTTGCCAACATCTTTTAATGGCCGAATCACATTTCGACCCATATGAAGAGCGATTCTCCGATTTCCCCAACCTACCTCCTTCAATTCAATGATACAACCTCTTTCAAACTCTTACAGTTTCTCGTAATGAGCTTGAATCCTACTACGAGGAATTTGTTCTGTCTTTGAAAAGTATCCTAAACAGCAATGCAACAGAAATTTTGACCCTTAGATTGAGAATGGCTTCTTATAGACACCTGCTGAGTGCGTAATTCCGATGCGCTGTAGCTCCCTCAATTCATTCATTTGACAGCAAAATATTAATCAAATGAAAAATAATTACGTCATGCAGAGTACGAGAAAAATAACAAAAATAACACGATTTCCGGATATAAAAAAAACTTTGCTTTATCTATTAATGACAGTGTGTAAAGATCATATTATAAAAAGCTTCCCTAGAACAAAATTAGAATGCTACAGGACTATCATAAACAAATCATTCGTTGAGAAAAGGTACACTTGAAAGATACATGAAAAGAACAACAAACTCACCAGTTTTGTATTGTTTATTTTACTCTCTTATTGACCCACTCCAGTTTGTGACTATCTAAACGATGAACTTCCCATCGCTGTATTGAGCGTATTGGTGAGAATGATCTAACTTTGTTTCCCTGACCTCTCAGATTACCTGGTTTAATACCCTGTGACTTCATCCTATGGTGGTATCTTAAGGACCTTGTTTACGTACCCCTTCTACCCCCAATGTTTTGCCCAGTTCAAAGAAAGCATTAATGCTGAAGGGCAAACAATTGAAGGACTATACAACGAAATGTATGGAATGAGCTTGATTATCGAAGGTGTATATAAATAGGGCCGATCCTAGCAGGTATGCAGCACGTGCACCCCACGCGAGTGGCCAGGACAAAGGGAGGTCACAGACCACACATAGTTCTATCTATGAAGCAATTTTTTTTCATTAATTTCTCAAAATAAAATAGAAAAATAGTTATTGAAATATTCCCGAGAGTCCCGAATTCTCGATAACATAGCATAGTTTACGAAAAATAGAATGTTACTGCACAGTGTGTTGCTCTATTGTTCATGAATGTCTACTCTTTACACACATCCTTCATTTGATAGCAAATTTCGTGTCAGAGCTGGCAGTACTACAATAGAAGAGGTTAACACGGGGGGCGCACTGTGTATCGATGCTTAACAAAGGCCTTTCAAAAATGATTTTATCGAAAATTGCTTTAAGAAAACATCTAATCTGGTTAATATTACCTTATAAGAGTGTTTAAAATGAATATGCATTTGGGGAAATTTAAAGTTTGCCATTGAATAATAGTCTTACAATTTAAAAAACAAAATGGAGGAAAGAAGTTAGTTTTATGCATAGTTGCGTTTCTGCTAATGTTTTATTCTTATACAGGTAGGTGTGTTTATATAACGTCGACGTCAAGTATTTAGTCAAAATATGAAAACTTCTTTAGAGGGCTCATTAGTTCTTTGCACGCGGGTGGACGACACCCTAGGATCGGTCCTGTATACAGGGTGATCCCAAATTCATGGTACAAACTTTAAAGGTTGGTACAGGACATTGTAGCAATCATTTATTACATAGGAATATATGCACTCAAGTGACGCGGGGAGGCACAAAAAATAAGAGACGAAAAGAAAGACAAAGTGTTTATTGAAAGCGTCATTCACAAGTGTAATATTTACAATAACTGTTCATAACTGTTCAGCGCAAGAGCTGTGAAGTACAGCTTCAGCGCTGATTGCTATACCACCCATTGGTAGTCCGAGAATATAGTCTGCCGGATTCAAAGCTTGTACTCGCTAAAAATGGAAGAGGCGTAAGCGATTTCCGTTTAACATTCTACAAACGATCTGGTAACTTTTACTTACGTGATGAACAACAGCTCTTGTACTTAACTCGGGTTTATCAGTCACAAGTTCAAAGTGTTCAAGTTCAAGTTCACCTTCCAGGCTTGGACTGCGTGCGGCTCTTCGTCAACCAGCATCATATCTGGTGATGGGAAACGATCATGTTTCACGAAGTTGACGTTGTAACCGCTGAAAAATTCTGTGATCCGGCATTCGTTGATCAGGAAACTGTGCATGATACATTCGTAGAGCAGCTCTGCCTCACCATTTGCACGGCCGTACATGTTAAGCACAGGGACGTCTAAAGGCATGGGCCAACTGGGTCCGGACCCAGGGCCTCGCTTTTGATGAGGGCCTCGTTTTATTCTCGACTCTGTCTTAATAAAATCACGATCCGGATAATTTAAATGTGATCACATATTATTCCCGTACATATTTTCCGAAAAACATGAAATTTCAAACTGCATGTCAACTGGAAAATGTGCCAAGACTGTATTATAATGTGATGACCGTTATCTATGCCTAGACCTAATAGATAAAAGACGGCCATCGATCAAGCTGGTTTGTACCTAGGTTTTTGAGATTGGGAGTTGTGCACATTTATTTGTTTTAAATTACCATTTGAACGGGTATTTGGCAACGGATGTTACATACTGTCTACTTTTAAAGATCTCAGGTAGGTCCTACTTTTCATAGGGGCCCAGAGTCGCAAAAAACCTTAAGATTTCTTTGGGCCCAGGTCCTCAAGGAGTCTTAAGACCTCCCTAGCTATTCATGTCTGCATTTTTGGCATACGTAAAGTTTCCCATCGTAGACTTCAACACAATTGCGAATGGCGCATTCCCCTGCTGAGATACATCATGTTGAACGGCGGCTAGACATCTACTGCCCCCTACCGGCAACGCAACCTCCGATAATTCCATATATCTTTTTTTTTATTTCCCCTGATTGCACCTCACCGCATCACTTGCGCACATACATCCTATACAAGAAATGATTGTTAGAATGTCCTGTATCGACCCTTAAAGTTTGTACCATGAATTCGGGACCACCCTGTGTAAACTTAATGAGTTTGTGGTCTTTTTTATATATCTTTCACTAGAGTGTTCGTGTAATGCTTTTGAAAATACAGTCTTTTTAAAATGAAAGACTCATTTATCTCGTTTATACTAACCATGTACAATAGTCTCAAAATAATCCCTGGGAACATTACTCGTCTGATAGCTCTGTTCAAAATTCCCATAAAATCATTGTGACCTTTTCGAAGTATTCGTTCTCTTCTAAAATGATTATGTCATCCAATCTCTTTGTAATGTCCCCTCCCTAATAACATCCAATGAAGCGCCCAGAATGGTCCAAGTCCACCAAACCAAACAATTAGGCTCATTATGTACAAGAGGTGGGTTCAATCAAGGACGACACTAAGTCCCAATTAAGGCTTTGAGTGACAGCTCTGCTTTCTCAGAGGATTATGGCACATGGAGGGCCGTAAAGGCTTGGGTCAAAATCCACCTTTTATGGGGATTATGTTTTGATTTTTACTTCCGTATTTACGTGCCAAAGCGGTGAATAAATCCCAATTACGGATTTTATCTGACACATTTATTCCTGAATAATGAAGATGGTATTTTAGTTTGGATGAAAATATATTCAGAGAATTGCTTTTAATGATGTTATTCGAAAATGTTTATGATGGATCAAGGTAGTTGTTTTCTGGCCGCTATAACGGGAAGTCTGACCTATCAGAAGGTGACCTATTGGATAAAGATTTTCGATTGTTACAAAGCGATAAAAGTTTGTCTTTGTATCCGACAGCTTGGGAAATAAAAGAAATGGAAGTAATAGTGTCTAACGTTTCGTTCCACTGCAATTTTGTCTTCGAAACTTGTTGGATATTAAGGTCAATTTTCAGTACTATTTCTGTCTTTATAAAAAAAATAGAGCGGAAAAAGAATGGAATGGTATAGATTTCAACTAGGCTTTGATCAAACGAAGAGATCAATAATGTTATCTAGTATATTACAAGGTATAGCTTAAGGTATCCTACTACTTGCGGCAATTTTTTTTTTTAAAAAATGGAGATATGGGGATTTTTGGCTGTTTTTAGATTTGTTTTATACATTTTAAGAAAAATATGCTAAAATTAAGAAGAGGAAAGAAATTATTATTACTAAAATGAGAAGAAATGTGTAAAAATTTACAAAAAAACATAAATGTGTTCCATTCTGTACCAAACATTTATGAACAAATTTTCAATTTTTCAATTCTGAGGTGTTGCTATGTTATTATTTATTATGCATTACTTTAAGCAAGATGTCATACTTTACAAAGCGTTTTACTCGAAATGTGTTTTTTTGAAAATGCTCAAACGAGGACAGCGATTACTCAAAAAATTTTGAAAATAATTAACTGAAGTTCTTTGTGCATTTTCAGTATAATAGTAGAAGTGTTTTAACCTTCAGAATTATCAATCACTGTTTTATTACAAAATTTACAATCTCTCATATTTATATAACCACAGTTTTTTAAGCAATTTCATATAATAACTAAGATAAGGTGCTCTAATTTTTGTAAAAATTAAAATATCGCTTATCCTAAAGGTCATTTCAAAAATGAATAACATAGCAACACATCAGAATTAAAAAATTAAAAATTCGTTCATATGTTATTTTTTTGTAAATTTTTTCCCATTTTAGTAATAATAACTTATTTTTCTCTTCTTAATTTTAGCATATTTATCTTAAAATGTACTAAACAAATCTGAAAACCGAAGAAAAAAAAAAATCCCAATATCTCTATTTTTTTTTTTAAAGTTGTTGCTAGTATTCGGATACCTTATAAAACATTTAGCTTAAAATAGCTGTCCAATAAAAATTGCTATAAAAGTTTGAAAAAATTAACAATATTCTAATGTTATGACACTTACGTGTTCCTACAGATTTTTTTGTTTTAAAACAAAACTGGAGATTTTTTTTTTTAAAAAAAAAAGGCCAAAATAACTTATTTCACTTCACTTCAGATGTTTTATCAGATCTTTCCATAGCGCACGAAAGGAAAGAAGTATAGTGCTACGGAATCACACTTCGTAACCACAACATCTAGAAAATTCAGAGAAATCTTTTTCTGACGTGCTATGAAGTAATTGTCTTCAAAGAATTAACGTGTGGAACCGAAGCAAGTTATGCATAAAAAACATTGAACAATGAACAATGAACTTTAGTAATTATAACCACGTACTTGCTTCAAAACTTCATATAAACTGGTTATTAATAAAATTTTTAGAACAGAAAATAAGTTAATATATGTTACTGACCAATCGGGAATCATATCTTAATTGACAATTATTACAAAAAGGAACCTATGAATAACTAATTACAAAAGCTTTTTTTAACAAATTCATTCAAGAAACAAATTGTTTTTAGTCGGTTTTATCCTATTTTTAAAGAATTGCTTGGTAATTATTTGCTATACAATACTGTAAAAATAACTTCTAACAAATAATTTCAAAAGTAAAATTTTAATTAAATTATTTTTTTGTTTGCAATAACTTTTCCTTCGAAAATAGGAATATTCTTAAATAAGTTTAAGTTTTTCGTTTACACTTTTCATTTTCATTACTGTTTAAAATTCATTACTTTGTATAAAGAATTATATTTTCCCTTAAAACCTTTGTCCTTTCCACTTCCGAAAAAAAACTTGAGTTAAAAATAATTTAAATATCTTGCTTATAAAAGATTAAAATTGTCTATAATTTTTAATGTCAGTATGAATTTATAAAAATACACAATTTACTTAATTAAAAATATTACTAACTTAGGCATGAAAATAAAAAGGAAATAACTTTAACGAATAATTCAGTATATTTGAGTATTTCATTATAAATATTTCCAATATAATTTTTATATAAATATTTATAATTTTAAGAAACAATTGGGTTATAATGGTACGAATAAAAATACTTGAAATTAACTTTATTAAGCAGAAAAGTATGCAAGCTTTAAAGAGGACCACAAAAGAAAAATTTTGTTTTAGGAGTCCACAATATTCATTAGCGGTTTCATGTAAAATAGTATTGATCCAATAATTTATTAATAATAAAGTAAAACAATATCATAGAATAGTCCAGAAACTCGTGGTTAAGCTGTATTCATTTTTTCTTAAGTTGTATTCATTATTTATGTACTGTATAAATATTATTTGAATATATTAATTCGAATTTTCAATACAAGCCTTACCATGACTGCAATTTTTCACCAAAATTTCTCACAAAATTCCCATTATATCGAAAATTATTTTTAATTTTGTGGAAATTGTACTTGAATTCCTAGTATTATGCCTCATTTCAAATTGAAAAGTGTTTATTTAGTTGAAAATTTATATATTTCAAAAAAGGTGCTCCGAAGGTAGTCACATACCTTAACACAGAAGTTAAATCATAAATCTTTGAATGAGTGTTTTTTTTTTTGGTTTATATTTTGAATATTCTTTAAAATTTATTTATAGTAATATTTTTAAAAAAATTTATTTAAAAAAGTAAAAACGATACAATTTTATTATTGTTTAAATTCTCTTAATTTCTTGTTCAATTTTATTTACTATGATATCAATGCTTTAACCTGCAAACTCTACAAGTAGAAAAACTTTATTTCATGTATTTTTATAACTTGATTTTTATAATCTATTTTTGTACTCTAAAGTAAATAAATAATTAACCAGCTCCAATTTTAATGGTCATTAAATGTTTCAAATTAATGATTTTCTTCTTATTCATTAGATTATACTTAAGTGAAATAACTAATATTGAATTTCCTTTTAACTAAATTGAATCTATCAAAGTATAAGTTGATTGATATAATTACTCTATTTGA
Source organism: Trichonephila clavata (assembly GCA_019973975.1). Taxonomy (NCBI): domain Eukaryota; kingdom Metazoa; phylum Arthropoda; class Arachnida; order Araneae; family Nephilidae; genus Trichonephila; species Trichonephila clavata. Next base: position 382,706 of record BMAO01004048.1, read on the forward strand.
ATAATATTCAACAGAACAACATATCATTGCTGCAATCAAAAAACAGTTAATGTTTCATTTTTTGCGCTTGATTGAAAATAACTAATTTAATAATGTTTCTTAATGGTCCACTTGAAGAAGTAATTTATGATTGAACAGATAAAAAATCTGTAACAATGAAACTTTTGTATTCAGCATGAAAAAAATGTAAAAAAGAGAAAAGATAAACATTCCACAAGTGGTATATGGCAATTTTTTAAAGAAATTAGAATCCAGTTGATGTTGGGTTTCGAGGTTAATGATCTGTTGTTCGAAAATTATATCACTTTGATATGTTCTTAGGCTAATAGCCAAGGAAATTAACAAACAAAACAGTTCTGATCCGGTTGGAAATGCTTAAGATTGTTACCTAAGCAAATAACCTACAATCAAGAAGACACCAAATTACGATAATGAACCTCATTACCACTTAAAGTCAAAGAACGCAATGAATGTATCTTATCTCAAACTTTTTCGAAGTTATTTTTAACATGCCGAATATTCTCCAGCTGCATAAGCAGATGGTTAATGTTTAATAAAAGAAACTATCAAAACTTAAGGGTGTGTCATCCGGTTGTAAAAAAATACTCTGCTATCATTAGAATTTCAAAAACTTAACCTGGCATTCTGAATATGAAGCTATAGTGAATGAATGCATCGAACAATAAAATTCGATCAAATGAAATTTACATCTGAGTGAGAAAAAAAAATGGCGTTCGTTAATAGTTTTTCAATTCTACGATCTACGCTGTAGATACTGTCTGGATTTCGCTTACAAGTCAACTTTAAAGAATTATGTTGTCTTTAGTAAGATATTAGCTGCCTTCCAAAACAATAGTCGCATCAGATATCCTTTCATACTTGACATGAGAAATTAATTGCAACCTTTCACTGGAAAGATTTGTTTATTTAGAATACTACTGTGTCATAGAGCGTTACTTTTTTGTACTCGTTCTGATCATTCAAGCAGGTGAAAGTCTTCGAAACATGGGGAAAAAAGAACTTTAGAACAATTAAAAAACCTGCCACACCTCTAAGAGATCGGCAGCTTTAAAGCGATTGCTGTGATAGATACTTTTATTGGGAACTTGTTAATTCTTCAAACAAAAGCTTTGGGTAGGGTTATTTTTCGCTTGGATATTCAAGGCCTGGATCAACTTGACGTCTAGCAAATTTGAAGCATCAATGAACAGCAAACAAAGAGAGATTATTCGCTTAAAAAGCTTTTCAGTGTCCGCCGTTGTAGAAGCTTCAAATTGATGGTCTTTGTTCTTCTTTGGCCTGCCAAATCTGTGGCAATTTCCCTCTGAAAAAAAATAAAATGTGTGTCTTAGAATTAATCTTTTGTAATAGAGATTGAAGCACAAATTATTTATTGAAATACTAGTCTCACATTTTTTTCGTTATTGGCACGGTATATATTTTTCTTCTTTTTTTCTATTTGAAATAAGGCTTAGCCTCATTATTTTATAGGTATTAATCTTGAAATTGTGCAATTTTTTGCACTGTCTGGTAATAAATTACCTAAGAGATTTTTTACTATTTTTCTGTACGGTATTAATTTTTCCTACGATCTAAATAATGAAATTTTATATGTCACTTTTTACTTTTTTTGAAATAATTAATTAAACTGACAAAATTCAAACACCTGCTTTTTCTTTGAAAAAATTACATTCAAATATTTGACAAAGTTAAGGTTTTCATAAAATATCACTTATTTTATGCATAAGTGTTATTAAATTTTATTAAAATATCTCTTTTTAGTCAGAAAAAAACAGTTAAGAAGTTTTTGCCAATCTGATGTATGTGAAGATGTATCTAAGCAGATATATGATGAAGAAAAACTAATAATAAAAATATTCCTTTGATACACATAATACACACATATTTGAAAGAAAGATAAACCAAAATGGTTTTATTTATATATATAGATGTGTGTGTGTATTTGAAAATATTATATATGGGTGTATGTACAGTACAGTGCATATTTCGGTTAATATATTTTTTTAGTGTTTTGTATATGTTTCACTTATATATATATATATATATATATATCAGTGTTTTGTGTATTTCAATTGTATATATGTGTACATGCGTAGCTCTAATTTTATATGCGTGGGTAGTTAGTTACAATTTTATATATGTGTGTATTTGAAAACCTTTAAGCAAAGTTTTTTAACGTTGTGTTTTTTATTGCTCTTAAATATGTCCTTTCAAAATATAGTTGAAACAAATAAAGTTAAAATATAGAGATTTTTAAAACAGAATCCACTTATAACATGCTGGAGAATTCTCTGCAGTCTCAATTCCATATCAAGATAATTTCAACGTAAGCTTTACTGATAATGTAACAAAATGTCCGAAGGTCCATTTAAAATGAGCCTCCACTTAATATAATCTCCTTATTTAAGAATAATTTCATAATTTCAGAAAGTTTCCTCACCTCTCATACAAATATATTCTCTGTTGTGTTGTTTGATGAATCCCAAGCAGACGTGTACATTGAAATGTTAAGCCCCTGAGTGCAATAACCAAATTATCACCTTAATTCCAAACAGCTCAGCTGAATAAACTCATTGCATTCATTCTGCGAAGTCAATAATTTCCACCTTGTTAACACGTCTCATTTACATTTGTATACGAAGCTCCGAGTAGAAAATTACAGTCACAACACCATCCGTTCATCAATCAATTGATCGCTTCACCCCTGGATATCAGGTGCCCCAAACCAAAGGCGGCCATTTAATTTGACGATTGTGTGTGTGTGCCTTCCGTGCCAGACCAATATCAACAATATGTGCAAAGACATCGTGATAAAATCAATCGTTCACGGTTCTCTGGTTATTTTCGGCTTAATAAGTATATACTTAGAGGTCGAAGGGGATCCAGAATGGCCTTTACATCATTTCTGCCCAATGACTGTCAAATGATTTCCTGTCCATGCACGAATGCGTGTGTCTTTTGTTACAATTGGAAAAGCAAAATTACCAAGTATATATTCTTATTTCACTTCCTCCCCCCTGCTTCGGTAAGTGCTGGAATGACATTGGCAGATGGTGTGTATATCATGCGTATCGAAGGCGTGGTTTGGAGGGGAAGATTTACGTCTTTTAAAACAATAGTCGGTCGCAGGACTTGCACGGTGGCAGATTATTTATCATAAATTAACATAACTGCTTGTGAAGGAGTTGTATGCGTTCTACGCACGGGATATTATTCTAAGGAAGCCGCCGCCACAATGTGTTCGATGGAAGTGTTCGATAGGTCATTTAGTATGTTATTGATGTTCTGGGTTTTGAATTCAGGATATCCATGATAAGTGAATGATATATTACAGAATGATGTAGATGTCGAAGAGAATGGGTAATTTAGATGAGCAGGTTGTTAACGTAAGGTTTTTGTATGGTTCACAACTCAAGCAAATTACAGTATACATTTTTGTGAAATCATAAAAATCTGGAAATGATGATAGCAAGAAAATTCAGAAGCATATTTGTGCAGAAACCGAAGAATTTTGTTCTGGGAAGTTAATGATGTGTAACAGACTGAAAACCATTGGGTGAAATTATGGACGGCTGACAATGTGATGCGGCCATAACGAATAAAAATAGTATACGTAAGAAGGAACTCTCTAAATTCGGCGCGATATCGTATTTTTTTCCTATTTTAAATTTATTTTGCATGGTTTTTTTTCTTTTCGAATCACTTCGAAATTTCTATGACTAAGATAGTGTTAATATATTTTTTCGGGATGAATGTTTATAAACGTCGTACTATAATGCAAAACGAAGGTTATTTGGTGACGGACTACGTAACTTTGAACTGTGGTCAAGCAATTAGGACTACAACTGAGCGTGCACCCCCTCACCAAATTACCACACCAAAGGGAGGATCAGCCTTTCTACACGGTGGACCTTAGAACTAGAACTCATGACATGCCAGCCACGAGCTTGTGACTATGACCACTAGGCTACCACTGCCTTTTTTGGGGGAGGGGGCTAGGATGTTTGAAAACTGTATTAATTGAAGAACTAGACATAAATGAAACATTTACATCTCTACCTCGATAAATGCTTTAATTTCTGCCTCTTAATTTATAATTAATTTTAAAGGAGTTCTGTTTGAAAAAGTAATCCCAAATGATTGGAATACCACTCTGAAATAATTTTCAAGGACAATCAATGTGTATTGATTTTTTTTTATATCAACTAATTCGAAAGTGGAAAAACGTTCTAGAAATTTCTTACTCTGCCATTTAAAATAATCTGCAACTGCACCGAAAGTTGAAATAATAACATAAATAAAAGGGCTGAATAATTATCCTGAATGTAAATTCCCTTTCAGCAGACGGAAATCTATGGACTTGCAGATAGGCTGTTCAAATTAAATGCTTTAAAAACATTGACACAACCAGTAGCTTACTCAGACTTCTCTTCTGAGGAGGAAGGGGGCTACATTCTAAAAAAACACAGTCGAATGCCCCTAGGTGTAATCTCTATAATAAAAATTAAAAATTGATTTGGTCTATGAGCGGGTTTGAATCCCCTAAACAAACCTTAGTGAACACAACAATGACTTTTTAAATCTAACAAATTATTAATGATTAAACCTACGAAGTCTTCCTTAAATTGGAAAATCCTTCATTCTAAAATTCCTTTCAATCCATTTTCGAGTGAAGAAGGTGACACACACATACACAGAAACTTAAAATATTCTCATTATACATATTTGAATAACCTGAATTTCCGAAATACATGTGTGACAGAAATATATAGAGGTGTTGTGTAATTTATCGAACTAACGAATATGTGTTTAAAATAATACATGCTTCTCAAAGAAAGAAATCAAGTTAGATCAGTCAAATAATATTAAAAATATTAGCAATCTGAAAACACATAAATTTAGCTATCAGATGTTTTGTTCGATTCCCGTACACAATACAACATTCTTATGAATCATCAACATAAAACAAGAAGCCACCTCATTACAGGTAAATTCGAAAGAAAATGTGACGAAGCAACTTTTGTGATAGGTAAACAGCCACAACAGTTTAAACATGATGGCAGCTACTAAAATTCCAAAATATTCCACTAAACAAACCTCCTGCACAGTATCGATCAATTTGTAATCGTCAAGCACCATCGCAACGCCCTCCATAATAACAACTTATAACCATCTTAATATTCGAAAGCTAGGTGCCTAATCCACTTGCAATCAAGTTCTTCAATCCGATGAAGAGCCTAGACTATGTGATTAACAAGTAACGCTCCGGCTGGACAGATCCAAGATCGATCCGGGAGATTTTCCTCCTCCGAATAAGGGATTTGGAGCGTTAATTGTCTAACTTGACCTTCCCACACAAGGGTCTTAGCAACTCCAAAGCGGATACGAATAGACGTCCGGGCAGACTGCTTCAGGTCTGGTTGCCGGATATACGAGTGTCTGATTGGAGGTTAATGTGTCCGGAACCTTGCAGTAATTCGATCGACAATGAAATGAAACAATTGGATAACGGTTGTCTTGGAGCAGACAATAAAGAGATAATATTTCCAATGCAATGTTAGCATTAATAATTTGGAAGTGTAATTTCACAATTCAATGTTTAAATGGGTGCATGAGAAGTGTAATGGCAATGGTAGGGTTTATGAGGATTATGTATCCGTTACTAAATGACGTGGAAATACCAGCTATCCTAACAAATGATAGCGAATGCATTGCAGAAGGGAAATTTGAATGAAATGTAGTTTCAATCTATTAATAGCAAGTAGAAATGAAGTACAAAGTGTTTTGACCTTACATATAACTTTCTCATTCGAAAATGTGAAACAAAGTTTCTGAATTTTAAATTGATTTGTTCTAAATACCTTAATTTAAATGGAAAAAAAGTGAAGCAATAAATGGCTGTTGAAACAATGAAATTGTGACCTTATTTTTATTCTGAAATGCATGGATCAATAAATTAACAAAGAGTATTTTTTCATTACTAGACAAAGAACTGTCAGATAAATTATGTATGCGTACGTATGAATAATGCATGTATTGTAGTTAATTTTTCTAATCGAATATTTATATGGGAAATTAATAAATACCCAAACGTGTTCAGATTATATTAGAATAAAATATCTAAAAATGTCCATTTTTTATAATTTATATGTATACTAAATATATAAATTATTTAATTTTGAGCTTACAATCAATCAAATTACTGCCTTTTTTTGTCACTCATATTGTTTTACATTTGAGTCAGGTACACTAAAAAAACAGATTCCATTATAAATACATTTTAAAAGAATCACTGGCGTAACGGAGAATATTGGGGCCCTCTTGGAAAATCAGGTTTGAGCTCCAAGCCGTACTTGACGTCAGTCGGGCTTTGGGCCCCTTAGAATCCTGGCATCCCCCCCCCCCCGCGCGTACGTTACACCACTGAAAACAATGTTTTTTTATTAGATTTTATATAATTCGTCCCTTATAGGGCAAACAAGATATAACTTTTTTTTTCAAAAATATATACATCTATGAATTCAGTTTGGGATTTAAAGTTTTCATTATCAGCAATTTTTTTTATCTTTAGTATAAAAAAAGTATGTATGACAATTCATTTCAATCTATTACTAACTAATTGCTCAAAGGAAGGTTTTCCATTGCTTTTAAAACACTTCTCAATTTCATTTTCTTTTAAAAAGACAACGGGAAAATATTTTTAGGCAACATTTATTATATATATGTATTAAAAAACTTGATGATTTTTTTTTCTTTTTTTATGGCGCAAGGACCAATTTAGATCATAATGCGCCTAAAACTTGATGTTTTGTTTGTTTTTAAATATATATATATATACTTATTAAGTCCGAGATTGCACTTGAATATTTTATAAATTTTATCTTATACAATTTTAATTTCGCTTGAAAACGTTGATCTTCATTATTTTTATTCGCCATTGATATTTTGAAATGGGATGTCGTACTCTAGGATTCATATGATTTCGAATATTTGCTTAATTATATTTGTGTGATGTATTATATATATATATATATATATATTAAAAATCTATAACTAAATTAATAGATTTATTGTGAGAGCAGTTTGATTTGATAAAAATGAAGTCGTTTGATTCTACGTTATATGTTTCAGTTAAACATATGTTCACTAACATTCTCGTCATGTTTCTTTTTTTAATATTATGCATCCAAATTATTTTTTGTCAGCAGTTGAAAAATAGTTAAAAATCATGCCTTCTCTTTCTTATTAGAATTTAATTTTTGGTTTTAAATGTAGGTTTAAGGCCGATGCAGAGGTGGGAGATATTTTTAACTCATTTTTCTAGCCACCTTTTTGCTTTAGTTAAGCAAAAAAAACAGCTTTTCGTGGCAATAGCGATTGAAAAAATGAATTGTATCAGAGAGAGAGAGAGAGAGAGTATTGTTACTCACATATATTTACGTGTTCTCTTTTATATCAAAATACTGCAGAGAATTTAATTCTAGAATATCATTGTGCGTGCTTGCGTACTTCCGCGTATATATACTATATATATATATTTAATTTTCTAATTTTAGATAAAATTATTTGTTCTTTTTTTCTTTTTCTTTAAAATCATATATAATCTTAGTGTCCTTAAGATAATGTTATTTTTATTCTTTTCATACTTTTGCTAAGTGCTCCTTTTTAGCCATTGCTGTGCTTTGAACTTGTATTTGGGTCCAGGATCTGGCAAACATTTTTTTATTGTACCCAGATTTAGCGCGGGCTCTGCACTTTTGAATGCAATTTTTAGGTAAGTTACCTTTTTCTCATAATGGATTTAGATTTTCTATCCATTATTTTCAATAGGTTTTTGCTCAGTATTATTAACAGAAAGGGGGAAGGTTGGCTGGCCACAAAACATGTTCAACCCCACTTTTATATAAATCATTTTATATTTAAGCTGTCCTAAGTCAGCAATGTTTATAATACTGTAGCATCCATGTTTTTATATTCTTTATATTTGAACTCTATTACTTTAATCTTTCATATTTCCATTTAAAATCTATTGTCTGGTTATCTTACAATTTCAATTCTTTTCAGTTTGATCATGTTTATTCATCTCTCTCTTGTAGAGAAATTTTGATTATATATATATATATATAAACTTCACATGCAAATGAACTTTTATGAAGACAAAAACCAGAAGAGAGAGAAGAGCAGAAATCGTAATTACGCAGAAACAATTATCCCATTCTCTCAGCTGTAACATCCAATCATTCTACTTTTTTTTAGAAAATGTGATGATTTGAAAATGTCACAACAGTGTGATTTATCGGTATCCGTGGCTTGACGAACGATCCGGAATCTTGAGTTTGGGTAAACACAAAGATAAGCAAACTCTGTTGGAACGGGTGAAGTGTCATGCCAAAGCTCTGGAATCAATTGCATAAAATAGAGAAGTATAAATGACAAACAAAGAAAGGTCGTTGGTGAGCTATTACAGCAATTAATGACTGGTATCTCCTGTTAACAACTCGTGGATACAAAACAAATAATGCTTCTCAGCTGCAAAATAGAGTTGTTTCTTACTTGAAGACAAAGGGTATCAAGCCAAACAGTCCGAAATAAGATTCATCAGAGTGGTCTGTATGCACGTAGGTTAATGATGTGTATTATGTTGATCTTAAAACACAGTGGGACCCGAAGAAGGTGGGCTGCAGAGCATGGATCTAGAATGCAACATGATTGGAGTCAGGTGCTGTTAAATTAAAGAGTCATGATGCTCAACGTGTTCTGGTACGTTGGGAAAGGAAAACATGAAATAATCCCTACATTTGTTGATAAAAAAATCACAGTATAGACGAAGAGGGTTGATGGTATTGGCTGGAATAAGCATAGATGGATGTAAGAATCTATATATTAATAGAAATGCCAACTTGACGGCACAAAGGTTTGCGGACGAGTTATTGGGGCCTCATGTCTTACCCTATGCTGCATTCATTCGCTATCCTTTTCTTTTAAAATAAAATATTTCCAGACTTTATACAGTTGGACTTGAGAAAAAGCTGGACCTTTGCGCAGAAACAATACAGTGTATGGAATGGTCAGCAAACCCTCCCGACCTAATTCTGATCGAGCATGTTTAGGATACACTTGGATGACAAATTGCAGGAGCTCAATGCCTGCTTAATATCCGAGACAAATATTTTATTTCTTGAAAAGAGGAACAATATTCCTCAAATTCTTAGTTTTGGCTGGTTGATGAGACCACACGTCCTATTGAACATCCTGCATCTTCTTCAGACAGTGTTTTTTCCATCTACATATAGCCAAATTATTATCCCAAAGAGTCTTTTTATGTTTTTCTTCATCATTTTAATGAATTAAAATTCCCCCCAAAATTTTGTGTGTGTGTGTGTAATGCATCTCAATACATGTATACTTTCTATTTTATAAGTTGCTGCCTCTTATAGCTTTTTTCTCTATTTTGTTTACTTTCTGGATCTTTTTAGCAGGGCACACATACACATACTTATATACATAAATCTTGTTCGTGAATGAATAAAATCTAATAACCTCATACAAGTATCAACCATTTTATTATTATCACCATTCTATTTCTTCCTAGACCATCGTTATTCTATTCTACTTTTTTTTTACCTAATAAGCGATTTAAGAATGTCATAAACTGTCTAGTATATATATATATATATAGCCATACCATTATCGAAAGAATCTTCTTATTAGGTAGAATGTTTATCGTTCAGGTTTTAATATTGTAACGGTTTCCCTTGCCCATAATCTATAAGATGTTTTCCAGAGTATGGTTCCTCTTATTCCTCTTATGTGTATCAATATTTCTTTAATCATTGATTAAATCTTGAATTGGAAACCATACCTGCTTTATTACATTGTAATGAAATGAATGACAGAGCTGAATATCTAGAGTCTGTTTCTCTAGTATTAAATTACAGAGGAACTTCTAATTAAATTTTAAATGAAATAACAAGGAACTGTCACTATTCCACATATTTGTTGGTCCACCTAGAATTCCTTTAACAAGATATATATATATAATATATATATGTATATATATATATATATATAGGGAGAGAGAGTGAACTAATACTAGGAATTGAAAAAAAGAGCAAGATTTGCTGCATTGTTGTAAAAATGCTCACCCAGTTTGGCTGAAAAACCGGTTTTCGATGCCAATTTGTGTCAGTATTTTGACAGTAACATAGTTATAACAATAGAAACGAAGTTGGTGTCGAAAACCGGTAAATAATTTAAGTAATCTAATTTTAATTTAATTAATGAATTAATATTTGAAAAACTGCTGTTGTTGTTGTTGCTAATCCTCCAGATCAGACAAGAACAAATAAATCGTTGACTCTCAAAAGGTCTAACACAAGAAGAGGATCCGTGTAGATATCTTTGCTTATGAAATCCATACAACGCATTATGTGCTCCGGGGAAGCCTGGTAATCTTGACACCTTGCACAGATGGAGAGATCTTCTTGTTCGCTGAGAATGAAAGGTACTTTGATGTGACCACTGACAAGACGAGAAAGTGTAGTCTGGGAGCATCTATCACACTTGAGGGCTAAGGCCAGTCCGGGTTTATTGCCCGCATACCAATGAAGAGTGGGAGGCACCCTCCACTACAAGTTTTAAAAATTTATTTGAACTTGATTGGATGAATAGAAAATATTTTATTAACGATTGAAAATTTGAACAAGATATATATATAAATATATAAATATATTTATATATATATATATATATACAGGGAGAGAGAGTGAGCTAATAGTAGGATTTGAAAAAACGTAAAGCTTGCATCTGTTAAGTATTTTTATTTATATATAAACAAAAAATAAAATAAGCTTTGCATTGTATTCCACATAAATAAAACTCCATTGTCATTAATATACAGTCCGATCCCGATTTAATGAATTCATTAAGACCAAGCATTTGGTTTGTTAATTCGGGTTTAATCGCTGTATTGAGGTTTAACAAAAGACAAAGTTTTTGCACTTACCTTTTGGAGATTCTATAATAAGCATCTATAGGATTATAGCATCTATAGAAGCATCTATAAGCATCTATAGGAAGTACCCATAATTAAAAATTACACATTATGTACTCAAAATCTAAAAATACTATTTGTGAATTATTACGCACTAGTTAATTGAAAAAATTTTAAATACTGGCTAATAGGTGTTTTTTTTTATAAATTTTTTAATAAATTTATTTGCAAAACTTTTCATGTTCCACATTGCATAACATGAGGCTTACAGACGTAAGTGGTAACAACATTACAAAAAAATAATAATGACAAAAAAAAGCACAATTAAGAAGAAAAAAACATAATTAAGAAAAAAAAACACAATAGGGAAAAAAAACATAAAAGATCCAAAACTAAAATAAAGACAGGGAGGAAATACACAAATAAAGAAAGGAAGGATATCTGTAAAATTTGAAAAATCTATACTGTGAACAAATTTTCTCAAGACATTAAGGCTTTCAAAACAATTGACTAACAAAAACAAAATGGGTGGCCAGGAAATACCTAAGCATTTTAACTCCTTTTTAAAATTTTCTCTTTTACAACAATATAGATTACAATACAAAAAGACATGTTCCGCAGTTTCAGCGTCCAGACCACAAGAACAAATATCATTACCAATTAAGTTAAACCTAAATAAATAGCTCTTAAAATTACCATGTCCTATTAGAATCCGGGATAACTTAAAATCAGTAACAAATTTGTCCATCTTTTTGAATCCTAACTCGATCTTTTTCGAATTTATGCAGAGATGAAAATACTGCGTCATTTGCATCCTGCCGCATAAGGTATGCTTTCAAAGTTTCCACACACAAAGTAAAGCATTAGAAAATGTAGCAGTTTTGATAAAAGTTTCATTGCCAATTTCTCTGTCAGAATTGTTATTCATTGGCTTCAATAAATCAACAATTTCCTCAACTTCAATTGCACAGATAAACAGTGCGTCATCAAATGTGACACAATTGTTAAAATCTCGAAATATCCTCCGAGTTGTGCAGTGGGATGTGATACGAAAGGAATTTCTTGTTCTATCCAGATCTCATACGATAGGTTACACTCATGACTCATCTGCCCCTGTAAGGTCTAATGGTCTCGTTGAAATTTGTTGCTTTCAAGAAAAGTCTTCTGTTCCAAACAAAAAAAGGCAAGCCATTTGAAAAAAAAAATCCAATTTTTTTTAAATACAAATTAATAAAAAAAAAACACGGGCGTTCATGGAAATAAGTGGGTCGATTGGCTTGAAAAGGCTGCACAAAATTGACATTGCCCAAGTCCTCTTACAAGAAGATTATGAAAGAAAGAATGGTGGAGTCTTGGAGCCAAGAAATATCTCATTTCAAATAAAGAGAGCTTAACAATGCAATTTTTCCAACCATTAATAAGAGATTGGCCTGGTATAATTTTTATACTAATTACAAACTAACCCAATTTCTCACTGGTCATGGTAACTTTAAAAGCTACTTGAACAAATTTGCTTTAGTCCCATCATCTTCTTACAATTGTAATGTTGGTGGCGAGGAAAATGTAGAACACATGAGCTCCTTCTGTGTTCCAGATAGAAGAAAGATCACTAAGACTAGCTTTCAAGGGACAATATAAATTGGCCTCCAAATTTTCACTAAATTCTTTCCACCAGAAGTGATTTTAAAAAGTTCTGTGAATTTGTTCTAAATATTTGTAATCCTTTATAACCTTAATTTTTGTTCCTTCTTTCCTTTGTACTTTGTGATTAATACTTACTTCTGTAAGCCGCGTGTGATACATTGTGGTGCACGGGGATTTTATACTTGTTTTCAATATAAAAAAAACTAATAAAAAATTTTCAGATGTTGAAATAATTCGTTAAATTGGGCTTTGTTATTCGTTAAATAGGGGTTTTTTAATTTTCAGTTTTTAATCGAAAAAAGAGAAAAAATTCGCTAAATCGCAAATTCCTTAAATTGGAATTCGTAACATCGGGGTCCAACTGTGTATATATATATACGTGATAATTTGAGCTCGAATTAAGACATTTTGTAATTAAATATTTACAGTTGTTGAAGAATTAACATGCTTGGTACTTTTAAATCCACATTTTTTTTTGCTTAGTGTTACACTATATAATATATTTATAGTATAATAAAATATAATAGAATAAAATAAGTATAGACAAATTGGAAATCCTACAAAGCCCAGAATGGATGTAAATGGATTTGATAAACTATGAAAACCCTCCGAAATATATGTAGACATATAAAAGTTCAATAGACCAAAACAGAAAACTATTATGTTTTCTAAAGATATCACTGATTTAGGACAGTGAAATAGGGTTATGCTTGCTTTCCAGGATTCAACCTTCCCCTGCAGCAGAAATTGTAGACATAATAGTGCAACAAGTGAAGAAAAAAACTTAGAAAGAAAAATGAAGTTAAGACAAAAAAAAAGCACGTGTAAACTAAAGTACTTTTTAAAACAAATAAGCTGAAATGAATGACTGTTGAAAAATTGTACAATGTTACATACTGAAACAAACAATAAACCGGCATTGTGATCATAACTTACCAGAATTCTTAGAGCCCTCGAATAATACAAACATACGAATGCCTGTGTCTACTGTTTATGAACACCAACTGCATAATGGTGTTACTATCTGTAAAGTGTGCCTATATATAACTGTTATACATAAAGATAGTTATAAACGAAAGTATATTTCTTGCGACTTATGTGAATGTACTAAAATATTTACTTTTAACTTTTTAATATCACCTATATCAACTTTTCTTTGGTTTTTTTTACTTGCAATATTATTCAAATTTTTCAGAACATGATATAAATTTTCAAAATGCGCTTTTAAGTTCAAAGAACAATGCTCAATTAAGCAATATTTAGCTTTCTAAAATAACTTAAAAGTAGGAATGGATGAATTTAATGTTCAACTACTTTTAGAATTGATGCCTCAATGCAACTCTCATACGAATTTACATTATCCGTTATAATGACACATGAAATATTTTTTGCTATGCTCTGACATATTTTTTTAAAAAGCTGTTTTAAATAAAAGATGATTAACAATATTTGTGCTTTCTTTACATTAAAATAATTAAAAACTCAGATAAAAAATTTTCAATTGCAAAAAGTACATTTTATTGCACTGAAACCAAGAATTTCGTAAAACAAAAACATTATAAAGCGTCTGTTTTGAAATAAATTTGCTTAACTTTGAAGCCAGTGAAATCCTTAGTGCAAAAGCATTAAAAATAATTCAGTTTATGTTGGATATTATTAGATGAAATATGATTTCTTCTTTGTGAAACATGGTGGCTTCTTATTCTGCGATGTTGTAATTTTGGAACAAACCCAGAGTTTTTTGTATCCCATGTAAACTTTTTTCAGAAATATTCTGCTACACGATGAGCAAATGAAATGAAGGTCAAAAATAAAGGTCCTCTTTACCGTTTGCTTTTTTTTCTGAAAAAAAAAATGGAAAAGCAACGACATATAGAACAGGAAACATTTTAACATTGTAAAAAAAAGATAGACATGAGACATAGAATAGTGTGTTTCCATGACAGCATGATGGATGCAAGATATAGTTTTTACATGTCCTTCTTCAGTAAAATTTTTTTTTTCTAAATTAACTGTAATACCGCTTATTAATCAAATCATATAATCTTTTCTGGGATTAGAATTTTTATATTTACTGTTTTTCCAGTTTGGAGGCTGAGTTATCTAAATATAATGCATAAAAATTAATTTTAATTAAAATTTGTGACTGTGACAACTACTTTTTTAAGTGAAAGACTTAAAATCAAAAATGTTCCCATGAAGATAAGATTTTTTTTTGTTTACTTTTTATTAAGGTTTCCTAAAATACAGCATCGTTTTATACCTACTTAATCATTTGTGTGGATCGAAAATCTTTTTTTTTTTTGGAATTTCAAAACCTACCCATTGTAACGAACTCTAGACACATTCTAAAACTCTAAATGACAATGAGGACTGATCAGATGGACTGCGCCTGCGTGAGTTCCACACTAGAGGGTAGTCTAGACACATTCTAAAACTCTAAATGGCAACGAGGACTGGTCAGAGGGACTGCGCCTGCATGAGTCCTACACTAGAGGGTAGTCTGGATACATTCTTAATCTCTAAAGGGCAACGAGGACTGATCAGAAGGACTGCGCCTGCATCAGTGCCACACTAGAGGGTAATATGGATACATTCTTAAACTCTAAAGGGCAACGATGACTGATATCAGAGGGACTGCGCCTGCATGAGTCCCACACTAGAGGGTAGTCTGGATACATTCTTAAACTCTAAAGGGCAACGAGGACTGATCAGAGGGACTGCCTCTGCGTGAGCGCCACACTAGAGGGTAGTCAGTGACTGGACCTCAACGAGAGAGGTCAATAAGCTCCGCCAGCGAGCTCAGTGTGGAGATTTGGATTCTGTAACTGTCTCTCGAATAGAGAGGATGGTGAGCTCCGCCATCGAGCTTTGTGTGAAGATTTTATATCTAACCAAAAAGCAAATGTGTTAAATGCCTTTTTTTTCCTTTTTTTTTTTTTGTTGCTTTTTTTTAAAAGTCAACAATTTGGGAAATTCATTATTTACCGAAAATATGTACACAACTTTTGTCAATTTGTGTGTGTGTGAGTGTAAGTAATTCTATGTGTTTGTAATTCAATAAATCCTTAAAGCATAATTGGAGCTTCATCATTGAAAATACTACGACACTACACTATGAGGGAAAAAATGTGCTCTGGTATTAGATGAAAGAAAAAATAAATAAATTTTTATAAGTACTGCCATAAGGGGAATAAAATTTAGGCATTTGAGGCATTAGGTATGGTAAAAAGTCAAAGTTATATTTGTAAAAGTGAAACAGACATTTTACAGTACTTTTTAACAGTTATTGCGTGAGAGGACATTTAAATAATTCCAAGAAAAAACATCCGGTACATTTAACAGCTTCTTTACAGTATTAAGTTTAAAAAAAACTGCTGTCAAAATTGCAGTGTACGATTTAGCGAAAACAGAAACAGCTCGGATCGAACTGTTCGACAGTGTGGGGAGAGCTTAGTTATAAAATACTGCGATGTACGTTGTACTACTCACTCTGTTCGATACTCAATTGTCATCTTTATTAGTTAATTAAATGATAGACAAATAATTACCGTATTTACTCGAATCTAAGCTGCACCCCAATTCTCTGCATGTTTTTGAGAACAAAAATCAATGAAAAATAAGAAGTTAATTAATTTTTTACCAATATTAAGAACTTTCAAATACATACATGAACGTATAATTACTCTAACCATCATTATTAAGCTACGAAAATAATTCGTTACTCCCATTGTCATAGTTGACTTCGGAATTGGCTTCGGCGCCGCCATTTTCCCACACGATGTCGTCTTCCGTGTCATCCAGTGCATTTGTTATGCAACATTTTTTGAAAGAATGGTATTATAGAAGAGGGAAAAAGAATTATATTAAAGATTGTGGAACCTTTTCATGCAAATATTATATCATTTTGTTTACGCGATCGACGTGTATTCGTTTCATCCATATCAAATTTTCAGTGGTCGTTGCTCTGTTTCCGTTTTTCTCTGCGTATCAAATTGCCTCCCTTTTCATACTTTCGTCACAGTGAACTCATCTGAGGCTATTATCAATATCTTTAATATTTAGATGACTAAAAGAAAGCGTATACTGAAAAATTTCTTAAATACGAGAGGACAACAATGTTTAGGATAAACCGAATACTGGAGATAAACTGCGGAATGGGATAAGCCATGAATGCAAATGGCCAGAACGGACGGTTACATTTTTCCTTTTGAAAGGGATGGAAGCTCTATTTCTTCCATCCAACAAATGTTTTGATTTCGATTCTAAGCTGCACAGAATTTTCAGCAGTATTAACACTGAAAAAAAAGAATTTTTCTATTTTTTCCCCCTATAATTCAACCTCTTGTGACAATATAAAATTTCTAAATTATTTTTATTCAGATAATATTTTTTTTCTTGATGTCCATATTATAGAACATCTTTTCCGCCTAGGTACGTTCTGATTAATAATGATCTCTTTTCCTCCACATAACCGCAATACACCCGATTGATCATACTGTTGATCATTCATAAAGTTTCACATTATCTTCACAGATAATATTTGCATATTTAAATCATTAAAACTGATTGATTCAATTTATCTTATGACACATATTAATCTAAGATCAATAAGATAACACCAGGATTTATCCACTCCTACGCCTAACAAGATCTATTCTAACTGTCACATCAATATCAATTACATTAAAATATCAAATCAATACTTTCCAAAATGCCATTTCCACTCTCAAACCCTAATTATTACCAAACCGTGAAAAACTTAATCTTCCTCAAAATTTACTTCTCTCCAAACCAACACGAAAAGAATCGACACACACACACGAAACCATCCCCAACAGACCCAATCCAATATTTCCATCAAATCCATCCTCACCTTCCCTCCCGGCTTTACGCCGTAAAAGCCAAGGATTCCCACCTCATAACTCACTTCATTCGGCACCGTAATTACGAAAGGGTTTACAGCCGAATGCTTTCGGTATTTAAGTCCACCCCCGTCTCTCTCTCTGGAATGGGTTGTTTAGTGAAAGCTTTCGGGAGCTTCGCACAATTAGCGCGCGATCCGCGCCAACCCTATGAAATCGAATTACCCGGCGGTGGTTGTTTTCTTTAATTATGAAACCGATTTTCCCATGGATCAGGCAGTTCTGCCGGAGAAGATTCCGGGACTTAAAGCTTGTTTGGGCCCGAAGATTCCGAATAAGACTTCGTTCCGGATGGGATGGAGTCAATTGGCTTTGTTCTGTTTTGGAATCGAATGATTGGCGACGACTGAAGGATTGCTGGAGGAATTGGAAGGGAAATTTCCCAGTGAATTCAGATTGGGGATAGTTAGGGGGGGGGGATTAGAATAAATTTTATATGTAAAGGGATAATATATGAGTTATAGTTAGTTTATTTGTATGAAGGTCGTCTTAGCGTTAGAGACTGGTATTAGGCCTTGTAAATTATAAGCAAAAGTGGGGAGGATAGTATTTGAGTTGGTATGATCCTAATTTCAACACTTTATTACATAAGAAATATGAAGTCCAGTTCTATGCAACGTCCAATCTCCATTATTCATTACTTAGGGTCTGTAATAAGATGACATGAACTAAATTCATAGGAGGTGCCAGTAATAGGTATTTTTACATTGTCTAAGTAATATTCATGCTAACTCCTCAGAAAATAATGTGACAATTAAGAATGAATGCCATTTCGATATTGCTTCAGGGAACAGTTGCTTTTATATACAATTGTTGATACCATTTTTTCCTTGAATACCAAGGAACTATCAATTTCTTAAGGAAAAAACAATAAAATAAGTCCAACCATATTTGTTCCTTGAGGAATAATGGTCGTGGTTGTTAAGTGGTCATGGTAGCAAACTCATGGCCAGTATTATTGTAAGCTCAGATTTGGTTGCCATTCAAGACCCGTCGAGTAGAGGTATATACTAATATGCCAAGACCGAAAATATTCATACTGGTAAGGCATAAAAAAGCCGCTATTGGTCCAGACTTTATTTTTGTGCTCAACAATGCCCGTCCACTTCTGCTGTTGAGAAGATTCTAGAAAGTGAGGATATCTACAGAATGGATTGGGCCAGCACGTTCCCCTGATTTAAATTCCATTGAACATACATAGGATTCTTTAAGGATAAGCTTGGCAGGTAGATCGTATCCTTGTAGAATACCAGTAAGCTAAAACAGATGCTCCTTGAAGAGTTGCAACTCTTACATCAAAAACTGCTGGTTAATTAGGTATTGATTATGAATAGACAGCGCCACGCAACCATAGTAGTTAGTACGGCCATGTCTCTTACCAAGGGATTTTGGTTTGTCGTTCTTCCTCATGGACAAACAATGTTTTAATAACGCCCTTCAGTCAATAAAATCTTTTTCTGTCTTTTCCATAGTGAATGTTGTTAAGTGAAGGATGGAAACATCTCAACACCTAAAGGGTGAAAACGCTTGTGACGTGGTTCCGGCCACACCCTGTTTTTGGAGGGTAACTGTTTGTGTACAGTGTGTGGGTGAAAAACAAAGAGTTTTAGCAGTCTACTGCGTTGTGTCAATTCATTTAGAGACACAGCTATCGACCACTTTTAGTGCTATCAAATGCGAACAATTTATTTTTTGGTTATTATGATTTCATCAACCTATAAGTGCTAAACTGGGCTTCTGTTATGTGGATTTCATGTCCATTTGATTTTTTTTTCAGAATAATGGCATAATCTTAAAAATTACTTAGGTTTTGTCCATCAGGGTGGGTAGTTAAGGTCACTAATTTGAGCTAAAAATTTGTGTCTTAATTTATCAAAAAACGATCATGTAGAATTATGAAGGTCTTTAAGATGCGTTCTGTAAGTCATTTTGATAAGTAATGCTGAAATTATGAAAGCAAGGTACTATAGCTTGGATGAGAGACACACAAGGGAAGTTGTAACAAACATTCATGATATAGTTCAGAAGTTACATTTTTTTTCATACAACAGATACTCGATTTAAAATAGGAATTATTGAGCATATTTATTTTGAGGATTAATTTGCTTCTGAAACATGGATTCTTCCAAATGAATTGGTAATTTCCTCAAAACTTTTTTCTACGTGCGTAACTAATTTGAGCATGAGAGTATATATAAATTAAATGAGAAACTACGAAGAAATAAATCGGTTCAAATTAACTTCAGTCTCGGAAATGGGCGAGCAAAACTTACCAATAGATAGTGGGATAAAAATTCTCAATTCCAAAATTGTTGTGTATATAGTATAGAGAGGATGAAGCACATATTTACATGTATCATTTCAGTTGCGAGCTTACAGTTGCAATTAGATAAGCATCAAAAAGAACCCTTTTTAACACCCTTGTATAAGCTTCACTTGTTTATAACGGAATCTAAGAACTCAATTTTTCTCACTTTAAAAGGTCAGATTAATTCGAAATTTTGCTCACTTGTCCAGACCCGATGACAATACAATAATTTAATAGTTTTGTTCGATTGTCGTCATCAGGATCAACAGGATTAATGATTTCCCATTTTCAGATCCCATCCCGCATCTAGCGACTAATTTCAGGTTCCATTTCCAGATTTGGCGACTAAATTATTAAGTTGCAACTTATTTCGATAATTATAAAAGGAGGTTTTTTAGTTTTCTTAAACTATAATTTATTTTTAATAAACTATTATGGTATTTGAGGGGGAATGTTCGGTTCTCAGTTTAAGCAGCTACCTTTACAACTAGTCCTTGGAAGCTCGAAGAAGTAATTCTGATCTTCATGGAACATTTTCGGTTGAGATTTTGATTTGCAACTCCTTAAGTCTTAAATACTAAAAATGTGTTAAAAAGGCATTATACCCAAGAATATGTCCACAACCTTCATTTTACCTATAAAGAGGTCCTTGGTACAAAAGAAAGATTAACAGCCGTTTTCTCTGGAGCAAAATTAGTTCAAAAATCAAACATTAAATCCCATCTATATATATATATATAAATGGATGTTTGAATATATAACCTCGCTTCACTCCAACACCGTTCAACCGATCACTATGAAAATTAGCATGTATATGTATTTTTTTGTGGCGAAGGGTTTTGTGCTATTCACTTTGTTGCAACTCCCCACCAGGTTGCGCTACAGCATATCAAATTGTACATCATTCAATCAATTACGAAGTTGCCAACAGGATCGCCAAAGATGATGCCAACTTGGCTCTATCGCCAACATTTCGCTATGTTTCATTGAATCGCCATTATAATGTAAGGAACGACGTTGCTTGTCAATATTGCAATTTTAACATAAATACAACAAAAAGTAATATTAACGCATTACAGATCCAGACATAAATTGCTTACACTATTTTAAGCGTCCATTATATACACAACATTTGTAACAAAGTGTTACTTTTGCTGAGCAGAGATCAGCTTAGGAAGGTGTTTTCAAAAGTCGATCCACAAGACAATTACGGGGCGTTATAAATGATTTAAAAAAAATCCTTTTTATCAGCTATTAGATCTACAGACTTGAAATTTAACAAATATGGGTTTTTTTTGTTCAACTAAGATATGCAAAAAGCTTTTTTTCTTTGTTTAATTCGCAATTCACGAAAAATTGAATTAAAAATTTCTTTATCCTTCACAATTTGTATTGCTTAATTTTTCGATTCACCCGTGCGAAGAACGGGTATGCGGGTTAAAATATATAATTGCAGTGATTTTTTGAATTCAAAGAATTTCGAAAAATTATCTATCCCCTCAACTTATTGCCCCAATATTTGTGAAAAAAGAACATCTTTAAGATATCTTACTCAATATATTGTATCAATACTTAATCATTTTATTTATATGATTCGTTCCTTTTCAACTTCATTTCAATTATTCCAAATCTTTCTATTGTTTCTCTTGCGTATAAGTGAAGTGCTGATAAAGACGTTTCTACACACGTGCTAAAATATTTGAATAAAATATTTAATCGTCCCTTTTCTTCAAATTCATCCTTTTATCTTTCCCGTTGAGCTAAACAATGGACATATTTATTCCTAACCCATTTAAGTAATTAGAAATAAAAGCTTTTCAGTGAAGCAATAATTCAGATAATATAATGAACCTTGTTAAATAAAGGGATTTGCGCAGGGAAAGTCCTTTAAAGCCTTAATACAGTTACATTCAAGCATTACCCAAGAGAAATACAGTAATGCAAATTACTTTGAAACCGGGCTTTCAATAAAAACCTTTAATTTTAAGATCTCGTTAAGGGTTGGAAGAGATAGAAAGAAAACAGTGCAAGAGTAGAGGAGAGATCGCTAATTACAGAAAAGTTTTTTTTTCTTTCGTTTAAAAGATCAGTGGTTTGTTTTCACAGCCACACAATGTAGGTAAATTAATTATTCCTTTAGTTTATTTTAGGGCTTCCCATTTTAAAATTATTGGCAATAACCAAATAAGGAAAATGGTCAAAGATAATTCTATCATATTTGAGTTTTTTAAAAAAAAGTGATTTGATTTAGCTGGAAAATGAAGTAAACTGAATAGAGTGGGAAAAATTTTCCCGTTTTGGGAAATAAACAAAAGTACGGCATGAATATTGCCTTAGTTTGTACTGCACCAATAGAAAAAATAATAATTTCTGATCTAACAAGGGGATGGAACGACTAAGGAAATTTCTTTTGGGATGAGACTTGAAGTAATAGTAGTACTCCAATTGGGTGTTCAACCCTCAATGTATTAGCGCTGAATGACCAGTCAATTCCGAGAAAATAGCCTTCGAAATTCATGTTTAGCATTTTTACAATTAAATTTTAATTGCCTCTAGGCATGAAATGGCACAGTTGGTAGAGCACCTACTTTCGTCGCGGATGAATAGGGTTCGAATCAAGCGATAAACTTTTTTTCCAATTCATTTAATTATTTTTTTAAATTAAATAAATTTTTCTAAAAATGACTTATTAAATATTTTATATAATTGTAAAATAATTAAATTAATAATACATACAAGACAAATATTATTTTTTATATTAATTATAAAATAATTTAATAATAATAATAATATATTTTATAGATTGTCATATTATATATAATATTTTATTTATAATATATTGTATTTCAAAATTATAAAACTATTTGTAACTAATTTCTATATAAAATATCATTTAATATTTATTATAGATATTGTTTATTAATACAAAAATATATTTATTAAATATAATATAAATACTTATTTTATTAAAGTAATTATTTTACTTTATATAAAACACAAAATAATTACAAAAAATATCATTTAATATGTAATAAATAAATTTATTTAACTAAAAAAATAGTTAAATGAATTGGGGGGGGGGGAGTTCACCGCGCGATTCGAACCCTATCTGTCCGCGTAGAAAGCAAGTGCACCACCAACTGCGCCATTGCGTCCCTGTAGGTTGGTTATTGTATAAAAGTTAAGCAAGAATTTTGAAGGCTATTTTCTCAGAATTGACTGGCCATTCGGCGCTAATAGATTGAGGGTTGAACACCCTAAAGGACAAAGTCTTGTCCCCGAATGAATTTCCTTAGTCGTGTCCTCCCCTTCTTCGATATTACGTAACTCGAAAGCAAAAGCGGACTCATCGATAGGAGGACTCAAAAGTCATCGATATCGATCTCTACCGTTTGATCATAAAGCTGTCATCGGCGAAGCTAATTTAATATCTAAAAATTACCTTAGAAAGTATTAATGCATCATATATATATAAGTAATTTATACTTCACAATCCATAATTACTTTTAGTTAAAATTTTATCAAATAAGGGGATCCCAACACTTGAAAGTTTATCAGCCTCCTCTTCAGAACAATACAAGTGTCTTTGGATACGAAACAGGCCTCTAAATTCTTGTCAAGAGATGAAGATAATACTTGAGCTCGTGTTATTTTTCCTTTCCTTCTAATTCCGATAAAATGGAATAGTTGAATTTTGGTCCATAATCTAGTTTAATCAAACATCATTACCTATTGCTCTGTACAGTAAAGTTAGTGGAATCGAATTTAAATCCATACCTCATTCATCACCAGCCATGAATCATTAGACTATAGTGGAGTAAGGAAATACTTTACTACAGTAATAATATTGTAGTATTGCACTTTACTGCAGTAAAATAGTGTACAGGAAAAGCTTTCAGTAAAAACATTGTAAGAAGTTCTTTATTCGGTAATTGGCATGTTTGATTTTGTTTTTTAATTTTGGAGCAAAGTTTACATTTTTAAAAGCAATGTTAATGTTTACAATCAAAAGATTTTAATTACTATTAAAAGTAAATAAAGAGACAGTTTCTATATGTTCATTGCTACTCTGAATTTGATACCGTTAGTATCATTTTAGAGTTTGGTCAAGGACCTTTTATATATTTCTCACAACTATTTTCGATTCGGTTGAATTTCTAGCAAGTATATTTACTAAGAAGCAAAATAAAATTAATTTTTTCATTTATCCTGTACGAAAAGGCAACTTTTTCGACAGCGTGATTTTATTTTTGTATCATTTAATTGTGCGTGTACAAGTAATTTCCCATTGGAAAAAAAATCATTTCGATTTGTAGTGTGGGGAGTAAAAATTTATTTATTTATTCTATTTTTGAGGAATGGGAAACCTTTTATTGGAATTCAAAAGCTTTCAAGAATGACAAAAATAAAGCGTTATTCTTGTATTTTCTTACACTTTTTAATATTTTATTTTTTAATTTTTTTTCTTGTAAGCGTTTTGCTTTCCCTTTTGCTTCAATATTTTCATAGGGCTATCTAGTTGTATTTCAAAGCACCTCCTCGTTAATTGCTAAAAATACAATTTTAAACAAAAATTAAAACTTAATTTTATTAAAAGATTGATATTTGAAAATATTGTTGAAATTTTTAATGAATCACTCGTCAACTGAGAAGATTACTTTGAAAATATTATGATAAAAGTCGGAATGTGGTCTTAGAAAATGCAAATAATTATTATCAACAAAAACAAACTAAAGAAGAATAAGAATAATCCTCATTTACAGGGCATTCATACAGTTTTTATAAAAAAAAAATTGTTTTGAACATTTCAATTAGAATAAATAACGGTACAGCTTTTCCAAGAATGAAAAATAATGCATAATGCAACCTTGAGCTTTTTTTTATAAAAATAAATTAGACGAATACTCTTTTTTTCAGCCATAAAAAAAATTGTCACATAAACAAAACTTCGAAAGATAGAGCATTAACTATACAAAAATGATCAGTAAGTGTAACTATAAATAATAAGCATATATACAGTGTTACAAAAATGTGTCGAATGTCAACATTTGCTTCCAAAATTGGAAATATTACAAATAGGAATAATTCATAGATTCAATTTTAATTGGAGAAAAACGTTTTGTGAAACATTCGCAGACTTTCTTTCTTTAATCTCATTTTAATGATGGCTTAACAGAAATATGAGCATTAGTTAGGGGATTTGGTACATATTAACATCCGTTATATATTGCGGCTCTTTTGCTGTTTCGTGTAATATCACAGAGGTTTTCCAAATCATATTTCATTAATTTCTTTTCTTTGATAAAGGCTTTAATTGAACACTTTAAATTATGTTTAGCATTAGTGAATAAACCACATATTTCCAAAAATAAGAGGATGAAATTTTAATTTTTTTTAGAGTTCAAGAAGCTGGTTAATCTTAAATAGTTTCAGCACTCGTGTATTTGTACATAATACTAACTCACTTTCTAGACGAGTGAGTGTTTATGAGAGTCGCACGATAAAGCAACACGAGGGCTATCGGCACCAAACCTCGTTATTTTGAACCTCGGTTAAGTGACGAGAGCGACACCCCACTCTTCAGACTACCACACCAACGGAAGGACTTTGAGCATAGACAAGACCACGGTAGCCTAGTGGTCAAGGTAACGGACTTATGACCGGCGTATCATGAGTTCGATCCGATTACCGCTGAAGACACACCTTGTAAGAGGCCATGAACGTGAAATTTGTCGAAGCTCAAACGACCTCCCGTTGGTGTGTGGGGGGAGGCCAATTCAGATGTCGTCCTCGTCACTTGACCGTGGTTTAAAATAACGAAAAGCCATCGAGCAGCTAAACAGTGCGACTTCAATATTCACCTTCTCACTCTCTAGAGAATAGACAAATTTATGATGCATAGCCCTTCTGCACGTGGTACAAGGGCTTGAACTCATTACTCGCCAGCAACGAGGTCGTGTCCATAACCACTAGTCAACAACATCCTCTTCACTTTCTGGGAAATTTAATGCTTGATAATAAATTTCACATTTGAAGCAACATGTGGACTGCTGGCGTCAACAACATATACAATTTTTTTTTTTTTTTTTTGGAGAGAACACCTTATCGGAAACTTTTAAAATAAATTTCATAATATTTTAATCGTCCCCTTGAATAGTTTTACAATGTATTAAAGATCTGACACGAAACAAAGGGTTTCAGAAATATATTATTTCCTTGTTAAAAGTTTTTAACAAATGAACTAATCAAAAACGGATTTCGATTTTTTTTTTATGAGAAAAAGTATGTTCAGCATTGAAACAAATGTATTCACGAATGACAAATTATTTTTACGAATTACTTTACCATTAGATGATAGAATTATATTTTTGCAGGCAATTTATCCATTGAAAAATGGAGAGATAGTGTTACTTCATACAAGAGCTTTTCTATGTTCTAAAATATATATAGCGAAATATATTTTTAAAAACATTATCGAGAATAGAACTAATTATTCTAAAATTGATGAATGATTTTATAAAAAACAAATTCCCGATTTTCAGATCGAGTACCACGAAATCCATTGCGGCAAAGGACTAGATGAACAGATGTCATATGCCGTAGCTTAGAGTACCATACAGAAGACAGCACGATTTTGCACGTCCCCCCCACCCCAATTTTGAGGGAAAGCACTTTTGGAAGTGGTCAGGGGTCTCCCCTCTCTTACCCTTCCGCCAACCTCACGAGAGGACTTGTAACTCGACGACTATTTAAAGTGCTTCTATGCCACACAAACAGTTTTCATTTATAACATCCATGCCTTCTCGGGATTTGAATCCAGGACCTATGATACAGCAGTCAGCATCATTAACCACTATATTGGATGGGCGGTGCTAGTTAACTACAAAGTAAACAGAAAAGTTCGTGCCGTTTTTAATGACCCAAAAGAACATGACATACAAACAGCGTAGCCTATTGTTAGTCCTCGAAGTAATCACATTCTGCCAACGTGTCTCCAGTTGTCCAATACCCTTGCGGTAAAACTCGGGGGTGTGGGATGCAAAGAAGTCCGTGAGAGCTTGGCGCACGTCTGCTTCATTGGTGAAGGATTTACCACGAAAATGATTGTCCAGGGAATGGAATAGGTGGTAATCTGATGGTACAAAGTCTTCCAACCAAGTCTCTGTATCGTATTCCTGGCCACCCGCGCGACATGCGGCCTCGTGTTATCATGCAATAACAGTACATCCTTTCGATTAACCAGTGCTGGCTCCTTTTGATGCAATGCCTGTTGTACACATTCCAATTGCTGCGAATACAGGTCCGCAGTGACCGTTGGGCCATTGGTAGCAACTCATATGAACCATTTGATGAAAAGTCCCTCAGACACAAAGCATAATCTTGCGTGGGTGCATAGGTGGTCTTGCACTATGCGGGACAGGATCCTGGGGTGACAACCAATGTTTGGAACGCTTGGGTATGTCATATAAAACCCACTTCTCGTAACTGGTCAGCACCCGATTGAATATGGATCCGCTACGGTGGCGATAAAGCAACGATAAACAGGCTGCCCCTCGTTGTTGCTTATGGACTTCCAGCAGAGTGCGAGGAACCCACTTGCTCAACCTGTACTTCTTACCTTAAGCGGTGCAGATGAAGTCTAACCGTTTCACTGGAAGTATTGAATTGTCTGGCAAGTTCACCACACGTTTGACGACTGTCCTCCTCAATGGCTGCCTGCAAAGCTTCGTCATCCAAGACCTGTGGTCGTCCTGTTCGAGCTTTATCACAGAGGGACAAATCTCCCAACCTGAATTTTTGAAACCAATGCCTTGCCATACGTTCATTGACAGCACTATCCCCAAACGCTTAACATATTCTGCGACTTGATGCAGCTGCTGATAAGCCTACTTTGAAGTCGTAAAGTAAACATCCCCGAACGAGCTCCTTCGATACCGTCCATTTCTCTTCTCTACTGAACGAGTTCCGATTGATGAATGTGAGCAGTGGACCTGCGTTTATAACTAATATTCCTACTCTCGACTGACGGTTTCTCAATCACGTCATACACGAATTTGCATACTTATTCTCACTTCTTTCAATGGAAACGTGCAAACGGCAAGAACTTTTTTGTTTACCTTGTATAATGGAATAAATTAGATATTTGAATGTTGTCGTCGTGTCCTTCCCGCAGGGAAGGAATGAAAGTTGGCATTGCCTGTGAGACAGGTTGAACTTCTTAACGATAGATGGCGACACCACCTATCTCCACCTCCATAATTTTGGCATGGAACTGAAGGGGAGGGAAATATTCTCCAGCCCCCTGCACTCGTGGTTTCTGCTGCGACCGCCCACAAGACTTTCGGACCCACTGATTTAAAGAGCACGTACTCCGTCTATACTCGGTGGTATTTAGTAGCATCGGGCATCGAACCCAGGCCCTCCGGTCTGGAGTCCGATGCTCTAACCACTAGGCTACCAACAGTCCTGATTTTTGTATAAATTTGATATATGGTATTTTATTGCTAATACAATAAAACGTCGAATGAAATTACATAAAATAATTGTATAAAAAATTCTTAACTTATTGTATTTATATATTCCCTTTAATGTAAAATGTAAATGCAACAAAACTGAAGCGAAGATATTTCTTCATTTAACAGGTATTAAATAAGTGACTAAACACATATTTTCTTTCAGAAGAAAATATTTGATTCTTCTATCTTATCAAGCAGCAATTAAATAGATACGGTTAATTCCACTAACGATTTATTTCCATAACCTTTAGAATATTCAAGTAAACAATTTAGTATCTAAAACTCTACTCATTTATTTTAAATACCACTACTACTTAATTTTTCCGCTTCTCCAGTTAAAAATACATTACTTTCATTAATCATTAATTAATCCACCCAGCTGGTCATTAATCAAATCATAATTCAATTGTATATTCAGTAATTTGTTAGTTAATGAAAGATAAAAAACAAAATGGCGCCGCCCAGAGAATCACCGAAAATCATTTCCGAACGTTCTTTATCGAAAAAGATTCCGGCTTTTGCTCTTTTCAATGGAATGCAAAGTTCATTTCACTTTGGCAACAAGCTTTTAAAAGGCATTAATCAATTTCGACGCCAAACTTAATTGTAAGATATGATAAATTCTTCATCTGATAACCTGGATATTCTTTTCGTTCTAACCGTGGTTCCGCCATTGTTTGGCTCTTCTTTACTATTCGGAAGCCATTAGCGGAATTGCTTGTTCACTTAATGCAGGCATCTATCTTTTGACTTGTCATTGTTCGTTTAGTGACACTGTAATTGGATTTTAAGGAAGTAATCCCTCTGCGTTGTTGCCATTTTAAGGCGAAGAATGTTTCTTTGTTTCCAATGTTTTGTTTGTTGTGCCTTGCAAGAATGTGATAAGTGGGATAATTTGGAATGAAATAGATTTTAGAGTGGGGTGTGATATGAAAATGAAGCCTTTTTTTCAGTTTTTTGTGTCGTGATTTTTTGACTTTTTAACATATTTCTTTTGCCTTGAGGCTCATTTTGAAATGTTACTGTTCCTTTGTTGACTGTTTGCATTAGTTCTTATTTGCTGTGCCTTGCAAAACAATAATAATAATAACAATAATTTTGTGATCAGTGAAATAAATTTTTTAATGGAATAGACTTTTGAATAGAATGTGATACAAAATGAGGCTTTTTTTAGTTTTGTGACTTTTGTGCTGAGATGGGCAGACTCAGTGGAATCAGACTTTGGGATTATAAACGAGAAAACTTAGAGGACAAAATTAAACAAGAGGTCATTATGGAGAAATCTTCAAAGGAAGGCACTGGCTCACGAAGGGCTGTCTTGCCAGGTATGATGATGACTTTTTTTCGTATTTAAAACATTACTTTTTTCTGAGCTTTTGAAATATTGTTGATTAGAATATTAAAGCTCGTTTTTAAGTATATTTATTGATTTTTGGCAGAGCGCACACAAAAATTTTTCAAGGGGGGTGTCCATGATCAAAAGTCCCCCAACTCGTATCATACCTCAAGACAACACCAATTCATTCTTCTGATTTTGTTTACAAAAAACAACAAAAAATAAATTATTGAATTAATAATTATATATATATATATATATATATATATAGGATTATCATCAATCGAAAAAAAAACTCAAGAGCTTTGGGGGGGTGTCCGGACCCCCCCTTGTGTGTGCCACTGATCTTTGGTTATCATGTACATGATAGTCAAGGTCACGGACTCATGGCCAGAGGGTTTGAGTACAGGTGCCACTGAAGACCCACCGTGTAGAGGTGTTAATGCATATTAAATCCATCCATGGTCTAAATCCTTCCGCTTCGTGGTGTGGAAATTTGGAAAGGGGGTGTCAGATCAGGTGTTATCATCGTCACTTAACCAGGGCTCAAACTTACGAGGTCCGTCGCCAATCTAAATGAAATACAGAGAAATTTTGACAGTAAATTTCCTCTTAGGAAACTGCTTCTCTGAAATTCGGAATAAGTATAATTAGGCAAAAAAGCTTCAAAAATTTGTACAGAGAAAAATATTTAAAAATTATAAACTAAGTTGAACCAATACTCTAATACCCTTACTGGAAACACAAGTTAAATGCTGCGAAATAAACCTAAATGTGCCAAATCCCAATGTCTCTGCAGCATATTAATGAGCTATTCCATTCTCGATTGTGCGATTAGAGATAGGAGTATGATAATTGGGGAAACTGGGATAAATTCATCGTATGACAATTTAATACAAAGGTATTTCAGTAAATGTGTAAAGCTATCATCAATATAATCAGTTACTAACGTAACATTTCCTTCAAAAATAAAAATTAAATAAATGAGAATTTATTAAAGGCGCATTATAAAGTAATAACGACGTCATGTTTATGTGTAGCGGGTGACACCTAATCTAACACCCTCAATGGCGCACACAGGAATTTTCATGGGGGGGGGGCAGGGTCGAAAGTCCACCATTCTCCTATCATGCTCCAATACGCCGCCCAAAATATTCTTTTGATTTTGTCGATTTTCGGGAACAAAAGCAGTAAATTAATTAATAATTAGTACTTTCTTGATTAAAATTCAGCATTTTTTATAAAATTAATTATTAAAAACAACTATTTAATTAAATTTTGCGTACTATGTATACATAGAATTATAATCAACCTGGAAAAAATCAAGGGCTAAGGGACCCTTGCGGAACCGAATCAAAGTAATCATTGATCTAATTTATCAAGATTTTCGTAATACAAATTATCTCTACCACCAAAATGGGAGGAGCATGTGCATGTGTGTTAATAATTATTTGAGCAGGCACAGCAGCACACACAAGAAGAAGAGGGCGGGGGCGGCTAGAATCGAAAATCCACCCATTCTCGTATCACATTCCAATACTCTCTGCTAAACGTATTCTTTTATTTTATTGATTGTCGAGAACAAAAAATAAATTATTGAATAAATAATTAGCATTAATTTACAAAATAAATTATTAATAATAATAAATTATATTTTGCGTACTACATACGCAGGGCAGTGGCGCCCACAAGAGGGGTCCCGGGTCTGGACCCTCCTCCCCAAACCCTTGATTTTTTTCTGTTTGATTATAATCCTATGTATATAGTGCGTAAAATGTAATAAAGTATTTGTTATTAATAATTAGTTTTATTAATTAAGGCTAATTATCTATCGAATAAATATTTTTTTGATTGTTTTTGTTCCCGAAAATCGACATAATCAAAAGAATATGTTGGGCGGCGGATTGGAGCATGATACGAGAAAGGTGGACTTTCGACCCCTGGACCCTACCCTCAAGAAAAATGCGCAGACATATGATTATAATCCAATCTGTAAAAAATTAAAGGCTATGGGGGGTACAGACCCGAAGACCCCCCCCCCTTGTGAGTGAGCCACTGAAATCCTCTCTCTGAACTTCTATCTTAAGCCAAAGGAAGGACTTTGAGCCATGTCTGATTTAACGTGTATCAGCCCCTCTAAACAGTGGCTCTTTTAGTGGTTCTAAGACTCGAACTCGTGAGACGCTGACCACTAATCCATGATCAATAGGATATCGTGGCTGAAAATAAATTTAGTGAAGAAGACGTGAATATGTTAGTGGGGGCTCTCAAATATTTCCTTCTCTTGAGTCTTTCGTACAAATATTAAATTTGAACCATATATGTAACGTGATTAAATACATCATTTACGGCCTCCAAGTTATTATTTACATCAGGGGTGGGTGGACTTTTCCGGGCTACGGGCAATTTCTAATGTTTTTAAGGTTTTGCGGTCCACCCAGGGGCGTGGGTGTGGCCATTCGGTATTAAAATTGCTTTCTTTTCTTAACGTCTGTTTTCGACACACCCCTCTTCTAAAATATAAAAGATTACTATTTTTATACTACAAAAACACAAATAACACAAAGTTGTCAAGTTAAATGCTTGAACAACCATGGGTGGCTTCTAAATCTTGGACATATTAAATGCAGCGAGCAGAGAACATTCATGAACCGATGAATCTGATGCTGACGTATGTACTTACATTTATTTGTTCGCTGCCGATCCCCGCATCAACATCAACTCGCCCAATCTTGTGGAACCGAGGGGTGTAGGATGATATCTATATAGCCAATCCCGTGTTATCGCGGGAAGAACTGATCATCAATGTTTATTCTCTCCTTCAGTTGGCGTGACAAGAAAAAATTCGTTTCTACGGCTGGCAACGCAGTAATCACTTCCCTTCTCCCTACAGCGGCAGCGAACGTTTTAAGTGTCAACGTGCGCTTCCAATAAAGGTACAAGTCTCTTCTAAATACATTCGCATCATTTGTAAAAAGCCTATTCTCCAGACTAGCTGGCATGCGTGTTTCAAAAAAATTTGTTTTAGTATGCGTGTCTTAGGTTTTAATAAAGGTGGTCATCCCAAAATGCCTTGGTGGTCCACTGGTCGATCGCGATCGACTTAATGTTTTTATCTCTGATTTACATGATAGCTTACCTAAACTCCTTTTGTGGTCACAATAACCAAATCGTCATGGGCACAAGCTTGTGGCAGGCATTGTTACATTCGAATTGTTAATTTGAGTCGTGATGGTGCAAAAGAACCAACGTATAAAGAAGTTGATTCACTTTAAATCTGTCGAGGCTCTTTATGTAGAAGTTTAGAGAATGTGCTTCCAACTGAAGTGTCTTCCTCGTCACTTCACAATGTCTCAAAATTAAAGATTCGCTGCCGATAACTCTCGTGTAACTTTCTAGTGCAATGTTTATAAATAATCACAATTAATTCGAAATCTTTTTTTTTAAATGTGTTTGCGAGTTATATTGTATCTAAAGAAGTTTAAATGAGAAAAAACTATATAAAGCCTCATATTTATTTGTTCACTTAGAAGCAGTAAGTCGGTAAGTAGTAAACCAAAAAATGGTTTAAAGCATAGGTTCCCAACCTTTTTTGAACTGGCGCCCCCTTTTCCAGTAAATTTTTCGATACCGCCCCTCTCACTCTAGCGAAATAAGAGTGTACAGGTACATAGTGAAAACAAGAGTTAAATTTTAAAAGAATAATGTATTACTAATAGAATATATTTTTTTAATTTAAGTTTTTTTTTTCTGAAATCCCAATATTTTTTTTTTTTTACTTTTGAATCTGAAATAGCTATTGCCACAAATATATTTAAATGTGTAATTTTTTCTATGTTTTATTCAAAAATAGGATATTGTTGGACGTGAAACGCTACACGAATTTTTTCAGTTAAAAGATTCGAATAAAAGTTTCAGCTTACTTGTATCAAAGATAGGCAGGGGTTTTGAAGATACGAAGTAATTCATAATAAACTATTACTTTCAAAATAAATATAAATTGACAGTTTCAGTCTTTAAATAATCACACGTTAATTCCTAGTTTACATATTTAATTATGTTTCTTGGATAATATACGTATTGAAATGCAGTGGACGAAACATTTTTCCTAATGTTCACACACAAAGACAACACGTGCACTACATAAATTAAAATACAGTATATCATGCAATTTAATGTAGGTCTGAATGTAATGTAAGCTTTAAGTTTTTCATCCACTTCCCAAACTTCCGAAATATGTGAATTTTCGGACATGTGATATAGAAATTATTTAAATGCATACAATCAACATAAGTAAACAGTATTAAAGTTTACTTTTGTTAGTACGTTATCAGCGTGTTTTTTAGTCTTTTTTAGACTGTATTTGGTTAATCTGCCCAAGCCTCTCCGTGTCATCTCAATGCCCCCTAATTTTCTTTGGGTCTTTTACTGCCCCCCTGAAAGCCTCAAACGCCCAAAGGGGGCGCTATCACCCCCGTTGAGAATCTATGGTTTAAAGCAATCCCAAAAGTCATCCAGTTTCTCATCTTTGGAAATCTTTAAAATTCTTCGCGTTCACGGAAGAAAAAAAAATTACATAATACTGGATTTTAATTTAAAATCGCCAACTACATAATATGGTTTTATGTCAATAACCTACCGGATTTGTAATTTTTAAATTTTTTACATCTATAAGAAAGTAAAATGTGAAAAAAAGGTTTGAATTATTTAAAAAAGAAACGAGTATATTTTTATTTTGCAGAATAATAACTTTTCGTGCATCATCAAGGATTCATATTTTATTATTATAATATATAATTATTTTATTTTTCAAGGATTATTTAAAATTACTACTATAGAGATTTCCGGAAAAATATATAAGAGGTATATGAAGAGGTATTTAGAAGCTAATACAAACATCCATTGATAAAAAAAAATTTTAAATATTTCAATGAACACGATGGAATTATTATTACATTTAAAAAGAAAGTCTATTTATCCTTTAATACATTCAGCTTTCATTTAATCCCAAATGAACTCTATAATATGTTTTTCTTAAAAAAATCAAACTCTCATAAATACACAGAAAATAGAAAATCTGCCACGAAAACAATTCATATATATATAGAGAGAGAGAGAGCAAAGAGATATATAATTATTTTCTTAGAGATATAAAGAACTTTCCTTTTTAATTATTAATTAAATATATTAAGTGAAATCATAGCCATTATGAGTATAAATAGAACTTTATTAAAGAACTTAACGATTTATCTGTCTGATGATCCACACAAGATAATTAACTATGGAAAAAGAGATTTCGCTGTATTAACTGCAGGTTTATTTTCTTTTTGTAGGATTTGATTTGCAACTGCAAGAAATTTTTCCCTGCAATCTTATCTTATTACTTTACTGCAGAGGAATAAGGCTTTTCAACATCGAAGTAATCAGACAGTGTCTAGGAAACGTGGATATCCAAATTCTTTTGAAAGTTCTTTTTGTATGTAACACAAAAGAATTTATGAATATCACAAGATCTGTCTTTGAACTTCCTACATATAAAATATACACCTCCCAGATTAGACTGTTAAATCTATAAATCAAAAGAAGAAAAATTGAAATATGTTTGAAACGTATTAGCATTAAACTCTAAATTTTAGAATTGTTCTCTCATACAGCTTATTATTATTATCTTTGCCTATGATCAATAGGGGAAAACTTTTATAAAACCACATTTGAAACACACAAAAAAAAACGTTATCATCATGAGGATGAAGATATTAATTTGGGGGAAGGACAGACATCTTTAATAAACTTTCTATCAAATATATTTAAAAATAAAAAATGGTTTTCAAAAAATCTAGTAATTAATTATACACCGCATTTACTCGAATATAAGCCACACTATTTTTCCTGTCTTTATGCGATTGAAAATCGGGTGCGGCTTGGAATCGAAGGCAAATATTCGAAGGCATATGTTCGATGGAGAAAAATTATTTTCCTCCCTTTAGAAAAAAATTAAACCGCCCAAATTCCGAAGTCAGCTGTGACAATGGGAGTGACGAATCACGTTCGAAACATCATACAATCCGTTAATTATACGTTCATGTATGTATTTGAAAGTTACTCATAAAATAAACAAAAGATTAACTTCTTATCATTTCTCGTTAATTTTTTTTTTTTAATTTCTTAAATGTCGGACAATGATGAACCTCTTACACATTTTTTTAAAAATTTTTTCTCAAAAACGCATTTAGAATTGGGGTGCCACATAGAATCGATGGCGGCTTAGATTCGAGTAAATACAATAATTCTTTCATTTTAATTGATCTTTAAAAGAAAATATACGAGCCAAGTGGAAACTTAATAGTCTCTAGTCGCAAATGTAAATGAGTATTTTATTAATGTACCACTCACTAAAGCAACACGAGGGCTATATAACTTGTCTCTCTAATAACATTAGGTTGATAGCCTGGAAATAAAGGGTGGTAAAATAGGGCATAATTCCTACAAATATCCCTTGTGTTTTCCCAAAAGTACAGTGAATACCTATTAGATAATTTGAAGTTGTAATAAATATCGGATCGAAGTATTTGTTGTAGGAAATACAGAGATACTCACTTAAAGTATTAGGAAATTTATCAAACAGATGAACAATAAGGGTCAAATTTAGAGCTCTGTCACTGATATAAAGAATCTGACATCGTTAACCATCAAAAACAACGAATTAAATGGGCAGTTCACGTTGTTAGAAGGGACGAAGACCGCATCACTAAAAAAGTCTTCAACGCGGAACCAATGGACTAAATTCATGTGACGTCACGATCACGTGAAAACTGTGTCACGTGATTACGCTGCCGTTTGTTTACTACCATCGCTAGGACTATTTTGCTATCGCAGTTTCACATTGTACTTTTAAAATGTCTCATTTTGCTAAAATGGTTGTTCAATCAATAAATGAAAATATGATTGAGGAAAAAAATCACTTTTTTTCATATACCAGGCAAAATATGAGTGTTTTGAAAGCATGTTGAAACGTGAGGATTATAAACCATCTCCTCCCTGTTTATTATGTATGCAATTACTTTGAAGAATATTTTCAATACCGACGCCAGCTTAAACCAAGCTTTATTCTCACTATTTTTGTCTTCACAAAAGAAACCTGTTCTAAAAGGATTTTGGAGAGGTGTAGACTTTCACAAACATGTAAATACTTCAAAGCAAATTTTTTTATTTTAAATAAAATTATATTTAGATCATACATAAGAAAGCAAAATATGTTAGTTAACTTAAGCAAATTTTTGTTTATTTTAAATGAAGTTATATTGAGAACATATATGTTTAATTAACTTAAGTTTTACTTATTTTACGCATCTTCAGAGTAGTAACAGAGGTACTTAAGTTATTTAATTATCTAAGATTCGAACACAAGAATCTGTTTATAGATAAATCATACTATTATTTTTTATAAACTATATGTAATTCAATAAGAAAAAAATATATTTAAGACTAAAGATAATTAAATTGAATTTCTGATAATTATTGCACCTTTTCTGATGAAACATTCCCTTAATATTGTATAATAATTTTTAAAAAGTAGATCAACGTATATATTAAAGGCACTTTATACAAAGACAATTTAAAAAAAGTATTCAATTTGTCATAAAAAATTGTAATGCAAACTTTTAATATAGTTCATACTACATTAATAACATTAATTTTGTGATCCAAGTGTCGCATACCCATGCATTATATTTAGTATCCAGATATAAAAGTGCAATTTCCAATAGAAAACTATTCAGTTCTGCAAAGCATTGTACTAACGAGTAAAATTACAAACACATGTTTATTTAATGCATGTTTTTTTTTTCTCAGGAAAGTTACAATTTTTGCATTTTTTTTCGATAACTTAATATAACAAGGTTTTTAAGCATTCTGTACACATGCAAGACTGAAGGTAACTCTTTATTAATTTTAATGTGCTTAAAGAGCACTTGCTATAGTGACTGCAACTTAGAGAAAAGTATTAAACAGTTAATACATGTAGAAA
Organism: Trichonephila clavata; assembly: GCA_019973975.1. Classification (NCBI taxonomy): domain Eukaryota; kingdom Metazoa; phylum Arthropoda; class Arachnida; order Araneae; family Nephilidae; genus Trichonephila; species Trichonephila clavata. The sequence continues at coordinate 420,475 of BMAO01004048.1, forward strand.
TAACTATTATAATCATTTAGTTAATTATTAGCCCTGATTATGTACTTTATATGTAATTAATAACTCATAATAATAGATAATAACATTACAATGAATATATCCTGAAAATTATATGTTAATATGAATCATTGCTTTAACTAAAAAAATGAAATAGTATTTTCTTTTATTACTTTAGACAATCGTTTCTAAAAAAAAATTTCAAACGTTTTTAAAGAATAATTACTAAGTAAATCAGACAGTCAAAGATGGAGAATGTTATTTATTAGAAACATTTCAAATATCTTTAAATGCTCCATAATATTGTAAAACACATACATATATATAAAGTATTTATATGCAATACATTGTAAAAATAAAATTCATTTTTATTCAGTAACTGTTCCACAGTAAAATAAAATATTCATTCGAATTTTAAGTGTAGGTAGGAAACTTGATGTAAATATAGTGTAAAAAAAATTCATTTTTCATGACAGGATAAATACCATATCAACTCTATATTTTATGTACAAAAAAAGGGGGGGGGGGGAAGGCGATGGAAAAAAATACACTTTCACCAAAAAATAATTATCTACATTTACTAAAACTTTCATATTACCTGAAATCTATATACACAGGCTTCAAGAAACAAACGTTTTTGCAAGTTTAAAATGTACTTCAAAAAAAAAAAAAAAAAAGATAACAACAAATCATCAAATTAAATTTGATCATTTCTAAAATTGTTGCTTTTGCGATGGTATCATTCCCTTAAGAATATTTTATTTTAATTTAAAGAAAAGAAATGCAATCAATTTTTAACAGTAAATAATAATATTAATAATTTAGAAATCAATAATTTGTAAATGTAAATCAAAGAAAAATTTATTTAATTTTTGTAAAATTCCTTTCACAAATTATCATCAAATTGTTTTACTTCAGAATAAATATTTTCTCTTGTCTTTGAATATGAATTAAAATTATAAACAGACATTTTTTTATATTATATACACTTAACTGACTCTATTTGATAATAATAGTGAGTTCTTTTTAATGAAACGATACAATTGTTATTCGATAGTCAAACAGTTTCAAGTTTTTTAAAAGAAGTTGTATTGATCCTATATACTGTAGCCATTCTTGCGCAAACTACTAAATTAATTAAGAATTAAAATAACTATTAGCTGTGTACCAAGTGCTAGGATCCAACCTAAATAAATATACCAGCTAACACTATTTGAAGCAGACGAATACCTAATTAGATAAATAAATCAGAATAAAGCAAAAATTATATCAAAGAGTTGTTGAGAGTTTTTCCTAACAAATATATACACTAGAATAATGCATAAAATACAATGATATCATATATTTTAATTAGATAAATTAAAGCTAAAGAATGTCAACAACTTGCATATTGGATTCTACCATGGTATTGAAAAGCACGTGCAATTGTTGCCCAATTTGTCACGTGATTACTCGCTTGGTGCCAGTCAGTCGCGAATTTCCCCCATTG